>JAVXUP010001480.1:0-229464 GCA_033070095.1 Escallonia herrerae | reverse complement strand
AATAGATGGTCCGTTCAAAGACTATTGTGATGAGAACAATACACAGTATCCATGCGTGCTGGGCAAGGGTTACTATGGTAGAGGTCCTCTTCATCTCTCATGGAATTACAACTATGGTCCGGCAGGACAAAGTATTGGATTTAATGGAATAAACAATCCTGACATTGTGGCGTCGGACGTACTTGTGTCGTTCAAGGCTTCCTTGTGGTTTTGGATGACCAGTGTGCACTCCGTCGTCATCAATCAAGGGTTTGGGGCCAGCATTCGTGCTATTAATGGCCAACTACCCTGATACTGTTACATCTCGTGTGCGCTACTACACAGACTACTGTAACCAACTTGGTGTTGCACTAGGTGATAATCTAAGATGCTAGGCCAGAAAGGCGTTTAAGTATCCAAGATGTTACGCGACTTGAGATGGCCGAACGAGTTTCAACTCTCAGGGAATGAAGTAAAACCCGGTATAAGGTTTTGCAATCTATATATGGATTATAGCACATTCGAGCAATAAAACATTTATATTCGCAGGACATCAGCTTATTTTTGTCGATACATGCATGAGCTACAGTGGAAGTATATGGCATCACAGACCTATATATGCACTGTTAAGAATTTGGTTTTTTCATTATTGAATCCGATCTAAGTTGGAATGACTACACATTTTATTACGAGTTAACTAGCTAAGGGACCGTGCGTGCAATGCACAAAATTTTCTAAATTTCTCAGAATATTGTTTAATAGGAAGGTTACAAATGTTCTTGCTTAAATTGCAAGCTAGAAAATAATTAAGCATAACATCACAACTTATTGAAAGTATTTCTACCATTGTCGCAACAAATTGTAGAACGTGTTGTTTAGAGGATGAGTTGTTTTTAGTTACAAATGAGAAGTAGACATAATAATAAAAATACTGTTAAAGAAAAAAAAAAAAGATTTCTTATAAGCAACAACGTTGATGTTTCGTCATAAAATGTGGAAAACAATTCCGCACTAATCTTTAACTGCGAATTTTAAAACTTCAAGCTCACTGATTGTAGAACAATAATTCTAATTTGTGGTTCCAATCTTGTATCCTAAATTAATATATATGAATGAACAAAATCATAAACAATTTCTGACTTCAATGAATATTTTTGTCCTCACTTTGTGATTTTGTTAACCGAATGTAGTAAAGAGTGTTTGCGGAGATGAATATATGAAGCCCGACCACCCTGTGAGCATAAACTTGATTATGTAACCTTATATTATTCTTCACTGTGAGAAACAATTTGCATGCATTTTTGTCTAGCGCATTAAAAAGGAAAATCAATTATTCAAAGTGTGGTCTATAGGTGTTGAAATTATTGAAGTTTTAATATCATCACCTAATGAAAGTACAATGGCATAAATTAGTAGGATCATGATGCCTGCGGCTACAAATCGGTAACCATGAAGCCGACCTCTTGACTTCAGGCTTCAGTATCCGGTTCGATATCATGACTAAAAGAAGAAAGTCATTCTATGTAGAATCGTTAATGCCTCCTAGTTCTAGAAATAGAATTTTTATAACTTCAAGTTGCTTAAAGGGGCTAAACCTGAAATTACTCTGTCAATTTTTTTATCAGATGCATCACATAGTCTAATGTAATTTCACCACTAAAATACTCCAAAAACCAATGCTTCGGTTTTTGACGACATGATTTGACATTCGGTAAGCCCTCTTGCCGTGATTCAGTGTATTTGTGTGTATTGTTGTTGATAAAATCTAGGACTCATTCGTGAATAGACCTGCACAATAAAAACAACACCAGTGACTGGCCGGAAGGATTTTCGGCGGGAAAACTCCGATGCTTAAGTCAGAATAAACTCAAGACAGATTTAGTGTAAACTTTGATTAATAGTCACTTACCTCCATCACCTTTCTCTCCTCCTTTTATATAGTCCTCTACCTAATGGGTAGTTATTTTCTTTAATTTGGACCTTACTAGGTTCATGGAAGGTTACCTCCACTAATGGTCAGTTAATACTACTAAGTGGGGAGTTATTACCATAATAGTGGGTGATTAAGACTTCTCACTTCCCCATTAGTGGTTTGACAGTTTTTGTACCACAAGATGGTTCCCCATTAGTGGTTTGACAGTTTTTGTACCACAAGATAGTGACACGTGGCACCATCTCGTGGGTGATATTTTTCTCTTACATCATTTGCCCCCCATTCCATGTTCTCTGGAGAAGAATATGGAATTATTCTTAGGTTTTTAAAAGATCTTCCGCTCAGCACTGTTAATAACTAGGATCCCCTCGCTTTACTCGATTTGGCCAAGGACGGACGTCATAGGTTGCTAAGTAGACACTATTAAGAGCTCATCTATTGGGCTTGGCCGAATGAGAGTATTACTCGTCTATTCGTCTTGACAGAGTGGAGGCATTGTGAGATCTACTCGGTCTGGCCTAGTAGAGGCACGGTGAGGTGCTCGTCTACTCGGTCTGGCCTAGTAGAGGCACGGTGAGGTGCTCGTCTACTCGGCATGGCCGAGCAGAGGCACGATGAGGTGCTCGTCTACTCGGCGTGGCCGAGTAGGCATGGTGAGGTGCTCGTCTACTCGGCCTTGCCGAGTAGAGGCACGATGAGGTTCTCGTCTACTCGGCCTGGCCGAGTATAGGCACAGTGAGGTGCTCGTCTACGTGGCTTTTAACCACGTGGTCCTGGGTTCGGGTCTCACGGATGGTGCCAAAATATTGTGGATGAAATCTGGGACTCGTTCGTGAATAGACCTGCATAATAAAAACAACACCGGTGACTTGCCGAAAAGATTTTCGGCAGAAAATCTCCGATGCTTAAGTCAGAATAAACTCAAGACAGATTTAGTGTAAACTCTGATTAAGAGTCACTTACCTCCACCTTTCCCCCTCCTTTTATATAGTCCTCTACCTAACGGGTATTTTTTTTCTATAATTTGGACGTTACCAGGTTCATGGAAGGTTACCTCCACTAATAGTCAGTTAATACTACTAAGTGGGGAGTTATTACCATAATGGTGGGTAATTTAGACTTCCCACTTCCCTATTAGTGGCTTGACAGTTTTTGTACCACAAGATGGTGACACGTGGCACTATCTTGTGACATGTGGCACCATCTCGTGGGTGATATTTTTCTCCTACATCATGTATAATTGCATATGAGTACATGGGTGTATAAGGGGAAGGGGTAGAAGCATATTTGAGGGACTGCCCATGAGAGGATATGGGTGAGAGAGAGAAACAACCATGAAAGGCTATGGTGTAGTGGTGTAGAGAGAGGGCTGCAGTTGATGTGGGGTGTCTGTGTGTTGTGCGAGGGGAGCAACCATGGAGCTACCTGGGTGCTAGTGAGGCGTGTGAAATGGGCTGTCCTTGAAAGAATATGGTGTGAGTGCGGGTCTTTGCAAGTGGGGAATGTCTGTGCGTGAGTTAGTGCATATGAAAGTGTGTGTTTTTTGTGTGAGTGAGGGGCTGCACGGCAGCTATGGAAGAGGGGTGAGTGCAGTCAGTGAGAGTGAGAATTTGTGTGTGTCTATGGGTGTGTAATGAAGGAAGAAGAAGGGCTGCAAGCAGCCATGAGTGTGAGCATTTTATGCGAGATGTTTAAGGCTGCCAAAGGGTGTGAATGAAGGGATCAGAGTGCTTGTGGGTGGAAAGGAAGTGTGCATGACATGTGTGTGTGTGTGTGTGTGTGTGTGTGTATGTTTGCGTGTGTATATTGAGGGAAGAGGGGGCTGCCGTAGAGCAGGTGTAGTGAGGAGTTTTGCGTGTAATTATATGTGTTGTGTGTGTGATTATAGTGTGAATGCATGAGTTTAAATGGGTGTATATTGTGCGTGTGCGCTCTGCGTATAAGGAGAGAAGGGGGTTGGGAGGGGAGGGGGGAGCAGTGTAGTGTGTGTGTGCATTATGTGCATGACTGTGTGTGTTGCGCATGTCCTCTGTGTATAGAGTGTGTGTGCGTGCTAATGTGTGTGTGTGTAAGTGGTGTATGTGTCCAAGTGTATGCCCGTGTAAAGTGCGTATAGAGAGAGAGTGAATGGGTTGTGGTCTGGTGTGGGGGTGGGTGGGTGGGTGTTCTGGGTTTGGTCCATTTGGACAGAAGCTCAGAGAAAGGAAGAAGATGGGTAAACTGTTAATGGGTCTGTGCACTGGGTGGTATACTGTGCTTGCACAATTATATCACATCGTTGTGAAATATCGTGTGATTGTCGTAAATTGGTGTAACTTAACATAAAGGTTCTTAGGGCAATGCTCTTAATTATTGTTAAAATTTTATATTTTTCTGATACCGTTTAATTTTTTAAATATTTTTTGCAACTTCATTTTTTTCTATATTTCATTTTGATTATTAAAATTTTTTATTAAATTCTAAAAAAATGACAAGTAATGTTTTTATAGTACAAAGAAGACTCGGTTTACGTTTCATGAACTATAGAGTTGAATTTGTACCATTATTCCTATCACATTTGAGTTAGCTAAACGGATAAATTTAAAATGGTTTTAATGATTTCTAATTTTTATTTTTTTCTTCTATATTGTAAGGTTATTATAAAACTTATGAGGCTTTAGTTTGAGTTAGAACTATTAATGGCTATTTTGGGCTTTGCTTGTATTTAAAGAAATCATTGTAACTCAAAAATATTCAAAACAATTCAAAATTTTGACTTCTTATGATGCTTTAAGCTATAAAAGTATTTTATAAGGATTTATTATGAATTTTGGGATATCTTAATGCCCTGAAGAGTGAACGGAGTTAATAGTTAGGTTTGGCTGTATGTTGAAACCGTTTTAATCTAGGTTGTGTTAAGAGTGTCGGAGTGAGCAACGTTTAAGAAATTAGTATCAGGTTCATAGTTTATGAGGCTAGATTATATTCTGATAATTAAATTACCATTTTAGGTTAAATCAAAGGATTTGATTGAAGTTGCTTAGCAGCGCTCATAACTTGGATCGATGTAAGGATTATATCTGAAACTCAATTTATCATATTTGACTTCGTATGTTTTATTCTGATTTGTTATCGAATTTCATTGAACTTAGATTTTATGATTGTCATAAAATTATTTTGAAATTGCCCTTGAAACCCTAATTTGAACCTTAAAGCGATTGTTTGTAATCTTTTAAATGTTTATCTGTTTTGTTGATTCGATCATTCTAAAACATACTACATTTGTTTATTTATTATGAATATTAACATGAGTTAGTAAATCTGAGGAATTATAAAGATGACTTGTACTATTGGCGTCATAAAGATGGTCTATTCGATTTGGGTTGAAACTAGTAGTTCAGTGGACTAGTTAGTGTACATATGTATATGTAGGATATATCTGAGCTCTGCCGGAGTGGCTTTGCTAATCTATACAGTTCATGTTCAATGTCACCTGCTCTATTTTATTGCATCTGAAATGTTTTGAAATGTCTCTTGATTTTGAGGGATTGAGGATACTCTTTCATGTGTCTATATCGAAAGGCTATGGTGTTATTTATTTTTTAAAAAAAAATTATCATTTGACTGCATATGAAAAATTGTTCGACTCACTGTTTTAATCTTTGGTCGATGTTAATGGGCTCTCAAAAGTTCACTCATGTTTGACTTTCCTTTTGCAGGTGATAACCAATAATAGATCGCATTGGATATGGATTAGAGCTGAACGAGAAAACTTGAGTTAAGTTAGTATTGATCATTAGAACCCTGTGTGGGTGAACTTTTCTAGGTAATTATTCAGATTAAATTTAGTTTATCAATTTTTTTTTCTAGAATTATGAGAAATATATATATCAAGAAGTTGATGAAAGAGACCAACATCCCTAACTTCTGTAATTACAAAGCAAAACAAATCTTAATAAATCACACAAACACCGATGACAACTCCATCCGATAAGTACAGCCAAATATATATATATATATATATATATATATATATATATATATATATATATATATATAAAGTCTTTGCTTAAAATTGTGACACATAAAATTTTAGAGCTTTCAAAATTATGACACGTTGGATCTTTAGAGTTTCAAGTTTTTGACACATAGGATTTCCTATGCTTTTGTCCTTTTGACACATCAACTTCCGATTTGATCCACAAAGTCTCTCACTTTAGTTGGCCTCTTAAAATGCCACTCTTAGGGGCCGTTTGAAAGGGTTTTTTTTTTCTCTTTTTTTTTTTTCAGTTTTGAAAATTGGAAAAAATAGGAGTGTTTGGTACCACCTTTTTTTTTCAATTTAAAAAGTGGCTTTTTAAATTGTAGAGTAAAAAAGAGGAAAAAGCTCTTTTCGTTTTCACTTTAATTGTTTTTTGAGACCTCCATCACAACTCACCCACTGCCGGTAGCCACCGCCCGGTAGCCACCGACAGCCACCTCTGGCCTCCGGCAGCCACCACCGGACGGCGGTGGGCGGTGGCCACCACCGCCGCCCCACAGCCACCTCCGGCCACCGGCAACCACCACTGGGCGGCAGCCACCTCTGGCCACCACCGCCAACAGTCACCTCCGGTAGCCACCACCGCCCGACAGCCACTTCCAGCCGCCGACAACCACCACCGGGCGACTAGTGGCCTCCGGCCACCACCGCATACAGCCACCGTCGCCCGGCGGCAGCCACCACCGGGCGGTTGGTGGCCTCCGACCACCACCGCCGGCAGCCACCGTCGGCCGCCGCATCCACCACCGTCGGCCGCCGGCAGCCACCGCCGAGCCAGCCACCTCCGGCCACCACCGCCGACAGCCACTGTCGGCGACAACCACCGCCGGCCACCACCACCGTCGACCACCGCTACGCCCCACCATCGCCACTGCAAACCACCTAAAAAAAAGTCAAAATAAAAATGGGTACCAAACACAAAAAAAAAAAGGTTATCAAATACCCACTTGTTTTTGTAAAAAAAATAAAAATTAAGCTGCTCTTTAAAAACTGAAGACAAAGAAAAAAGCTCTGTCAAACAGAGCCTTAAAAGGTTAATGAACTCTTCAAATCTCTTGCTTGTGTCAATCGACTTCATATATATATTGTTCCCAACCCATTCTGGTTGGACCCAGGGGCCCACTAGGGGTCCCGCTTCGCGCAAGCACGTCGGCATATGCAACAGTCGTTCGTCCAACGCATCGATCCGGTCAGCGCGCGCACGCTCAAATCACGTGCGTTTTTCGCTTCATGCGCCTTGTGCGTGACGTAGGAGCAATTTATTTTGTATTAACGTGACCCACGGGAGCGCGATCGTCACGCCGGGACGACAAGAACACCTTTTCGTCAGAATCATCGACCGACGGCGTAACCGGGGCAATGGGGTCAAGGGACAAAGGCCTTGGCCAACCCCATGGTGTCGGCCTCGGCCTCACCCAAGGCCATGGGGTCGGCCTCGGCCTCCCATGGGAGGTTGGCTTTGGCCTTCCCCCCGGTTCTTCACTTTTCGCACAAGGTCCTTTTTCGCACTTTGTTCACTTCATACACTTCGTATGTGACTTAGGCACCTTGTTCGTCACATGGGTATGATTCATGTCGACACGCTCGTCGCAATGCAACTTTCGGATTCATCATTGCTCATCAAAGCACCTACCGTCGACGCACCCGAAGTTCACCCAAAGGGGGAGTGGCCTTGGCCTCCCTTCATGGGAGTTGGCCATTGGCCTTGGCCACCCCTTAGGGTTGGCCTTAGCCTCACCAAGGGGTCGGCCTCGGCCTTCCCAAGGGGTCGGCCTCGGCCTCCCCAAGGGTGGTGGCCTTGGCCTTCCCCCATGTTTGGTCTATGACCTCCCCCTCGCGCGCACTTGTTTTCTCAAGTCTTTGCACCTTCGCGATGTTTACGGACTTCGTCCATCAACCTCGCGACGTCCGTCGGCCATCAACCTCGCGACGTCCGTCGGCCATCAACCTCGGGAGGTCCGTCGTGCATCAACCTCGCGACGTCCGTCGTGCATCAACCTCGCGATGTTCGTCGTCCATCAACCTCGCGATGTCCGTCCGCACCAACCTCGCGACGTCCGTCGCGCACCATCCTCGCGACGTCCGTTGGGCACCATCCTCGTGACGTCCGTTGTGCACCATCCTCGTGACGTCCGTCGTGCATCAACCTCGCGACGTCCATCGGGCACCATCCTCGAACCTCGCGACGTCCGTTGTGAATGAACCTCGCGACGTCCGTCGTACGACGACCGCATACCATCATTTCTAACTTTGTCATTACTACATATTGCATTCATCATCTTGTTATGACAGGTACACTCAGCTCAAATCCCATCTTCGGGACACCCGACGCGTGCCCGTGCACTGTCTCCGCAACATTCGTCGCCACGCCCATGCGTCATTCTTATGACGTGTGCCTCAGCACCAAGTATAGCTTCGCGACGTTCGTCGCCGCGCCCGTGCGCCATCTTCATGATACGTGCCCCCGGCACCAACTATAGCTTCGCGACCTTCGTCGCCGCGCCCGTGCGCCATTCTCATCATGCGCGCCCCCAGCACCAAGTATTGCTTCGTGACGTTCGTCGCTGCACCACTCTCATGACATGTGCTCCAGCACTGGGGGCTTGCGTCGGCACCCCTACGGACTATAACCCCCGGGTCACTCCGAGACGGGAGCAGGTCTTCGGAGGGCATCGCACCTAGTCTACCTGGCAGTTGGGCGTCGGGTCTTCCCCACCACTGCCAGGCCTGTGGGACTCTGCAAGGGCTTGGATTGGAGGCTAGATCAAGGGGTTTCTCTGGCCACACCGACGCTGTGGGAGCCAGTCTTTCCAGACAGACAGAACGACGCTGTACGGGGCAGACCGGGTGAATATGCGATTCGACAGTCCGCGGAGCACCGACAGCTGTGGACCCCTCGGCGACGTGTCACTCCCGGGGAGCACCACGTGTCGCGTGATGACATCATCATCTCAACCTCTATAAATAGAGGTCTTGAGAATTCATTTAGGGGTGGACATTTTCAGAACACTTTCACTTTCTCACTCTAGAATCCTAGAGAGAAACATACAGGACCCTGACTTCGGACATAAGCATCAGACTGTGACTGTCGTTGTGTATTCCCTCTGCGCCATCGCCCTCGCAGCACTGCCACCCTCAAGCTCTGTCTTGGAAGCCCTTGGTCTCTGCCCTTGCTCCGCCCTTGCTGTGTCTCACATCATCACACTTGGCATCCGAGTCGGACTGCATTCCTTGTGGCACCTCCACGTCGACTGCGAACCCACATTTCCTTGGCATCATTTTGGCGACTCCGCTGGGGAGGTGAGCATCGCAGTGCAGTTCGTCCCGTGCCCGACACACCCAAGCAACCTTGCATCAGCAACGCAGGACTACCAGGACTACCAGCCAAAGCCTCAACCCAGCTGTCCAACAGGAGCATCACCTCGAGGACGAAGAGGAGACCAGTCACAACCAACTCCAGGCTACCCCTACGATGGATCCACCTGATGTGGCCACAATCGTCGACGCCACAATCCAACACCTTACTCCTACCATCACTAACCTTCAAGACTCTCAATCTACTCTCATGGCTGTCATCTTAGAAATGCAAAAAGCAATCCAAGTCTTGACTTCACAAATGTCGACTTCTCAAGGCCTTAGAGCTCCCCACCCTATGTCCGCTGCTCACCCCCTGCCATCTCAAGCTCTAGGGTTGACCCCTGCCCCTCAGATTCAGCCTTCAGGGCCTGGGCTAGTTTTGGACACTGCTCAGGTCCCAGTGTCGCGACCACCGCTGCCTTGGTCCTCTGGGCCCTCGACAGTAGGACTCGCGGCACCTCAGCCTGCGGCGCCACGCCTTACCCTTTCTCGAAGCACTTCAGAGACTCACGACTCAATTGAGATAGAGCCTAACCCCAACATAACCAACCAAAACCTAAACACAAGTCATTCCCCCGGCTTACTCCAGTCGACTCTGCCTGACGACCGACTTCCAGCTGCTGACACTACCCACATGCAAACCATACCCCAACAAGTTGCTATCCACAACCAACCCCTCTCTACCGTTGTCATCCCCTCAATGCCTCAGGTTGCCCCGTCTGGGGGCTCTGGTGCCCGGATCATCCCGACAGGGCACAAACCCTCACATGCTTCCTACGTCACTAAGCATGACCTTGATGCCATCCTTCGCCGTCTCAAGCAGTCATCCCTACCACACTCCCCCTCTAAGCTGTCAGGCCATGCTCCTTACTTTGGCAGCCTCGCTACCAAGCCCTACCCTGTCAAGTACAAACAACCATCCTTCACCTTGTTCAATGGCAAAGAGGGCAATGCCCGCGAGCACATCACCCGTTTTGCTGGCTCCCTGGAGCACTACGGAGAGAACGACACTTTAAAGCTTCGGGAATTTCACAAGTCCTTGACTGGCCTTGCCTACTCTTGGTATCATCAGATTCCTAACGGTACTATCCACTCCTTGTCTGACATGGTCCAACTCTTCCTTGACAAGTTTCACTATGAGACGGAGCGTGTGACCATCGTTGACATTGCCGGAATCCGCCAGAACCCCGGGGAAGACCTCAACACCTATGTTACGCGATTTCATCACAAGTGCTTGGAATGTACTGACTTCAGTAAGGATAAGACCCTCGTACCCATTTGCATCAAGAACATGAAGGACACCTACAGGGTCTACCTTGAAAACCTCCAGCTTCGGTCTTAGGGACATCTCAAGGAAGCTGCACGACGCACCTATGACTCAGTCGGTCCATCAAAGACCCCAAAGCCCCAACCTCATAATGCCTTGGCCACGACGACGAAAGCAACCAGTAACGACGACAACAACCGCAAGCATCAGTCCCAAGGAAGGGATGGGCACCCTGACAAGAGAGGGCAGCCGATGCCTGCCCCGGAATGCCCATGTGACTTGAAGACTATCAGAGCTCTCCTCGAGACATGGATCAACGACAATGCCATAACCCTGCCCAATGCCGACACTGAACCTACCCTGGAAGACTTAGCCCATCCCAACTACTGCCCCTATCATCGGAAGGTCGGTCACGGCCTCAAGTGGTGCAGGGGCCTCAAGTTTGTCTTCGCTGACAAGATTGCGTCCGGAGAGCTCAAACTCTAAGTACGGGACATATGACCCACCCGACCAAGCCTTGGCATGCCTTAGTGCATTTTCCACACTTGTAATTTTTTTCGTTCATTTTGCAAGTTTCCATGTACGTCATAGCCATGTATCAAGACATGTTGTCTATCCTTCGTTATCAATGCAGTTACAATTTCCAGACTTAGAAAATTTTCAAGCTGTATTGCTATTGCACAAGTCTATTGACATCACCCTTCATGCCATCACCCACACTCTTGGGGGCTTCGCCCCTTCCTAACCCCTTCTGCCTCACATTGCAACGACTTGGTACGTGGTGCGCGGGGTGGCTCGAGCCACGCTACTACGGTCGCATCATCATCCTTCATTTACTTTTCTTGACACTTAGAAAAAATTTCAAGTTTTTCATTTTCCCCACTACTCCCCACCTTCATGCTCTCATCACTATCCCTCTCACATTTTCCTCTCCTCCCTCACCATCCAACAACCAATTATCCTTTCCCCACTTCATAAACAACTTCTCTCTCTTATGAAAAAGTTTTCATTCTCCCACCATCCCCTTTCTCTCACTCTCATCTTGCACATTGTGAAAATGTCATTGGGGGCTCCCTCTTTAGGGCTGTCTCAAAAAAAAAAAAAAAAACCAAAACAAAACCCTATCCGCGAACTAGCTGATCCCCCGCGCCCGAACCGCCACCCGACCGCGTGCCCATTCCCTCTCTCTGCCGTAACCGAACCACCCGAACCCGACCCAACCCGACCCGCGTCCCTCCCAAAACCCTAAACCTATTTTTCTCTTTCTCTTCTCCTTCTTCGCGCCGCCCAGCCCTCCATGCGCCGCACGCCCTTCGGCCTCCTGCCGCGCACCTCCCCGGCCGACCCTCGGCCTCACCCCCACCTCCCTCTCTCCTCCCTTCTCTCCCCCGACCCTCCCCCCCTCGGCCTCGCGCCGCGGCACCCCACCGCCCCTTCTTCCCCCTTCTTTCTTCCCTTTCCCCTCCATCTTCCCCCTCCCCTCCTTCGGCCTCGGCCTCCCCAACCCCCTCCCCTAGGCCGACCCCCCCCTCCATCCCTCCTTCCCCACCTCTCCTTCCCCCCTCGGCCTCGCGCCTTCACCCACCATCGCCGCCCCCTTCCCCTTCCCCTTCATTTCTTCCCTTCCTCCCGTTCCCCACGCCCCCTCGGCCTCGGCCTTCATACATCTCCCTCCCCCTCATTCTCTTCTCTTCCCCCCCGCCCCTAGCCCACCACAAGCTCGGCCTCGGCCTTGGCCAAGGGGCCTTGGTAGGCCTCGGCCTCGACCTCGCGGCCTTGGTCGACCGGCCTTGGCTCTCCATCCCCATACCCTCTCCCCATCCTTCCCCCATGGCCGAACCTCCCTCCACATTCAACCTTCAACTTTAACACATGACCATCCTCCATGCCCACTACGGCCTCCATCACCATGGCCACTCTTTGGCTTCATACCACACCAAGGCTTACCCTCCAAACTTAGGCTTGCCCACATTCACCCAACGACCAAACACCGACAACCAAGGCCAAACACTTCAAAAATAAAATAAAATTTTGCAACATTGACGGTCGTGCAACGCCTGTCGCACGGACATCATCTCCGCGACGCCTGTCGCCCGGACATCATCTCCGCGACTCCCGTCACCCGAACATCATCTCCGCGACGCCCGTCGCCCGGACAACATCTCCGCGACGCCCGTCGCCCGGAGATCATCTCCTCGACCCCCGTCGCCCGGACATCATCTCGGCGACGCCCGTCGCCCGGACATCATCTACGCGACCCCCGTCGCCCGGACATCATCTCCGCGACCCCCGTCGCCCGGACATCATCTCCGCGACCCTCGTCGCCTGGACATCATCTCCGCGACGCCCGTCGCCCGGACATCATCTCCGCGACCCCTGTCGCCCCGACATCATCTCCGCGACCCCCGTCACCCGGACCTTATCTCAGGGACGCCCGTCGCCCGTACGTCATCTCAGCGACTCCCGTCGCCCGACGTCACTCCGCTACCCCCGTCGCCGGGACGTCACACAGTGCCCTTGGCACCTTACTCACTCCGCCGTGCCCATGCGCCGTGCCACTAACATAGTCGTGCCCCCTGGCTCTCTGTCACACTACCATGCTCCTTGCATCAGTCCATCCTTTCACCATACCATGCGTCGCCGCCATGGACGTGGAACATGCTTCGACCCACTCTCCGGAGTGTGCAGCATCACGGGGGGCTCTGTTCGTAGTGCTCCGGCATGAGGACCCCTCATAACGGGATGGGCTCACAACCTTAAAGCCATCGCCGTCACAATCAACTACGGGATGAGCTCACAACCTTAAAGCCATCGCCAGCACAATCAACTACGGGATGGGCTCACAACCTTAAAGCCATCGCCGGCACAATCAACTACGGGATGGGCTCACAACCTTAAAGCCATCGCCGGCACAATCAACTACGAGATGGGCTCACAACCTTAAAGCCATCGCCAGCACAATCAACTACGGCTCCTCCGGGACACTATCTCCGTTAGGGAGCTCTTCAACTCCCCTTCTGCCAGGCAGACGGCTCCTCCGAGATGCTACCTCGGCCGGCCAGGTAGATCGCTCCTTCGAGATGCTACCTCGACCTACAGAATAGGCGACTCCTCTGGGACACTATCTCCGTCAGGGAGCTCTTAAACTCCCCTTCCGTCAGGTAGACGGCTTCTTCGGGATGCTACTTGGCCCGTCAGGAAGACGGCTCCTCCGAGATCCTACCTTGACGTGCTCTGAGTGCTCCGGCACAAGGACTCACACACGGGATAGGCGACTCCTCCGGGACACTATCTCCGCCAGGGTGTCGTCCGTCACCCGGACGCTGTTTACATGCTCGCGCCTCTGCGTCCTATCATCGTGCCTTTGTCTCAACCCCCAAGCATTCCACGCTTTTGTAGGTGATGCACGAGGTGGCTCGAGCCACCTACTCTTCATCATCATCATGCTTTGACGACCTCAACAGCTCGCCGGCCAAACAATATCAAAATCTTGCTAAGTGTTTATGCGTGCGGTGCCCACTCGGGTCGCCCCTCCGCGCGCACCACATGCAGGGGGCTTATGTTCCCAACCCATTCTGGTTGGACCCAGGGGCCCACTAGGGGTCCCGCTTCGCGCAAGCACGTCGGCATATGCAACAGTCGTTCGTCCAACGCATCGATCCGGTCAACACGCGCACGCTCAAATCACGTGCATTTTTCGCTTCATGCGCCTTGTGCGTGACGTAGGCGCAATTTATTTTGTATTAATGTGACCCACGGGAGCGCGATCATCACGCCGGGACCATACGAACACCTTTTTGTCAGAATCATCGACCGACGGCGTAACCGGGGCAATGGGGTCAAGGGACAAAGGCCTTGGCCAACCCCATGGTGTCGGCCTCAGCCTCACCCAAGGCCATGGGGTCGGCCTCGGCCTCACCCAAGGCCATGGGGTTGGCCTAGGCCTCCCATGGGAGGTTGGCTTTGGCCTTCCCCCCGGTTCTTCACTTTTCGCACAAGGTCCTTTTTCGCACTTTGTTCACTTCATACACTTCGTATGTGACTTAGGCACCTTGTTCGTCACATGGGTATGATTCATGTCGACACGCTCGTCGCAATGCAACTTCCGGATTCGTCATTGCTCATCAAAGCACCTACCGTCGATGCACCCGAAGTTCACCCAAAGGGGGAGTGGCCTTGGCCTCCCTTCATGAGAGTTGGCCATTGGCCTTGGCCACCCCTTAGGGTTGGCCTTGGCCTCACCAAGGGGTAGGCCTCGGCCTTCCCAAGGGGTCGGCCTCGGCCTCCCCAAGGGTGGTGGCCTTGGCCTTCACCCATGTTTGGTCTATGACCTCCCCCTCGCGCGCACTTGTTTTCTCAAGTCTTTGCACCTCGGCGATGTTTACGGACTTCGTCCATCAACCTCGCGACGTCCGTCGCACACCATCCTCGCGACATCCGTCGCGCACCATCCTTGCGATGTCCGTCGTCCATCAACCTCGCGACGTCCGTCGTGCATCAACCTCGTGACATCCGTCGTCCATCAACCTCGCGACGTCCGTCGCGCACCAACCTCGCGACGTCCGTCGCGCACCAACCTCGCGACGTCCGTCGCGCACTATCCTCGCGACATCCGTTGTGCATGAACCTCGCGACGTCCGTTGTACGACGACCGCATACCATCATTTCTAACTTTGTCATTACTACATATTGCATTCATCATCTTGTTATGACAGGTACACTCAGCTCAAATCCCATCTTCGGGACACCCGACGCGTGCCCGTGCACTGTCTCCGCAACATTCGTCGCCACGCCCATGCGTCATTCTTATGACGTGTGCCTCGACACCAAGTACAGCTCCGCGACGTTCGTCGCCGCGCCCGTGAGCCATTCTCATCATGCGCGCCTCCAGCACCAAGTATTGCTTCGCGACGTTCGTCGCTGCACCACTCTCATGACATGTGCTCCAGCATTGGCGGCTTGCGTCGGCACCCCTACGGACTATAACCCCCGGGTTACTCCGAGACGGGAGCAGGTCTTTGGAGGGCATCGCGCCTAGTCTAGCTGGCAGTTGGGCGTCGGGTCTTTCCCACCACTGCCAGGCCTGTGGGACTCTGCAAGGGCTTGGATTTGAGGCTAGATCAAGGGGTTTCTCTGGCCACATCGACGCTGTGGGAGCCAGTCTTTCCAGATAGACAGAGGGACATTGTACGGGGCAGACCGGGTGAATATGCGATTCGACAGTCCGCGGAGCACCGACAACTGTGGACCCCTCGGCGACGTGTCACTCCCGGGGAGCGCCACGTGTCGCGTGATGACATCATCATCTCAACCTCTATAAATAGAGGTCTTGAGAATTCATTTAGGGGAGATTGAGGGGTGGACATTTTTAGAACACTTTCACTTTCTCATTCTAGAATCCTAGAGAGAAACATACAGGACCCTGACTTCGGACATAAGCATCAGACTGTGACTGTCGTCGTGTATTCCCTATGTGCCATCGCCCTCGCAGCACTGCCACCCTCAAGCTCTGTCTGGGAAGCCCTTGGTCTCTGCCCTTGCTCCGCCCTTGCTGTGTCTCACATCATCACACTTGGCATCCGAGTCGGACTGCATTCCTTGTGGCACCTCCACGTCGACTGCGAACCCACTTTCCTTGGCATCATATATATATAAAGCCTTCGCTTAAAATTGCGACACTTGAGATTTTAGAACTTTTAAAATTGGTACACGTACGATCTTTGGAGCTTCAAGTTTTTGACACATAGGATTTCCTATGCTTTTGTCCTTTTGACACATCAGCTTCCAGTTTGACCCACAAAGTCTCTCACTTTAGTTGGCCTCTTAAAATGCCACACTTAAAATGATAATGAACTCTTCAAATCTCTTGTGTCAATAGACTTCTAATTAATAACAAAAACTCATAGACCAGTATCACCTCCCCACTTCCACGACTTAAATTTCCATCCATGCTTTCCCTGAACCTCATTGTCTCCATCCTAGGTAAATCTGCTCAGTTTCTCTTTCTGCCTATTTACCTGCCTTCCTCTATTTTATTTTACATGAGTGCTTGTTGTAATGTACACACTTTCTTATGATGATCGAACTATATGTATATTGTTTGCCTTAGTTTTGTATGGGTACATCAAACTTTATTGTTTTATGGTATGTGTTCTAGATACCTTATGATTGTATTGATGACTAGGGGCTCAAATAATCTAATCAAAAGTCATAAGTGCAAAATGTTATTTAGGAGATCAGTATATCCGCAGATGTTTATTCGAACCAATGGGTTGGGTTCTTTGCATCTTTCACAGAAAGTTCGATCCATGCTCTATCTTTAGATATGGAGGTCACTTGGGGAACTCTGATAGACATCAAGACTAGAGAAAAGAAGCCCATTGGATGCGTAATCAAAGCGCCCGGATCAATGCGATTCACCTATCATAGATCCACTGGGAATTAGTTGCATTAAGCATTTTGTTTATACATCTGTATATTATAATTGATCAGATGGTCATACTATGTAACAGAACCTCCATAGTAGTAAATCCTCAGTCCTAGAATTTCGGTATTTTGAGCAGCTCATATGAGAACTCTTTGGCGTATGAAAAACTGGTTGGACTTGCACAAAGCTTTTGAGTTCAGCATTTCCTTTGCAAGTATAGATACATGTCATTCTTTTCTTACTACTAGTGGTTTTACACGTGCGATGCACATAATATTTTCTACATTTTTTTGTGAGTAATATTTGTCCATAAACTAAGGATCCGATGAATTCTAAACTTATTATCACATACACCACTTCTTTTCAACTTCTCATACTATGTCAACACCTCTTTGTCTTTCAAAAATTACCATACTGCAGTCGGCAAGTAGCACACACTCGATCACATTGTCCACACAACTTCGGCTTTGTTTCTAGATTTGCCCAATGATCTAGAAGTGAGTTTCCTTTCCACAATGAGGCTACAAAGAGCGTGGGTAATAGTAGTCTCATTAACATTGCAGTCCAACGTCTATGACATGTGAACACTGAAGATGCAAAAAGTCTCGACATTCAAATAATTACTCTTGTTTTGCCAAAAACAAAAATGATATGCAAATTGTCTGACCATGACTAAAGGAGACAGATAATGTGGACCTAATAGCACTACAGCCGCAAGTTGAGCTGGATTTTTATGGGTTTACCCAACCTAACCCTACCCTACCCAAGAAAAGTGTGAGCTTTTACCTAACTCAACCTACTTAGTTACAAAATGGGTTACGATAGGTTGGTTCAAGATAACTGTGGGTTATGTCGAGTTGGGCTCTTAAAACCCATTTATATAAAGATTCATTTATTGTTAGTAACTTCCACATAAAAACCACCACCATGTATCGTCGCATCGTTAGGTGCCACTTGTCTTAGCTAACAACCATTGATGCCAACTACCAACAACACCCATTGTCAACATTGCTGATAGTCTCCATCTCCTCTGTCTGGACACTACCGCCACCACCCACCACCTCTTGCTGTCGGCAGCCACCACCACGGTCAACAACCCACCATCGCTTTATTTAAGCTAAAAAATAAATTTATTCAAACCTAAGTATACCCAACCAACCAGCCCAACCCAATTAATTCAAATTTTTTTTTTGGAATTAAAATGGGTACAAACCCAACCCAACCCACTGAAGTTGCACTCTTAAATAGCACAATCAATTTGTCAATCGTGGTGAATGAAAAGGACAATTGCAAAATTTCAATGATACATAAAAGCCATAATTGCCAGTTATTGAACAGAGTTGAGACATCAGATTTATGGAAAGAAAAACAGATGAGTTGAAATCAGATTTATGGAAAATAAAAAAGATGTGTTGTTAGTACTTGTATGGCTAATTCCAAATTTGTACGCTAACATGTATACACGAAACCTAGCTCACTAATGTTTAGAATGTAGCACATCGGTAACTTAAACTATATTTTCTACCAAAACAAGTCGAATTGGCGGATGGAGCTCTACAAACATAAGTTTTCTTTGGGTCAATACTGTTGCCACTTAAAACTACATCTCATAAACACCTGGCAAAATCGTCATCTCATGAATTTATACACATGATGCAAGCCAAATTTATTCCAACCCACTAATATGGTCTTTGTTAATTTTCCTCTTCCTTCCCTTCTCCTTATCTTTACCATAATATCTTCCTCTCACCCTCTATAACCATAATGGCACCACCAATCTGCCACCACCATCCCTAAAGTGACACGAACCATTACCACCATAATAATCACCACAATGCAACACTTCTATCACCAACCGCATGTCAACCACATTAGTTGCTATAAAATGCTCGATTCTCCTATCTCCCACCAGTCCACTGCTGCCACCAGTCACCATCACACTCTCATACCCTTTTTTGCCTCGCCAAGACCTACACCACCAACACCTTTATGGCCCCTCGTTCTCATCGTTTGATTGCTTCTCCTTCATTTCGTCTCTTCAAATCCATTATCTAAAGGTTTAGTTATAGATTGATCCAATCAATACTCTACAAAATTAGCAACTTATCAATGTCATCATCATTACGCATTTACATCATCAACCACCACCATAGATGAAAAATACTTACATCCACATTAGACATAAAGCACTGGCCTTGGTGATTGTGCTATAGATGTAGACAAATCCATGCCTCTTATTCAAGAAGGAGACTAAATATACAGTAAGTTGAACCAACAAGTCTAGCTTATTCTTATTGAAATGTCCTTTCAAGATAAAAAGGGTTGACGATGGTACGATGAGATGGTGATGCGTAGCTAATAGTACTATTGGTGATCGGTAGGATGACAGCAGCATCCATGGCAACAAAAATGGGAGGAATATAGTTATAGGATGATAGCAGCATCCATGGCAACAAAATGGGAGGAATATAGTTGGATTGTGGCATATAGTGGTAGGTCAAGTTGTCCCATGGTGGAAGTCGCAGCTATTGTGGATGTGGAAATGATATTCATCGGAGAGAATCGCCAGACTATTTATACAAAATTGTACACTTCTTGCAATATTACTGCTATAACACATTTACAAGACTACTCCTAAGCTCATAGCTAAAATCCCTGATAGCACCAGAAGAGACAGAGCTATTACAACCGTCGTTCTGCAAGCCCCCCCTCTCTCCCCTCCCCCGAAACCCTCATATATCGCTCCCCTTTGTATTTTTGAGGTGTAAAACATTCTTCCATCCTAATCTGTTATCTAATTCACACCAATGATGAACTTTCATGGTCCTACCAAAACTAAATCAGTAAGACTTAAGGCTCATTACTTGGTGTTTAAAAAAATCTCTAAATCCATAAAAGTTGGCAAAAAATTTTCCATTTGATCTCTAAGTTCTTAAGTACACCTATTGAAAAAGTTACATTATAGTGTTAATCATGTTTGACTGTGAAAATAAAAATTGCAGCAATAACAGTAAAATTAACATGAAAATACCTAAATCTACCTTTTCTTTTATTTGGGATCTAAGATAAAACCAAATCGAGTTCGTATGGCACTCATGCCAAACCAACCATGCCTCCATCATAAAATTAAAACCCTTATCTTTATGAGACCTCACAAGTTGTGAGTTGACTAATGTAATCAAACATTTCTTTTCATCATAGTATCCATCATTCTTGAACATTTCCTGTAGAACTACTGAAATTAAGCACCAGAGCAATAACATTATTCTTTGTTGTTATGTATCTTAAGATTAGTAAGATCATAAAGTACGATAGGACACTAATGAATGTACAAAAGAAAGAAGGCTCTATTATCTTGGCAACGACCAGGTCAACATTTTTCTCTTGGTTTTACAACGTCCAGTCTTTCATATGATAATCTGCTACTGGTTTGGCAAGGTGGGAACCTATTATCTATAAAAAAAAAAAAACCTGCAAAAGAAAAAGGGGATTCATGCAATAGATTTCCACTTTAACACTTAAGAGAATTGAAGTTTGTCAAAATAGCATGACATGCGGAACACACTTCCTTATTCTCACATAGAAGTCACTTGTTTCATGCCAAAGGACCCTTCATATGGACTACAATGAAGTTATAGGCATCCTCCAACTTGTAGCAAGAGCAATTTCATAAACGTCAAACAGTATGTACATTAATCATTTCCCATGAACAGTCATGTAGGAAAACAAAACGCAAAGGGAGATAAAAACAATAAAGCTGTCTTCTTCTAGGCCACAACTCAACCCATTCATTGGCGTGTCGTGTATGTAAATTATCTATAAAATAAAAGAAGCGGAAGATAATAAGGGCCGTGCATAGCATCACCTTTTCATAGACATCTTAAATCATTTCATCAAAAGTTCACAACTCTAGCAATGAATGAAGGAAAGAGGGCTTTGTCGTCCAACTTGGCCTAATCCTCGGGATTAACTTAAGCAGCTCTTCAAAGACCAACAATCGAGATTTGGAGAAAACATATAAAAACATAAATACTATTGTAAAATAGAATTATGTCAAGTTTTAACTTCAAGAATAAACTACAGTAAAATGAGATTTCAAGCAAAAGCATGACATAGCTAATATCCCAAAAGCCTTGAAAAACAACCGTGGCAGTAATTGATCCCTAACGACCTACTATAATCCATATATGATGACAAAATTTTTTGTATATAGTCACAAAATATATGAAAAATATACTTAACTAACGTCAAATTTTCATACCACTACATGATGAATTTCCATCTCTGTAAGAATATAACTTGTCTCCAAAATTACATAATTGTTGCTAGTTTCGAGATACACTACATATGATGGGAAAGGAAAGGTATAACATTATATGTTCACGAATTTTGTTGCCAAACAAATACAAAAAACTAACATCTAGGCTAAAAGACGTAATTTAGTGCTTTGCAGATAGTTGGCCTCAAATTCTTGAATATTATGAACCGAAGCTGACGTTTTCAAATTTACAAACAGTAGTGGACCAAAATATTCTGCAATCTTTGGAGACTTAGTTTGGTTTTCTTTCGAGCCCAAGATAAAAGCTGTACTCAATTTCTTGGTGACGCTATGCATTAACTTGCCAAAACCATGAAAAGGGTGCCAAATCTATTTGATATTCCGTCTTTCTCTTCAACCCAATCATATATACAATAAACAAACCAAATAGAGCAAATATAAACAAATATGACAATTGACTATTTTTATCAAATGCTTGTTTGAGAGGATAGAAAGTACGTATAAGAAAGCACTAAAGAGACCCCAATCCCAAGACGCAAAATAAGGAAATTGTAACCAAAGCCACAAAATCAAATCCATAAGAACAACCGCCATAGTTTGTGAGTGAGCATGCATGTCTAGGGGCAGTGTTGTGTTTTCTTGTGCGGGTGCATATAAATTTGGTTTTAAGGAGAAAGATGTAAAAGAGGAGAAGAGAAGTTTACAGTAAAGGAATATCAATGTGAATGCGTGCGCACCCGCGAGGGAGAGAGAGAGAGAGAGATTAATAGTTATGTACCTGCATGCCTACAATAGCCATGTATGATTAAGGTTGGTCAAGCAATTGAAAGTGATGCCGCTATACGCAGGTTCATGTCTCACTTGTCCTGGCATGCAAAGTTATTCAAATTGCCATAAACCCTAACACAAAAAATAGTATAAAAATTGTAAACAAAACCACAAAATCAAATTCATAAGAACAACAACCAGTGTGTGAGTGAGCATATGTGTCTAGGGGTAGCGTCATGTTTTGAATTTGGTTTTGAGGAGAGAGATGTTAAAGAGGAGAAGAAAAGTTTACAGTAAAGGAACATCTGTGTGTGTGTGTTGTCGCGAGAGAGAGAGAGAGAGAGAGAGAGAGAGTTATATACGTTCAGGCCTACAATGGCCATGGATGATTATGGTTCAATTTTCCATCAATCCTAACCCAAAAAATAGTACAGAAATTGTAGATCAAACCATAAAAATCAATTCCATAAGAACAACCAGAGTGTGTGAGTGAGCATGCGTATGTGTGTGCATTTGAATTCGGTTTTGAGGCAAAAGACGTAAAAGAGGAAAAGAGAAGTTTACTCTAAAGGAGCATCAACATGAGAGAGAGAGAGAGTGTGAGTGATGTATGCACATGCCTACAATGGCTAGGGACGATTAAAGTTCAGGTTGGTCAAGCATTGGAAAGCAAGAGTGCTACACAGATTCAGGTACAATTTCTCCAGTCATGCGGAGTTCTTAAGATTGCCATCAATCCATGCATGAGTTGTCTGACTCAAGGTAATGCGATTGAACAAGGAACCATCCTGGAATTTAAAAAGATTCATCTGATGGGGAACTACATTACGTAGGTTCAAATCCATCGCCTTCAATAGTTTATTTATAGATTAGAAAGGGTTTGTTGTATCTAAATTGATTAGCTGATGGGCTGCGGATAAAAAGGCAGTAATTGGGGAATCCCCCAAGGAACAAGGTCCTGCATTGGCATATCTAAGACGGCTGTTAATAGCATATTGTTTTGTTGATTTTGATGCATGAACCCCAATTTTAGACATTATCCTCAGGAGAAAAACTGCTGTATTGTTGTGTTGGCTCAAAAACAAAGTTATTCGAGTATTAGTTGATTGTTTGGTTTGAAAAGCAACAAGCAAAAGTTGAAAACGGAAACAATTCATCAAACATGTGGTGTGCGATGAGTGTAAAGCAACGGTGTGCATTCCTGGATAAGTTTAAACACCTCACATTTAATGTTAAAGCCAAAGGAAGCATGAAAGCAGTGAACCAACGAGTAAGATGAGCAAAATTGTGGACAACAGATGAAAAGAGAGCAGGTGTAGTTTGTCTAATTCAATCAAAAGTTGGCATACCGGTAGTATTATGGGAGAGGAAGTTCCGCTTCTCCAGAAAGCGAAAGTTAGTTTTGGTGGCCGGTGGAAGGTTGATAGTGAATTCATCATTGGAGGTGTGTTCTTGGTAGCATAAGAGGCAGGTTCTTGACACTCGTTGTTATTCGGCTGAAGTTCATCTGCAAATTGTTGTGAGGAGAGCAAACTTCGTCAAGTTCCTGCGCTGCCAAAAAAAATCTCTGGGGATGGGGTATGGTTGTGGCAGGGAAGGTGCAGTTATCTCTATTTTCCTACTATCGCGACGATTCGAGGAGTTGTGATGAGCAAACGAGTGTTTGCATCGGTTCTGAAAAAAGGCCAAGAAAATTTGTAATATAGAGTATATTTGAGGGTATTTTGGTCATGTAAATGTGTAGAAATATTGTTAAACACATGACACTTTTAAGGTAGAGAGATAAGGGCTGCCCCAATGCATACAAATAACATATATGGCAGTCATTGGACAAACGTGGCCATAATAGATATTTATTTTGCTAAGTTTATTTGTGAACTTCTTGAATTAAGCCCAAAAGACATTTGCTTTATTTGTTCAATCTTCCTGGGGAAGACTTGAAATGGATGTCCCGAGCATGGCTTAGATCAAACACAAAATTATGAAAATCTTCATGCCAAATCCACATTGTTTGGAAACAAAAGACCCTAGGCCTACGAGTATTAGAATCTGATTTTTCCTTTGAAGGCCGACTTTAGCAAGGTGCGTGCCGCACTCACGAAGGACTGCCAAATTAGGAGAGGTCCCTTTCACTTTCTTAGCTTGGTGTTCGGTTATTCAGTCAAGAGATTAGCAGAGGAGACTGCAAATATATAGCATGTATTTTAGTTTATAAGGAATAACGAACTTCTATCGTTACACTTTCTGGGTGCCAAAGTAGGAACGGAACTACTACCCAGAATTACGGCATTTGCATTATGGCCAATTACTTTAAGATATGCTTGATAAGTAAGATTAACAAACCCGTGAAAGGTTTAGTTTGTTGCTTAAATCTTTCATGTAACTCCTGCTTCACAGTATCAGCATTTCAGCCGGTCAAAAGAGGATATGGTCTATAATAGCAGATGGGGTGAGATATAAAAGGAAGGGATAGATCCAAATCCGTTGGCAGCCTGATAATCACTGCTTGCATTCAAACTTACTCCCATTGAGCACAAGATACATATATATAAGCTACTTTTTTGGTATTTCATTTCTTTTCTTTCAGAAGCTACTTATTTAGCATGTAAACTATACAGTTCTGCAACAGGGGACATGCATACCTGCTGAAATCTACGTGATTTTAGACCTCTCATATTTACGACACATAAGTTTTTTGAGTCTTCTTCTTCTGCCAAATAAACTAAAACACTTTTATGTGTAACTTTAATTTAGTCTCCGAATTATCCTTCCTTTTCTCCTGCTTTCTCTCCATCGTCAAGATGAGACGTCACACTCAGCAAATTACCACCATGCAAGGTAAACTCAATCTACTTCTCTTGCACATCTCAGGTTATTAACTGTATGCAAGGGGAGACAAATGTTCACAACTCGGTGTGATGTTGGTACTGGACAGACCATTTAGATATGCAGTTTGGTGGGGGGGGGGGGGGGGTGTTTAAATTGTGCTTTAAATCGTACTAAGCAAGTTTTGGAGGAGTGTTTGTGCACCTTTTTTTTTTACTTCAGTTTAGTGTTAATAAAAAAAACTTTAGCTACGCACCTCTTTTTCTTTAGGTTAGTGATTATAAGACACTTTTACTATGCAATGGGTTCTACTTTCGCTCTTTCATATGCTTTTTCACTCATGTTTCTTGCAAATATAAATTTGGTGATACTGTTAGCCTTCTAATAACAAATAACTTTACGCGAAATGCCATATTAGGGGTCCTCTTATTATTCCACCTAACCATTATATATTATGCAAATAGGAGAGCGGATGTCGTCTTGCCTCAAAAGATATCTCATTGTCAATGTAGCTTACTAAAATTTGACGTGTAGATTAAAAAAATTATGAATTTATAATTTTCAATATCCACCACTCTAGGTCTCTAGCACTAAAAGTATGTGTGTTAAGAATGTTATATTTGGCAACAAAAATCTTTTGAAAGCTTTGCTAAAGAAGAGTACTATCCATAGGACGTGCTCGAGCTTAAACTACCTTTCAACCATTATATTACATAAATCAAGTTCGACCATCGACCTGTAATGGATGCCATATAAAAGCATGTGATGCTATGAAAAAGGGATAAATGGCAAAAGGAAGTTCATTAATATTACAATAGAGTTTATGGTTGTTATTATGGTTCCCAAATGAATGTATATATACCTAGGTAAGATTTTCCTTAAGTACATACCCTTTATAATGCATAAAAAACAAAATACCACAACGAAATCTAACAAATGAAAATTTAAGCTAGCATCAATTAAGGAGCATTTTATAGGACATTAGGATTTGATGAAAAATTGGAAACATTGTTTTAATGATACATCCCAAAGAAGATAAAAGTGTAATTAGAATATTCTAGATACAGATGTATGAAAACAACAGAATATGCGTTGTAATCTACTTTCCCTATATTTATACAATTTGCAATCTAATTATGAGATTTTCTATATAATTACTCTTATCTATACTATCATGGATCTTTGTTCTTTTGTCATTTAAATAAAATCTTTAGCATCAAGCATATATGAGACAAATAAAGAAAAGGCTTTGAAATAGTCATGCCTTAATGTATGCATCCTACTGTTAGGCAATAAAGACCGAAGCAAACCTAACATTTCTATTCGTGAGAATCTAAGCTAATGTAGGAAAAATGAACGGTTAATAATTAACAACCTAAAGTTTTACCAAGTATGACCACATGTTAATCTATATGAGCAGAATTAAGATATGCTCAAGGAGACGTAAGATGCTTTTCATGCTTTTTAGTGTTGTTAAGGTAACCTGAGGAGAATATGACGTCAAATGCCTTATAAATTTGGTTAATATTAGTTTTTTCGGATTTTATTTCATGACATAGAATTATCTCATTAGCAATAACATATTAAGCTAACTAGCATGGAACTATAAAGAGAACGTTTAGGTGGTAAAAAATAAGGTGCAAGCATCAAGTCTCTAGCTTCAAAAACAATGTAGATTATAATTATAAAAAAAAAGTTCGATTCTAAGAGTGAATGCCTTGGAGTCTCTTATATTCTGCTTCTTTACTCTCCAGTTTTGCTTTAAAACCCTTACAGTTCTCTATTTATATTTTGATTTACTGTCCGCTTTCCTGGATTAATTTTAGTGGGTTATGTCAGATGATGATAAACTCCATTGGTTAAAAGAAATGAGAAGGTAGACTGAGGGCTTAAGTATAGTATCAAATGATTGCAACATTTGAAAAGTAAACCTATTGACATCTTGATCAAACGCTCTACCTTCGGTCCATAATCTTAATTATATTCTAGCTAATTTTTTGAAGAACATAATGTAACTATGTTCCTAACACAATCAAGCTTTTATGATTCACCGGAGACTATTTATCTATTGTACTTGGTTGGTTCATGTCTTTAATTATTGGTCTGTTGTTATTATTTGATTACAATGTCTTTCATATATTTTATTCTAGAATAATGAAAGAAGACTTAGAAACTCCAACAGATTTGAAATAGAGTAGCATTTTATTTATTGAGATTGCTAAAACTAACTCTGGAGAAAATCTTATTATGTTTTAGTAAGCTTTTTGTGAGTTTGCAGTCCCATACACTAATCTTTTAAGATGTTACAGTTGATTTAGAACCAATTCTTTTTAAAATTAAATTACAAGATGTAATAGAATTTAATTGGGGCATAAATAGATCCAATTAGAATAAGTTTGGAAAATAAAAAGAAATATAAGATAAATGAGATCTAAGACAACTTTTAACTTAATTATAAACCATACAACTTTTAACATTAGCAAAACATGGAGTAAAATATGGAGGCAGACGTGGCATTGACGGTAAAGGTGCAATTGATCTTGCACATGTGAATGATATCATATTTTTGGTAATGGTGGTGGTTTTGCATGAGGTGGTTATGGTTGACTGTGATAGTGTTATACAACGGAAGTTGCAGCAGTAGTGATAGTAATGGCGGCAACTGTAAAGATGGTAGCAGCTATAATGGTTGGGGACAATAATGGAGGTTATTTAACAAAATATGTTAGTATAATATAGTGGGACAATTAATATTGAGAATACTAAAATATGTTACTATATGATAGTGTGACAATTAATGTTGAAAATACTAATTAGACAAATGGTAAATCAGATGAACCACTGATTATTCTAGAATTAGTTCTTTGACAAAACTTGCACATTTTATAAAATGTGGCCTAGAACTAGGAACTCTTGATATTTTCACTTGAGGAGCATCTGTCCCTATTATGGTTTGCTACCCACGTAGAGTCATCAAATAATTTTCTTTGGCCAACAGGTCGCTTTGAAATTTTAACAATTTCTTAATAGTATGATAGGAGTTAAAAAGTACATGTAGTACTCTACTTCTCATGAAAGAATATTTACATTAAGACTGTAGGAGTATACGTGGATTTGTCAATACTTCACATAAAAGGAAGGTGAAAAAGTGAAACTAAATCTACACCATCTTTTGTAAAGCCTACACTCTTTTGTCACTAAAAGAGGCAATGCCTATTGTTATATATAACATGCAAACATTCTTTATTAGATTCTGGTAAACAAAATAATTAATGAGGATAAATGGACTAAAAACTAGCATGTTTGTAAAATTTGTCATACATCCTTTTCCTAAACAGTAATTTTGAAGTTTGAACAACTTCTTAATGATATAAATCGATCTAACTATAGGATATATATGATTTTGCCAATATTTTATAAAAAAGACACAGAAAAAGTAAAACTAAATCTACATCACTTTTCACTAAGCCCATACCCTTTCGTCATTGGAAGAGGCAATTAACCTATCTATATATATATATATATATATATATATATGTGCCATATATTTTTTACTAGATTCTGGTACAAAAAATAATTAATGATGATAAAAGGATTCAAAAACAACATGTTTGTGAAATTTGTCATACATCTTTTCTCTTCGTAGTAAATTTAGACAGTGGTCTATAACTAAAGTTTGGACTTAAATATTCTCTCAGTTTTACTATAATTCTTACATAGTAGGTGGTTGACTAATTTATTGGAGAAACTTACATATTTGAATAATGTCAACTTCTCCGTTTAAGATGTATAAATGTATTAGCACATTTGTCTTTGAAAATAATTATTTTTCTTTGTTATTTGAAACTTTAAATTGAATAGGTCACATTTGAAACTTACATATTTACTAGCACTAAAATCAATTTGCATCGCGTCCCGTGCAATTGGCTAGTAAAAATAAAAAAGACAACAGTAAGTAAAACAAACAAGTCCATTTTTTCCCCTCCGGTAAGGAAACAACAAACAAAAAAGAACCAAAAGATAATACCAACTAGCTTTTAGATGCCCTTTCTCTAACCAATGGAAACCCCATGTCTCTTTGCTCAATAATATTGGTCATTGGATCTCAAACCTGATTGAATAATGCCAAGATCCTCATATATATATATATATATATATATATATATATATATGCCCTGGTCGTTGGATTATAACCTTTGGGATTATCGGGAAACATGGCAAGACCTTGATACACCTCGGTCGGCCGGTAGATCTCAAACCCCCAGAAGTCATGCCCAGACCTTCATGCACCCTAATCGTTGGATTTGAACCAAGAGCTTTTATACACCCTATTGCTAGGAATCATGCTAAGACTGTCGCTTAAAACTGGTTCGGGATTTCCATTAATTTTTTATCACAGGACTCCTCACCATACAGCTACAAAATACCCCAATACCTTCATTCATATGGTCATGCAAATTTTTTCCTAGGATTGCTATTAGCAGCCTCGGTGCCTTCATTCTTTTGAGTCGTCGAGTGCCACTCAGGATCGTAGATATTATGCAGGACCTTGCTCTTTCAGTCGCTAAACATTTTCTTCCGGATAGCCAAAAACTGCCTCCGAACCTTTGTTCAGTTAGATCACCATAGTTTTCCCGGTGACCTTAATTCACTTGGTCGTCGTGTCTACTTCCTAGGTCTGTTAGAGACATTGTGGGACTCTCATTCTTGACCTCCTCTACAATCTCCACTTGCTCGTTTCATCTTACAATGGTTTGGTATAGCACCTTAGGAATAGGTTCCATGTACCGTAAGCATAGCCTATCCCTACGGTACTATAACGTAGCCGTAAATTGCGATACCCTAGATCTATCCCTACGGTACTTGTCCATCCCTACGGTTACGTCGTACCTATATACCTACGCCCAATTTGTTTTAACACACTTAGAGCGACGGTTCTTGGGGCATAGGCCTACGGCTAAACCGTAAAGATATGTTTAATTTTTGTAACCTATACCTACGGTTGGTACTGTAGGGAGATGTTTACCTCATAGGTACCCTAAGCTATACCTACGGTACATTCCGTAGGGTAAGGTTAAACTATGGCCTTTTTTAAAAAAATTTGAATCTTATCCCTACGAATTAAACCGTTGGAATAAATGTTCAAAAATGGAACCCAAAGCTATGCCTACGGTTCACACCGTAGGTACATGTTCTCCTTTTTTTTTCCCATGCTAAATTTTTTTTGGGCTGAATTTTTTTCCTGGACAGTAACCTGCAAATGTAATTGAAGTATTATTAACATGTTTTGCAAGTGAAGTATCATAAGCATGTTTTGCAATTGCATAAATAGTGTAATGTCATATAAAAATAATCATGTACACCAATTTCTTTACAAAAGTGTCAATCTCACCACTTAATTTCAAAAGCCATCATAATAAGACCTCAATATCATAATCCTGACCTGGATACTATATACATCCACCCACATTAGTGGTGAACCACGAACGACTCATGGGAACTAGTCCTCATTTGCATGGCTTGCATCTTGCTCCTCGCTATCATAACCATCCTACAAAATGCAACAAAACATCATCAATGACTGAGAGGTTATATCAATGCAACAAAATGGACATTGTTGATCGATGACTCACAAGTAAAATAGAAACTATATACAAACAAACAAGAAACTATTAACAAAAACATAGCAGAACAAGTGGTTGACGAATCACTACGAAAGGAAAGTCGCAAAAGATTGAGAAAAGGAGAGAGACAGAATGAGTTCAAGCAAAGAAAGGCACACGAGATCAGTTTGTAAGCCGAACACAGTAGAAGTGTGAAAGACATATGGAGAGGAAAAGATTAAGCTCTTTTCTCGATTTTTCCACGACAGAAATAATCAACAAAATGTATTTAAATATGACTATTATGTACATTAGTGTGAGCACCACCACCAACACCACCGCCACCACTACAGGAGGAGCTAAGAACATGTGGAGTAGCTTTGTCTTTGGCCATTAGAAAATCAGGACACCCTGTGACCTGCTTGACCCTCCATCATCACCATCAAAATTGGTATACCATTATTCCTTTATCATATTGACACATCCCCATTGTAATATAAGGCACTTTAATTACTTTGGTTTCTCCACCTCAAAGATACAACTGACAACTATCAAATGAACCTCCCCCATTATAAAGTTCTAGACTATGGATGTACATCTTAAATGACCTTTCATCCATATGTAGACCAAATGCATAACGTTGTAGTAACTCTACATCAAAAAATTTATATTAAATTTTTATTGTACAAATGAATAAGTGGCCGAATCTTGCTTGAGTGTTGAAAGGCCTCAAATTTTGGCTCTGAGTTTGCATGAAATTGGCCTCGAACTCATCCATCTTAGACTTGAACTCGTCCATATTTGATTTAATTATGTTGAATTCTTCAAGTTGAGACTTCATGCTCTTAAATTCTTCTAGTTGCGACTTCATGTTGTGAAGTTCTTCTAATTGAGACTTCATAGCATCAACTTCAGCCACTATCTCCCTTACATGACGAGCTCTTCCATAACGCTTGGAGACTCGGCACTAATCCTTCTGTTTGTGCCAAAGATGTTCGTGATGTTGGCTCCCAAATGCAACGAACTCTGCCATGGCCATCTTTACCGCAAGTCTGTGAAAGTAAATCCTTGCGGCTAGTAACAAGTGTGTTGCTTTCATCCTGAGATATTGCAGCGGCATCATGTTTCCTCTTGATCTTATCCTACAAGAGAAAAGTCAAATGAAAAGTTACCATTTATGCATCTTGTAACACCAAATATGTGTGTCTTTGAAAGCGCAAATCAGTCTAGGATTCAACACAATATTATTCCTAAATAGGCCAAAACTAAAAAAATATGAGCTTACAACAAACATATCACAAAATCTAATTTGTAGCTATATTTAATGGAGAAGCAGACATTGGAAGTTATCACTATCTACACCCAGGTTAGTTTTTAAAACATTCAAAAGAGCAACAGTCCCAGGCCTGTATCTATGAGGCTCTTTTACATCAGTCAGTGTTGCTTTAATCTCATTGTGTTTGTGTAATTTTTGTTTTTTGCTGGACTAATGGTAAATGATATTGGAATAAAATACAGCCTAGGAACAGTTCTTAAATTTATCCTTTTCCTTATGTTGGGTGAATGAGTTTACTTTGGTTGTGCCTGATCATTCAGCGTGTTTAGACCCCCTTAGGAACGTAGAAGTTGTAATATAAAATTCAGAAGTTTTCCTCGACATGATTTTGTGATTTCACCACCCTTTGAACTTCTTTTGGTAGCAACTCAGAGTTTAGGATCTTGTTGTTTTACAAGGTAAAGTTGAGGCTTATTTCTTCCATTTCACACCATGTGTTCGATCTTAGCCTGCACAGAAAGCAATGGTTGAAAAGTTGCTCCAATTTACCGCCCCATTAAACTCAAAAAAAAGTCATGGGAAAGCAAAAAAAAAGAAAACAGCACAAAGAAAGCCATTACCACACTGGAAGCCAATATAAGTACTAATCCTTTGCCAAGCTCAATCGCAGCATCTTGGTAGCTACTTTTCTTGACTTGGCTACTCCCACGGAACACACAAATCCTCTTGAATTTTGATTACACAGTCATCTTGGCTACTCCCACAAAGAACACAAAGTTACCTAGTCTCTCAGCCACAAGTTTCTTTAGGCCAGCCCAAAGAGCTGATTTTGGTTATAAAGTAATCTTTGCTTGCACGCTAAGGTCCCAAGCCACAGAGTGATCTCTTTCACAGCACCAGTATACATCAGGCCTACATTGTTGTACCCCACATACTTTTGAGTTTCTCTTACCCACACAGCTACACACATAGAGGGTCCTTTAGCCTTCTTTCCCGCTGAAAATGGGAATTTACTCAAACACAAAACAGGTGTCCAACTATGAACACTAGCGAATCAAAGTCTGAAAGTACGTCATTGAATTTCAGTCCTAGCTAGTTTAAGCATAGCTGGTCATGATTTATATCTTAAAATTATTTTACCTTCTTATTTCTTCTATTTTCTAAACTCAGGTTATGGAACCTCCACCAATCAGTATCCGTTAACCCGTCTAGTGATAAGATACCATACTCAACCCAAAATGAAATAATGGTGTAAGCAGTACTATGTGGAAACTGTTCCACAATCAAAAGCATAGTACCTCTGTTCTGAAATAAGAACAACATTAAGGTGAGCTAGATAATGCATTGGAAAAGAGCCCTTTGAGCCATTAGGCTACCTGAAGCATTAGCATGCCTGCCCTTAGTAGAGGAATGCCCATGACAAGATTGTTGGTAAAGTGAAGGGAGAGAATAAGGTAATTGACCACTCTAGAAAGCCTCTTAAGCTGCATGTTCTTGACAAAATTGAAACCAAAAAAATAATCCTAGAGGGGGGGAGGGTGAATAGGATTTTAAGACTACTTTAAAATAAACAAGCAATTACAAACTAACTTAGAAAGAATAAGAATAACACTTAGACAACAAACTTCAAACACAATATCTCAAGTAAGCAAACAAGCCGATCTCAACACAAATGTAAAACGATAATGCAAGGAGAGAAGGGTTTAGAGATACTTGACAAGGAGAATTAAATGGTTCGGCTTGATATACCCTCAAGCTTACGTCCACCCTTTCAAGGAAGTCCCTTGAAAGGCCCTAGAATCCACTAGTATGATCTTCCGTACGGGTCAAGATCGAACCTCTTACAATCCCTTGATGCTATGCCCACATCAAGAACAAGCTTTGACAATCCCAAAGCTCCAAAGCTTGACAACCCCAAGCTTTGATACAAGAAACTTTAGATGAAGAAATGTGTACAAGATTTCACTCTCAAGAAGTAGATGAGTACAACTTTAAGCTCTAAAGCAAGAGAGATGAGTGTATGATGACTTATGAAAGTGTATATCTCTCAAATGTAAGCTCACAATAAATGCTCTCTTAAAATGTATGAGAAAATAATGAAAACTAAGAGAGATTGAACAATTGCTTTAATCTTTGAGAATATGTAAGATAAGAAGGCTTTGAATGCAATTGATGAATCAAAACTATGCCCAAGTGAGTATTTATAGAGGTGGGAATGAATATGACCGTTTGAAATTAGGTGGAGCATTAAATGCGCCAAACGGCTATTGCAGTCGACTATATTCCCAAAGTAGCCATTGGAAATTTAAAATTTCCAACTTGCAGTCGACTGTAATCCAATGCAGTCGACTGTAATAGGCTACTGGAAGTATTGCAGTCGACTGCATTCCAATGCAGTCGACTGTAATACCTCACTGCCCAACTTGTAGTCGACTGTAATTCAATGCAGTCGACTGCATTCCAGAAAATGCAGTTTCCTAGTTTTCGAAGAATGAAAAACTTTTATGCATACAAGGGAAACTTATGGGCAAGTTCTAGGTATACAGTCATCGATACGATCATCTCTTTATGTCTAGTTACAAAGATCGGAATAAATGTAATAATAAAATCTATCAAAGTATTTCGTCTTGAACCATTCCGTGAAGTGCGTTTGATCAATTAGCTCGTCTAATTGTCCATTTGCATGAGTATGAGATTGTACCTATTGCTTCATCAACTCAATGCATGTTACGACAACATAATCATTAATGTTAGTTATCATCAAAATCAAATATACTCTTAGGTTAAATAATCGTAGGGTTAACAATCTCCCCCTTTTTTATGATGACAAACATTGATTCAAAACATATGAGATATAGAAGATGATAAACGCAATGAAGCATGACAATCTCAATTAAAAACCATAAGTGGTTAAAAGAGGAAATAAAACGATAAGCTCCCCCTATCTTAAGCAATATAAGGCTCCCCCTAACTCAAGTAATATATGCTCATATCAAATCCACACAAGTATGAATCAACAAAATTTTCTCCCCCTTTTGACATCATTGAAAAGGATCAAGGGTGTGTGTGAAAGTGATCAACTTATGTATCCATCCATGGATAATCAATATATCCAACAAGGGCATTCAAATAAGAAAACATAAGTACTTGAATACCCATCAAAAGATGTACCAAGAACCTTTTAGAAAAATAGCACATTAAAAAGAAGTGTAAAGAATTTAGAGATATAAGTGTGTGCAAATCAATTAAGACAAATGAGATGAATATCAACAAAATCAATAATTTTGGAAAGAGAAAAATCAACCAAAGCATGCTATAAGAATATTAAATAATGTTCAAGCATGTGACGTGCAACTTGCATGTTTTAAACCACAAGAAGTAAAAAAAATAGTCACATAGGTGAAGACATGCCAAGTTCTCTTCTAAGAGCGGTAAATCTCTTTGCATCTAACGGTTTAGTGAAGATATCCGCTAGTTGGTGATTTATGTCCACGAAATCTAGAACAATATCACCTTTTTGCACATGATCACGGATAAAATGGTGTTTGATTTCTATGTGCTTAGTGCGTGAATGTTGGATGGGATTTTTACTCAAGTCAATGGCACTAGTGTTATCGCATAAGATAGGTATGTGATCATACTTGAGTCCAAAATCTTAAAGGGTTTGTTTCATCCAAAGAATTTGTGCACAACAAGCACCAACCGCCATATATTCGACTTCGGTGGTAGAGAGTGTAACTGAGTTTTGCTTTTTGGAACTCCAAGAAACGAGAGTGACCTAGGAATTGGCAACCTCCACTAGTACTTTTTCGCTCGGTTTTACAACCGAAAAAGTCGGCGTCGGAGTAACCAACTAGGTCAAAAAATGATGTGTTTCTAGGAAACCATAACCCTAAATCGTGAGTGCCCTTAAGATATCCAAGGATTCTCTTTACGGCAACTAAATGAGATTCCTTAGGACAAGCTTGAAATCTAGCACATAAACAAACACTAAACATTATATCGGGTCTACTTGCTGTAAGGTAAAGGAGTGATCCGATCATACCTCGATAGCGTTTAATATCAACATCCTTACCCTTTTCATCTTTATCAAGCTTTAATGAAGAGCTCATTGGAGTGTCAAAAGCATTTGATGCTTCCATGTCAAATCTCTTGAGTAGCTCTTTGGTGTATTTGGCATGGTTGATAAAGATTCCATCCTTGCTTTGTTTGATTTGCAATCCAAGGAAGAAGGTGAGTTCTCCCATCATGCTCATTTCAAACTCCTTAATCATACAAGAAGCAAATTCTTCGCACAAGGATCCATTAGTAGCAGCAAATATAATATCATCTACATAAATTTGCACCAACAATAAGTCCTTGCCCTTAGATTTTATAAAAAGAGTGGTGTCAAGTTCTCCTATTGAAAAATCATTTTCTAAAAGAAAACTACTTAGCCTTTCATACCAAGCTCTAGGAGCTTGTTTTAAACCATAAAGAGCTCTGCTAAGCTTGAAAACATGGTTTGAAATTTTTCATGCTCAAAGCCGGGAGGTTGAGCCACATATATCTCCTTCGAAATAAAATCATTTAGAAAAGCACTCTTGACATCTATTTGAAAGAGTTTAAAATCTTTATAGCATTCTAATAGATTCAAGTCTAGCTACCGGTGCATAAGTCTCATCAAAATCATTTCCTTCCTCTTGGTTATAACCTTGGGCCACTAATCTTTCATCAAGTTTATTTCTAAATACCCATTTTGTGCCTATAATCCTATAGTTTTGAGGTTTAGGCACAATGGTCCAAACTTGATTTCTTTCAAATTGAACTAGCTCCTCTTGCATAGCAAGCATCCAAGATTCAGGATGTAGAGCTTCGGAGAAGTTCTTCGGTTCAATTTGGGAAAGAAACCCTAAATTAACATGTTGTTGAAGAGAGCATCGAGTTCTTACCCCACTCGAAGGATTACCTAAGATTTGATCGCTTGATGATCCTTTTTGTTAGTCCAATCTTTTGGTAATGCTTGAGAGTTGTCCGAGTTTGAAACATCATTACTTGCTTCCTTGTCTTCCTCTTGAGAGCTTGATTGTTGTTCTTCTTGAACAATTTCTTTGGGGTTGTCTTGTAGTGTTTCACTTATATCCAAAGTTCTCATGCCATTGTCCACATCATCTACATTAACAATGTTAGTCCTCCAAAGAAAAAGATTAGTCTCATCAAAAGTAACATTAATGTATTCTTCAACAACCAAAGTACTTTTATTATAGACTCTATATGCCATACTATTATTAGAGTAGCCAAGAAAAATACCCTCAAATGTTTTGGAATCAAATTTGCTAAGGTGATCCTTAGTATTTAAAATAAAGCATTTGCAACCAAAGACTCTAAAAAAGCTCACCTTAGGTTTCTTATCATTAAAAAGCTCATAAGGGGTTTTTAACAAAATTTTTCGTAAGATAACTCTATTGAGAACAAAACAAGCACAATTGACCGCCTCCGCCCAAAAGTACTTAGGTAAACCATATTCGTTAAGCATTGTTCTTACCGCTTCTTGCAAAGACCTATTCTTTCGTTCGGCAACACTATTTTGTTGAGGCGTTCTAGGAGCCGAAAAATTATGTGATATCCCAAAGTCATCACACAAGGCTCCTATTTTTGAATTTTCAAATTCTCTACCATGATTACTTTGAATATTGGTTATCAAATATCCTTTTTTATTTTGAACACGTTTTGCAAATGAAGTGAACATATTTAGAGATTCATCTTTGGTGGCCAAAAAGAAAGTCCAAGTATAGCAATAATAGTCATCAACAATAACAAAACAATATGATTTACCACCAAGACTAGTAGTAGGGATTGGTCCAAATAAATCTATATGAAGTAATTGCAAGGGCCTAGAAGTAGATATCATTTTCTTCGGTTTGTGAGAGACTTTCTTTTGCTTACCTATTTGACAAGCATCACATACTTTGTCTTTCTCAAACTTGATCTTCGGGAGTCCCCTCACAATTTCTTTGCTTGAAATATCCTTCAAATGATCCATATGCATGTGTTCAAGTCTTCGATGCCAAAGCCAAGATGTCTCACTAATAGCACTAAGATACTTGACATTTTGGTTAGCTCACTACAAGAATCAGAGGCTTTAGCGATCGCATTTTGCGACCGCAGCAATACGCGGTCGCTAACTTATAGTTTAGCGACCGTTTTAGCGACTGCATTTTTTGCGGTCGCTAAATATCTACACATTCTAAAAGTCAACAAAAACTTATTTTAGCGACCGACATTTGCGACCGCCTTATGCGGTCGCTAATGGCTTTCTTTTTGACTTTGCCCTAATTTTTCCCCTCACTTCCCCGAAATTCCCTTATCCCTTCTCTCTCCCCTTTCTAGTGGCCACCAACCACCGTACACATCTTGCCGCCGCCATCGCGACGACCAACCACCGTCGACCAAGGCCACCTGTCCAAGAAGCCCACGCCGTCGCTGCTGCCGGCCTTGCCTCGAACATGCCGCCCCAAGCTGCTGCTGACCTTCTCTACCAGATGTAAAAAAACTCAAGCAACATGTGGAGGTCTCTGATTCATTGGTATGTTAATTCTACTTTACTTCTTGTAGAGGGATGCTGCGAACATCTTAATTTGACGAATTGGGATTGCATAGTACGATGCTAAAATGAAAATGCTGGTAGAGAACAATCTCATGAAGCATACCGTACCATAGAAATCAAAGGCTTTCATTGATTTCATGAAAGAAGCATAGACGTGCACAGACAGAACCTTGGTGCTAAAATTACTTTTTGGTAATAGACTTGGTTAGCAACCACTATGTAGTCACTAGCGGTCTGCTTTTGTTTCTGGCGATTTTCCTCCACAATTTGTTGAACCTCTTTCTCACTGGCTGCAATCAGATGCTTGACAGTGTCGAAGGTAGTAAGCCTGATGCTGCAATAGAAATTTGAGAGGCCACGAATCATCCAGAATTACTGAAGTGAATAGAGACCGACACCGAATGCTAAACTTGCAATTCATCCTCCATACACCACCAACCATTTTCATAAGCAACTAGAGATAATATTGACTAGACCAAATTCCTGGTCCTATTATGCTTAAAAAGTCTTGGTTAAATGACAACGTGAAGTTGAGATTTTGCTGAAAACTGAACAGAATAACCGATTAAAGGAGCAAGACCTTGCGAAATTCCCGAATGCACTAACTCACCCAAAAGACTTAAACAAAAGGTATAGCTTCAGCAAAAGTACTGAGCTATGATAAACTGAAAAGTGGTAGTACTCCTGATGCAACTTTTTCTCTAACTAAATTAGATTCTGGTCTTGTTGTTTCAAGATCTAGTGAAAACCAATACAGCAGTTGCCTCTGCTGTTTATGAACTCGTGCACTTGTTAGATTTTGCTTAGAAATTTTGATCACGTAAAATTTGATGTGGGTTTGTCTTGGGTTTATGTTTAATTCTTTTGATGATCAATTCTTTCATTTTTGTCATAATTTTAGTCTTACTTTCATGTTTTGAGTTTGATACTTCAGAATTTGTCATGCATAACTAGGGTACTCATTAACATTATATCATTGGTTAGGCATCCTTATTGCTGTTATTTCTTGAACCGTGGAAATAAGGCAAAGCTTGAACCCATGTCCCTTTCGTCTAATTACAAGTAGAATTCTGAACAAGCATGGGTTATGATTTAATGCGTAATTGTAGAATCCTGAACAAGCATGGGTTTCTGGCTTTCTGCTGACTTTGTGATGTATGATTTGCAATTACCTTTTTATTCGTGTTTTTTTTCCCGTAATTCTGTGTTGTTTTCGGCAAGCAAGTAGTTAGAGCGCTTAATTGGCGGGTAATATGTTTTTCGATCTGTCGTGATTGGGTTCTCATAAATTTCTAAGAGGAAAAAGTAACAAATTGTCTTTTCTGATTTTTTTCCCTTGTATGGGTAGCTAGTAGTTCTCTGAATTTTGACACAAGATTACACTCAGAAAAAGCTTTTTGGGCCAATTAGTTTCTGAACTTATCACGTCAAAGAGTCTGATGTTAGGAAGAAAACCAAGTGCTTATTATTTGCAGGTTATTCATATCCTAGCTGTCATAAGTGTTTGGTGATGCCAGGATGTCTGCATGAGGTCCACTTTGTGAGTTGTAACTCTTCTAGAATAAAATGGTAGCAGTTGCGAAAGGTATGAGGACAACTAATTGTTGGACAGTTGCAAAATTAGCTCCATCCACTCCAATAGCTGGCATGAAGTTTCATGGCGTATGATTTGTGCCTATGACTTAAGTACAGTTCGCTGGCTTCTTATATTGCCTTTCTTACTCCTATGAAGGGAACTAGAATGTACAACTTGCCTCTTTTTCTCCTGTTGAGATCATCATTGCATGATATTTCAAACTTGTTCATTGGCAAAAGAAGTGAGATAGTAAATTCACTTGGTTCACAATTACTATCACCTATAAAAAGAATCTATGTGCTTGTGATCCTTCGAAGGAATGAATGAGCATTGAGTTGAGTTTACATGCAATGTGATAGTGATTAGATATTCAAGGGATATCATCACAAAAATATTTAGGACAATACTATTTTCATAGAATTAGCAAACGAAATATAATTTGAATAGGATTTGTCACCTGTGAGTTTTAACTTAGTTATCACTTTGTTATAGATTTTCAAGTAAAATCTGGATGATTTTAGGCTTTTAGAGCACATCCAAATGATTTTATTCCTTTTCTTGGTTGTATTTCAATGGAAAAGGTTGGTAAAAAACGAGCGGCTCAGTGAGCACAAATAGGTATCGTAAGTACAGATAGAATTGGACAGGTTATAATGTCGAATTTAGCTCAAAGTAGAATAAACTTGTCTGCTTCTGATAGATCTCAAAATTTGTAAAAAAAGACTATCCCAAAAGATTGTGTGACATGGCTTTGACTCAATAATTTGAAACAAAGCCGTAGTTTAGTTGAATTCAAAAACTATTTTCTTCCTTAATTAAAAAGGAACTAATTTTTGTTGGATTTTTTTAAAGCACTACCCGGTCCATTATTTCCTTGTTACATAGTTTGGTTTACACTGTGATAAGTACATCTTGGGTGTTTTGTTGGCAAATACTTGAAGGACTACTGAAATTACCAGAGAACAGGGAATGTGCTGACTGCAAAAGCAAGTAGGTAGCTTGGAGAGTACTGCTTGCTTGATTTTGATTCGTTTTTTCTTTTGTTCGTGAGGTCAACTGCTGTATTGGTTTTCACTAGAGATAGAAGTGTTGTTGAGGCTTAATGTTAGACAATATAAGTGTTAGAGTTTTAACCAGAGAAAAATTAACGGTGGTCACTACAAGAAAAAGGGTCTTTAGCGACCGCCACAAAATGCGGTCGCTAAAGCATAATTTAGCGACCGTATTAGCGACCGCCACAAAATGCGGTCGCTAAAGCATAATTTAGCGACCGTATTAGCGACCGCCACAAATGCGGTCGCTAAAGCATAATTTAGCGACCGTATTAGTGTTTATGTTCCAATTTTCTTGATTTAGGGTTTTCTGATTTATTGTAAAAAAATTATTAATTTAAAAGAAATCTCGTAGTGAAATCTCAGATCTATGAACTGATTTGAAATTATCGATTTTGGAATCATAAGTGAAAATTTCATGTGGATTTGAGAATTTGTTAGTGTAAGTTTGCAATAATTTTATCAAAATAGTATTCTTCTCTCTTCTTCTTTCTAGGCAGCCGTCATCGTCATCAGTTGCTTCAGAACATGGTGAGACGATATTAGTTTTGTGTCGGATTGAAAGCAATTACTTGCAATATATATAAATATAATAATTTCCTTTTTCATCATCTGCAGCGTCTAGTTCATCTGTATCGCGAGGTATTACCCGCGGAATACCTCTTCCAGCCACCCCGGAGTAGAGGGTTACTGCTCATGTCCGAAACAATTAGTATGTTTTTAATTTGCAAAGCTCAATTCTATTGTAATATGCACTTATATTGGGATTGATGTATCTTTGTGATTTCTTGTAATTAGTTTTGTTGAGGATTGTGTTAGGACCAAGATCGGTCCTATTATCAAGGCTCACCTCCCACAGCCTTATGCGACGTGGGGGTCGTGGACGGAATCAGACAAAGAGCTTGTTTGGGGGAAGTTTTTGGTAAGGAGCATAGTATTTTTTATGTGCTTTACTTTTGCGGTTTTAGAAGTACATTATCGCTGAATTTTTCTTGCTAACTGTGTTTTTCAATTGTGTTGAATTATGTTCAGGATTATTTCAAATTTGAGTCGGACGGAGAGCAAGAACTTGGGAGGCAGGCGTGGGAGTGGCATTGTGCCGAGAACTACGAGAAATGGATGCTGAATGCGAGGAGGTGGGCGCTAGCTCGGGCGGGTACGACAGATATATCTATGACCAGAGACCACAATCCCGAGTACTTCTCCAGAACCATGTGGGGGCACCTGGTGTCGCATTGGAGTACTCCAGACTGGGCGAAGCTGAGTGAGCGAGGCACGGAGATGACTCAAAGCGAGAAGAAGATGAAGCACAGTGCTGGTTCCCGTCCATTTGCCGTGCACGAGCTGAGGTTGACAGAGGAGGACCCTGACAGGAGGCCCCCTACGAAGCTCCGCCATTTTGAGCGCACACACCAGAATAGTGATGGGAAGTGGGTGTCTGAGAGCGCCGAGCAGTTTGCGGTGAGCACGTAACTAAGCAATACTTTTGTATTCCTATTGCATTTTTTGCGATTGTGGCCAATAGAATTTCTCTAACATTTTTGTTGTTTTCTTATACAGAGTTTATTTAAAGAGAGAGTTCAGGCCAACTCCCAGCCAGACGGTGGACGATATCTCGTTGTGGTCAGACGCGACTGGGGGTCCTAGGAAGGACCGTATACTCGGCCACCCTCGTCAGTCCGCTCGAGCGTTGTTAGCAGACAGACCAGCATCGTCAGGCGAGACGAGTTGTACCGGTCCTCAGGCAGACGCGACGGCTATGGCTGCGACGTTGGCAGAGTGCTTCAATACAATGTTTGATGCACGCATGCGGATGATGCTCGGTGACAGTTATGTAATTATAAAGGACCCCAAACTACATGTAATACAAATTTTCTCAATATCCTGCTGTATTTTGTGCTCTATATGTGATCTTGATTAGATATATGATGTTGAATCATTTGTATGGCTTTGTGCAGGGCAATACCGATGATCTTAGTGCCGGTGACCCCCGGGGCAATGAAGATGTTGTTGGATCAAACGTCCCTTCATCATCAAGGAATGAAGAAGATGATGACGGGGCTGGTTGTTCTACCGACGAGTGATTTAGATAGGGGTTTGGTTAGGTTCATCTGCCATGAATGTTATTTTCTTGTTTTGAATTGATCATCGGTACTTAACTGTATGAATTCTATTATTTTAATGCATATGTTAACGTTTATCTATACTTTGATGAATGTGAGCAGCTGTTTGAATGAATGCGGGACAGGGGGTAAAACGGTTTTGAATGAATGCGTTGAAAGCTTTCAACGCATTCATTCAAAAGCGTTTCAACAGAAGTTAAATCAGTTTTTGGATCGATTGGATTGGATTGGATGCGAATTGATATTAGTTTTGCGACAGGTTTTGGACAGGTTATCTGACCTGAATTTTTTTTTTGCAAATCCAGGTTTTGCGACTGCAATATACGGTCGCTAAATTAAACAATGCAGTCGCTAAAGTTTTTATTATTTTAAAAAATAATAATAATAAACAATTAAAAAAATTAAATTATTTAGCGACCGCCGGTCGCGATCGCTAATTCAGTCGCTAAATATAAATATAATTTAATAAAAAAATAATTAAAAAACATAATTATTAAATTAATAAATATTTAGCAACCGCTAAGAGCGGCCGCTAAATATAGTCAACGCGGTCGCTAAAGTTAGCGACCGAACTTAAAATGCGGTCGCTAAAATTTAGCGACCACCCTTACGCGGTCGCTAAAGGGTTTTAGCGACCGCGTAAGGGTCTTTAGCGACCGCAAGGCGCGGTCGCTAAAGACCCTTTTTCTTGTAGTGGCTAGATCATTCAATTGAATAGAGTAAACATTGTCATCTCTTTTTCCTACCAAAAATAGTTTCATTATTCTTCAAGGATTGTATAGTGTAATGAGAAGCCTCAAAGATTACTCTAAAACCTTTATCACTAAATTGACTAATACTTAGCAAATTATGCTTCAAACCTTCAACATATAACACATTCTCAATTGAATGTGGTTCCTTACCTATAGTTCCTTTACCTTTGATTTTTCCTTGTGCGTTGTCACCAAAGGTCACTTTTCCTCATTCTATAAGATCGATTGAGGTGAAAAGAGATATGTTGCCGGTCATAAGTCTTGAGCATCCACTATCAAGAATCCACTTCTTGCTACTAGATTTTGCTTTGAGACATACCTCATCATTTGCCATGAAGCACACATTTGCTTGTTCATTCTTCTCATCATCTTTATCACTTGAATCGAAGTCACTCCAAGTTGGAGTATGTTCGGCATTCATTGCTTTTTCCTTCTCTTTGTTCTCTTTCTTGGAGAGTTGTCTCCTTTTAACTCTTTCCCATACATCTCTTCTTTCCTTCTTTTCCCTTTTGTATATGGGACAATCCATTTTCATGTGTCCCGGCTTGTGGCATTTGTAGCAAAGCTTCTATTCGTTGCTAGCATTTTGTTGCCTTCTCCCACCATTCCTTCTAAACCTCATGAACTTCTTGAAGTTCTTTGCAATCATTGCAACATCCTCTTCATCAAATTCTTCATCATCATCACTTGACTCAAGGTTTGAAGATGAAGCTTTAAGAGCAATTGATGTAGGCTTCTTCTTGACGTCCTCTTGATCAAAGGTCTTGAGTTGCATTTCGTATGTCATGAGTGAGCACATCAATTCATCAAGAGGAAAGACATTAAGATTCTTTGATTCTTGGATGGCGGTGATCTTTGCATCCCAAGCTCTTGGTAAGGACCTAATCACTTTTCTTACAAGATCACCATTAGTGAATTCCTTGCATAATTGCTTCAAAGGGTTCACAATGTTAGTAAAACGAGTATTCATATCCGTAACGGATTCATTTGGAAGCATATGGAATAACTCATAATCTCTAAACAATAAGTTCATCTTGGAATCTCTAAGAAGAGAAGTCCCTTCATGGGTGACTTGAAGAGTATCCCAAATACTCTTAGCGGAATTACACATAATGACTCTATTGAGTTCATTAGTGTCTAAAGCACACACAAGACAATTTTTCGCTCTAGCATTCATACAAATCATCTTCTTATCATGATCACTATACTCCGATTTGGATTTAGGTTCTTCAACCTTATCAACCACCTTTATTGGAATGAATGGGCCATTCTCAACAATATCCCACATCTCATAGTCTTGAGATTCTAAGAAGATTTACATCTTAACTTTCCACACACTATAAATGGTCCCATTAAACAATGGAGGCCTAGTGGTAGAACTACCCTCCATACCCCCAATGTAAGCCATGATCGATTAACTCTCTTGGCGTTACCCAATATAACAAGAGCCGAGGCTCTGATACCACTTGAAACCAAAAAGATAACCCTAGAGGGGGGTGAATAGGGTTTTAAGACTACTTTAAAATAAACAAGCAATTACAAACTAACTTAGAAAGAATAAGAATAACACTTAGACAACAAACTTCAAACACAATATCTCAAGTAAGCAAACAAGCCGATCTCAACACAAATGTAAAACGATAATGTAAGGAGAGAAGGGTTTAGAGATACTTGATAAGGAGAATTAAATGGTTCGGCTTGATATACCCTCAAGCCTACGTCCACCCTTTCAAGGAAGTCCCTTGAAAGACCCTAGAATCCACTAGTATGATCTTCCTTACGGGTCAAGATCGAACCTCTTACAATCCCTTGATGCTATGCCCACATCAAGAACAAGCTTTGACAATCCCAAAGCTCCAAAGCTTGACAACCCCAAGCTTTGATACAAGAAACTTTAGATGAAGAAATGTGTACAAGATTTTACTCTCAAGAAGTAGATGAGTACAATTTTAAGCTCTAGAGCAAAAGATATGAGTGTATGATGACTTATGAAAGTGTATATCTCTCAAATGTAAGCTCACAATAAATGCTCTCTTGAAATGGATGAGAAAATGATGAAAACCAAGAGAGATTGAACAATTGCTTTGATCTTTGAGAATATGCAAGATAAGAAGGCTTTGAATGAAATTGATAAATCAAAACTATGCCCAAGATGAGTATTTATAGAGGTGGGAATGAATATGACCATTTGGAATTAGGTGGAGCATTAAATGCGCCAAACGGCTATTGCAGTCGACTGCAATGTCCCATTGCAATAGACTGTATTCCCAAAGTAGCCGTTGGAAATTTAAAATTTCCAACTTGCAGTCGACTGTAATAGGCTACTGGAAGTATTGCAGTCGACTGCATTCCAATGCAGTCAACTGTAATACCTCACTGCCCAACTTGTAGTCGACTGTAATCCAATGCAGTCGACTGCATTCCAGAAAATGCAGTGTTCTAGTTTTCAAATAGTGAAAAACTTTTATGCATGCAAGGGAAACCTATGGGCAAGTTCTAGGTATACAATCATCGATACGATCATCTCTCTATCTCTAGTTACAAAGATCGAAATAAACGTAATAATAAAATCTATAAAAGTATTCCATCTTGAACCATTCCGTGAAGTGCGTTTGATCGATTAGCTCGTCTAATTGTCCATTTGCATGAGTATGAGATTGTACCTATTGCTTCATCAACTTAATGCATGTTAAGACAACATAATCATTAATGTTAGTTATCATCAAAATCAAATATACTCCTAGGTTAAATAACCGTAGGGTTAACAAAAATGACTAGTACAACCAGGCATATAGTTTTCTGGAGGTTGTCAACTGCTATGAACCTGAAGTTCATGGCATAAGGGTTGTTGGTGGAGATGAAGTGGAAGGAGAGCAACAAAACTGCTCTGTACAGTGAGTTTATCTCTATGGTGAGTATTACTAAATTCTTCTTTTTAGCTTCCCTTTATGCCTACTGAAGACTATCTTCCTTCATCTGGAATACTCCTTGACTGCAACATTCTTGAAATTGTTATTACTATGCTTGATGTCTTTTTATTTCAAAGTATAGAAAACATGAGTAGGTCACACATAATATAAGTTGCAATCTTTTGTGAAGCGAATTTTAAGTCTTGGGAGAGAGACAAGAGTTTTAGGAGAGAGAGAAAATGAAGGTACGTATTACAGTAAGGCATAAGCCTGACTGTTTTAAGGTTTCTTCTTTACTATTCTTCCCCTTCCCCCTTATCCCACTCCCCTTTCTTAAACTGCTATAACAATGAACCCTCTTTGAACTAGCTCTTGAATAACAAATCCTCCAATGTGCCCAGTTGAACCCACAACTAGTACATTTGTAACTTTAGGATTATAGTTTCTATCAGTGAATCGGACGTAATAAGATGTAGAACACTCAGAAAATAACGAGTTCATTTTGCATATAAGAAGTAACATTAAAACCTGTGCTTGAACCCTCTTCATGTGTCGGTGAACCCTCAACTTGTGAACCATAGGCCTCCGCTGATGAACCATCAGTGTGTGAATCTTGGTCTTCAGCTCGTGGTACATCAACCTCAGCCTATAATTGTCAATGTCACCGTCCAGCCATGTGAAAAGAGTCACTGTATGTTTGGCAAACATTAATTCAAGCACTAACTGATACGATTGTGTCACACATATGAATGCATGTGTAGCTCATATATTAACGTTAGACATCAAATGAAAATATATCCAATCATTAAGAGATTGGTTTTCTAATATAAGGAATCGGTTTCCTAATTAGTATTCTTGTACATGTAGAAAATAGCTAGTGAATTAAAAGTACCTTCAATTGAGCCTAAATGGTTTGAAGCCCGACTTTCAACAGATCCCAAACACACCAATGTACTTTCCCCAATAAAGCGCTACCACAAAAGAACCTAACATCATAATTGAAATTGGACTGAAAATGACAGAAAAAAATTAAACACAAACATATCAGATAATGGGCATCAACTTGTTTATTACAAATCACACATAAGAAACAAAGAAAAAACAAGGTCAGGCCGTTGACCTAAGACTAACTATCACCTGGCCAGCTGTTGTTCTTGCCAATCCATGCCAGATTTTAGCTGCTGGCCTCAAAATTACTTGAAAGCTTATTGCCGTGTAGAAATATGGGAAATTTGTTTCTTGCCCATTTAGACAGTACAACACGTTTTTAAGCAATACATCCCCACTATTTATCACACAAAAATAAAATAGTTGACATGATGTAAGTGCCATCCGATTACAAATTGGCATCAGTAGATTGAAAATTATAGATTTCTAAAGCAAAATGTGTTGAGATGAATTATGGGTAGATAGAACACAAATCCAATAAAACACCTGCATGCTCCCCATGCTCCCCCTGTTTGCATAGATAGAGGACATCACCAAAACCATCTAAAAATGACAACGAGAAATACTTAAAATAAAATTACAAAACAAACTCTACTCAACTTACTTAACAATGAAGACTTAAAATGAAACTTTAAAAGTCTACAAGACAGAAAAACTCTTTCCAAAAGCGATAACCTTGTACACTCAATGGACATCTAATTCATGAAAAGTTTGGACAAGCTTTTTCAATTCTAATAAGAAAATTTACCAAGCAACAAGAGATGCACCACTATTATGACTATTTTGATAATTCTTCATCAGGAAGCAGACACGATACTTGAGAACATCGTCAATGAACATAAAGTGGAGGCAACAAAGAACTATGAAGAGGAAGCATATGATCTTGCAGACGTTCTTCTAGACTTTCAAGAGCAGAAAGATGAGTTTGCCTTAATGACCGAGAACATAAAAGCAGTTATCCTAGTTACTAAACTTGAGCCTTTGTTATTGGTTTATGTTTATATGTACATCCAACTTATAATTTTCAAACCAAGTGGATCATAACCCAAACTCAAGTAGTTCACTTACGTGGTCCTTAACATGTAATCTGTAATACTGACTCTTAAGAGCTTAGACTGGACTATCTAGTCGGGTTGCAAATGGTTGGGGGAACTGAAGGCAAGACCGGGTATATCCCACATCAAGAGGATGGTTAAGGCAACGAAGGGTGAGCCAGGTATATCCCACATTGGCTAGAGAGGAAGATTCTGGGCTACGTATGATCAAGCCTTAGCAAGGACGCTAAGCATAAGGGGGGATTGTGATATCCTACGTCGGATACAGGATAATTTGTGATTTTCCTTACAAGACACTTTTCATGAACTCATAAGTACCTACTTAACTAGCCCTTCTGAGGGAGGCATTGCCCTGTAGTGGGGCCATGGACTGGGTCATTACAGATAGTATCAGAGCCAAATCTCTAAAGCTCAGGTTGGTTTATCCAGTCTAGTTGCCGATGGTTGGGAGAAACGAAGGTAAGCCCGGCTATATCCCACATCAAGAGGATGTTTAGGGCAATGAAGGTGAGTCGGGTATATTTCACATTGGTGAGAGAGAAAGATTCTGGGCTATGTGTGACCAAGCCTTAGTAAGGACGCTAAGGCATAAGGTGGGGAGACTATGATAACCCGCATCAGATGTGGGATGATTTGTGATTGGCCTTATAAAACTCGACGTATGAACTCAGAAGTACTTACTTGGCTAGCTCTTTGAGGAAGGCATCGCCCTGTGGCTGGGCTGTGGACCGGGTCGTTACAGAAGGATAGAGCACAAGTTATACCTGAACGGTTTATTTACAACTCAAACCCGTGAAACGGCAAAGCACTTTGTGGGACTTCATCACCCCAACACTCTTTGTCAATTCAAAACCTAGCCAAGCATGAGTACGAGGCTTTTTTGCTGGTTCTAGCTGATGATAAGAGTTAGCGTTAAAGTAAAATGCAAGTATGATGTATTCAGCCTAAGCTAAAGAACATACTTGCACAAACAAACACCCTCCAACAGAGAGGTGAAAACTACATTGACAAATGAAACTCCTCATGGGGACATTCAAACACTTAAGAAAATATGTACAAGCACATGCAACAACTTGCATGCACAACTTTGTGTCCTCTCCTCAGAGAGGCTACCATGGGGCACAACCTCTAAATGATCTCAAGATTCCACGATTTGTCTTCCCAAAGATGATTTCGAATGGCCTTCTTGGGCAAAATTCTAAAGACCTAGCTCTCAAGAGTAAAGTTGTAACACCCTACTTGGGAATGATCCTTGATATAAGCTCCCAAGAGCTTAGATACAAGCACATGAACTGTTAATTACAAAGAATGAAGAGTCCCTTACGTGCTAACTTGTGGACAAAATTTGTTGGAACCTCAGCTAAAGACTACACTGAGGTCGGACAAATCTTACAAGGAAATGACCAAAAGAAACTCAAACTTGTGAACATCGAAAAGTGCTATTCATCTCATTTGAATTTGGGAATCAAATGAGGCATTCAAACCATGATGTTATAAGTCACATTTTTTTAAGTTTGGTTATTGACCGATCAAAGAATAGAAAAGTTAAAAATCATATTAGTTATCTTTAAAGTTCACGTAAGAAGTAAAATGAAGTCCAACAATTAGAACTGTTGATTACAAAGAATGAAGAGTCTCTATCATATCATCCCAGTAAATTATAAACAAAAGTTTTTCACTAGAAACAATTGTGCCTACGGGATTAGAGGTGCAGGCAATGACTATATACAACGTCCCTTTTACTTGGACGACGGCATTGAGGGAATTCCAAATAAGAGCTTCTCAGTCAAACAAATGTGCCAACTTTTTGTGACTAAACTGTTGTTGGTTTTTATTAGAATTAAGGAGAAAGGAATTCACTCAAAGAAAAAGAAAAAAATAGAAAAACTTCCTCGTGGCCCTGTCGATTAAAAGGCCAAAAACAAGTGCAGCATCATCTTAGTCAATTCAAAATTATCAACCTTAATCCGATCACAAGTCCGACGTCATATATAGTCAATATTCTTCATCATTACTACCGAGTGACCCTGTTCAACTGATAATATCACTAGTATTCAACCATGGCCGTAGTGCACGCAATGAAATCATCCATTTTTTAGGTTAAAAATCTTTTGAAGTTCATAGTTATCGACCAATTTAAGCCCACATACACCCCCAACCCCCCCCCCCCCCCCCCCCCCAAAAAAAAACATATGTTGCCCTTACATAATCAAAACCCTTCAATCAGATTACACGTAGAACCAACTTGCATGACCTTTTCAAAGTGATTAGCCCCTCTAAGTCCAAGATCAAGACTCGAGGTGAGCTATAAATACTCCAAGCCCCTGCATATCACCACAACATACATTTCAAACAGCAAAAGCTACTCAGCTTGGGTTTTTCTTGGTTTATAAATCGTATTTGGAGATGGAATTTCAGAAAGAAAAAAAAAAAAAGCACCCTCTCGATCGTCTTTGTCGTGGCCGCAAACCTGGTCAGTGTCGAGGCTGGGAGGGTGTTGCTCAAGGATTTTTCTGTAGTTCTTCTTTTCTTCGTCAACTCACAAATAATAACAAGGAATAAACCAGCTAAAAGCATTAAAAAAAATAAAAACCTATAAATAGAAGAAAGTTTGCATTTTTTATAGGCTAAATTGCATCGTAAAATCACTTAGCCCCCTGCAGTTTCATTTAGAACACTTAACCCCCCCCCCCCCCCCCCTCCCCTCTCTCACATTATATATAAAAGCACTCCAGTTGGACTCAATTACTCAAGTTATGCCTTCTACATGACGTTTTGGCAAGAGTAAAGTTGGAATAACACATTTTATAACAGGTTAGTTACACTCGGCAATCATAAAGTTTGAACGAAATGCCCGACTATTGATATCACTCTCTGCCGCCGTGATCTGTTTTAGTTTTAAACGACACCGTTCCCGTCGAATAACCTTTGCAAAAGTTAATTAGGACATCATACCATTTTTCGTGATCTATCAAAATTGCCCCTTATGAAATCTTCCTTTCTTCAACACCAGCCAGCCACCGTGGAACCAAGCCACGATCGCGCACCCTTGAACCACTGTGCAGCGACTGACACGACCGTCAAACCCCCCACCACTACCACCAAACACAGAACCACCTTCTGCTCATCATACACAGATCCAAAACCCACAGATCTATACCACCCACTGTTGTCTGCTACGTTGCTATCACCGCCGTCCTCAAGTTCTCCACTACAGCCCGCTGCCACTACTATAGCGTATGGTACCCCCCAAGTGGTGGTGGATTGGTTTGAGCAGGGGCTGGGTAAGTTGGCGGTGTAATTGGAATACAAAACGATATAAATGGGTTACAGTGAGTAATGACCCACTTACCTATGTTCGATTTCTAGAAATTTTAAAGGTGGAAGTGGTGGTTGTGTAGACGGAAGAACTTTAAAAAAATTCCTTCTATTTTTGTGAGAAAACGTGAGCCTTCAAGTTATGGTGATGGTGGATTCTGCGATGGCGGGGTACTCGGTGACAGTGGTAGAGGATCGGAGATGTGATGGTGGTTGGCTTTTGGTATTAAGCTGTGCTATTATTTTAGGATGATGGAGGGGTCTGTTATGGAGTTGCTGGTGGATTTTCTAATGTGCGGTGATGGTGGAGGGTGGTCTATGGTGTGGTGGCGGTGGTTTTTGATATGGTGGCGATGGTTTTTGATGCGGTGGCGGTGACGATAGAGGTTTCGCGAGGGGCAGCCGTGTGTGATCAGGCTAGTGTGCTGGTGGTGAACTGGTCTGAATAGATCTCAGCTGTGGTGAGTTGGGCAATTTTGTTTTACAATGAGAGGGTATTACTGTCTTTTCACCAATTCCGTTAATTCATGTACTTTACAAGAATTAGAAAAGACATATATGTAAACGTTGTCAATGTTTTGATCATTCTGTTAAAATTGTTTTGGCAAAATAACTTGTTTGAATGAATGAGATATCTATAAGTCCTATTAAATGTGAAATGAAACTTTAATCTTGTTAACCTTTTACGTAATTACTATTATAATCTTTGTCGACTTACTGTCTTGTTATTAGCACCTAAAGAATCATCTGAACCTAAATAATTCAAATTTTAAAATGGATATGTAAGTACCGTCACCCTTTTTCTAATCATTTTAATTATATTTGCCAATTTAGGGTTAAATGTTACCAGTACTACCGTTCAATAAATTTAAATGCTAATAAGCAATATCCATTTGAAATAATTGATGATGTAAAACAAAAGTTTAAAGATAGCAAATTTTGAGAGAGGACATTGTACCATAATCTATCCATTATTCTTTTACCTTGCATTTCAAAAGAATTAAAGCAAACATACGCATGCAAATATTACGTAAGAATTGTACAAGAGTCTATATAAGTCTTCAATTTTAGTAACGTATAAGGCGATAAGTTGTTTTGCTATATATCATGTTTGTATCTTGATAAGTTAGTGATTCTTTGAATAACGACAACCGACGAAGATAAGAAGGGACCACGACTTTTATGATCCTACATGTAACGAACTCTTAACCTAACTTTTCAAGCTAAAAAGGCTAGTTGTTGAAAGGCTAAATTTTGGAACACTAAAAAAAAATCTAATAGTTAATAGCTTCATAGGTTAATTAAAATTGTTAAAAAGGAGCTATCATAACCAAAATTTTGATAATTTATTTAAAGTAGTAGTGATTAAATTTGACATTAAGTTTATTCTTTAAGACTCAAAAGGAGCTTTTTGTGGGCAAAATCTCTCTTAGCGAGGATTATAATTTAGCAAAAGTCAGCGTGCTTTCTATAAGATGTTTATTTTTTTCATCTCCATGCTGTGGTATACATTAACACTTTTCAAAGCTTTATAATATGTTTTGTTACTAACCCAAGCTTGGCTCGGGTACGAGCTATAATAGTTTCTTCGCGTCACACATCGTCGTTATGTCTTTTCAATATAATAGAATTTATAAAACAAACATGCTATATATTAGTGTTTTTAATTCTTCAGTTAATTGAATTTAGTTTGCAAGAACATTAAAAATCTAATTAGCAAGCCCTAAGCAATTTGAAAACCAATTGGATTTGAAGCATTCTAAATATATATCTAAACAATATTGTAACCTATTAGGACTTTATGTGAACTATTATCTATCGAAAAAAAAAAACTCTCTACATCAACAATAGTTATCCTACAGAATAGAAACTAACCTCAATTAGTACCATATTTAAATTAGAAAAAGACCACATGAGATTTTAAACTGAAGATTGAATTTAGCAAAATATCATGTAGGATACTAACTTTGCAATTCAGTTTGTTTATTTTTTTGCCAAGAAAAAATGTGTGAAGTGTAACGAGCGGACATGGAGGCAGAGATTCTATAAACCTAACAATATTAAGACACAAAGGTTCTATACAATAGAGTAGTCGTACAAGGCACGAGCTAAGTTACGTAAACTTCATTCGGAACTGAGCATGTGAACAAATCTTTTTTTATGGTGTCTTAATTTAATTACTACCTCAGTTTTAAATATTTTGAAATTTTACATTTGCAATATGCCAACATATTAGGACTCCATTTTAAGTAGTACGGTCGGAAAAACACTTATAATACAAAAAGAAGATAATATACATATATATATATTGTATATGAAAAGAAAATGTGTGTTGCCACCTAACAACTCCACCTCAATAGGACCATATACATCAGATTAAACATCTCGAGCAAGATTTTCTTTCTTTGTGAGGACCTCTGAAAAGAGATCTGTGTTGCTTGCTAAATAAGCAATAAGCGTAAGGGTTTTTAAGCTTACATCACCGATTCGTGCTATAGTTGCACGACTGCTGCTATCCATCTTCATGTAGCCAAGGTCTCCAGCTTTATAAGGTATATATTCCGTTTAGGAGTAGTGTTGTAAGATGCTGCAGAATCTTCCACACTTGATTTCATGACTTGCAACATGATTGCACTTTCCTTCTTGGAAAGTAAAAGCTATAAGGTCTCTGGTAGAAACACTAGTTGTAGTTTACTGTTGCACCTTTGGCAAAAAGAATAAGTGATTTAAGAGTTATAGCGCCAATGATCAACAGCCTTCATCTGATCTCGTTTTGTTTCACTTCCACACACAACAATTTCTTTGTAAAATGTCGTTCTTGGCCATAGCGGGATCACTTCCGTCTTTCTCCAAACTGAGAATTGCCATTAGACCTACCTCTGAGCCATGACTTCAGCCGTTATTTATGCCTTGTTTTTAAAAACAAGTGCTTGCGGCTTTGTATTCATTTTCTCTTTAAGTAAGAGAGACAAGGTAATATTATGTCGAAAGAGGGTATCCTTTCCATGTAATAAGTTAATAATTAAATTTTCATAAGAACCGGATAATGACTCTAAGACAGCCAATGCATTATCCTCCTCTTCAATCTTCACCTCAGTATTCGCCAATTGAGTGATTACACCATTAATTGAAGATATTTAAATGCGTCAAAAAATTTATATGTTCCTCCATCTACAATGCGTATAGCTTTCTTTTCAGATAAAGCTTAATTGTCATATTTTTTGCCATGTATAAGCTTTTCTAGCTTTCACCAAATTTTGATGGCCTTGTAAACTTTGTTTACTTTGTTCAAAACTTCATCTGATAAATTAAGTCGGATTAAGGTGCCTGCCTTTGTGTGCATATCTCCCCGGTCTTCACTTTTCATATTTTTAGGCATCTTTCCTTGTAGTGCCAAGATCTCTCATTTTCCTTTGCAAGAGGGAAACCATCATGATTAAAAAAATTTACCCTGTATTTTGGACCAGAATAATTTTTGCAAAATCATAAAGTTGACATACCAAAACTCTAGAAACCAGTTGTTGGGATACAAGCCCCTAAAATATGTACAACTAGCACAACAAAAAAAGAGAAAATATGGAAAATGTCACACACAAGGATATGGACACGGATTTGTAACGTGGTTTAGCCTCTTGCTTACGTCCACAAGGAAGATATCAAGAATATTGGATTGTGAAGTGAAGAAGTTACAAGAAAACTTTCCCTTAGTTAGACAGACCTAATTTCCATATATACCCAAACTAACCTCACTTTTTTCTCTCAATGAATAAAAACTCTCTGTGGTTTTTCTCACTCACTAGAGCCATAACAAAAGCACTTAACATCTATTATTTGAGCTACAATCATAAATTCTAAATGGCTAACACTCTTTTTAACTCTCACTGACAGCTGTTTTTCACTGCATTTAGCTTCAATACTAAATACTTCTCAGTGTTGGTGTTTTAATTTAGTGTGTCTAAACTTTCTGCAAACTTCTTCTCTTATAGAAGAGGAAGTAGATGTGGAGCATCCAAATGAAACCATACTACTCCTATGAAGGAATAGTGCACTTAAACTAGTCAGGATAGAATTTATCTATCACCTGAACTAGTTAGGAAAGAATTTGTATCATACCTCCCTCACTCAGTTCATGGGATTTTTTGAAATCTTGAGTCAAAGTTATTGACCATCCCACATGTGAGAATTGAAAGGCAATATCTAACAATTCTCCAACAATTTAAAAGGCTCTCAGAAAATTCATTCTCCCTGATCAAATAGGATTCTTCCTGGGCGCTTATGTTACTTATCAAGAAAAGTACTTGGTCCATAGTTGATGCATTTAGCCGCAAATGGCTTTTTTTTTTTTTTTTTGTGTTGTTGTTGTTGTAAAACCCCTGGTATTCCAGGGAAGCCCAACAAAAATTACAACTGTTACTCCACCTTGTGAAGACTATGCAGATCATCTCAAAATCAAAACCAAAAAAATACAGAAAGTCCATTATAAAACTAATCATTCAGATCATCTCGATCACTCCCATATTCCTCAATCCTTGCAAATCTGTTTATTAAGGTTATGTGTCACTCGGATTGCTAGCTTTATGATGAGAGGAATTCGACAGGGAGTCCCCCTATCTGCATTCCTATTCATCATCTCTTCGGAGATTCTCACTCGATTAATTATCAGAGAAGAGGAGAAAGGGCTAATTCATGGTATATAAGCGAGTAGGGGAAGTCCCCCTATCTCGTATTTGTTGTTTGCTGATGGCCTATTTGTGTTTTGCAGGGCGAACGACACAAATGGTGTTAGCGTCCAAAGATGCCTGAATACATACAATGAGTAGTCCGGTCAATGCATTAACAGGAAGAAGTCTCAGATACATTTCAGCAACTCAGTAACCGCTGCATTGGCCAAAAACATTTGTCGATCCTTGAACTTCAAAAGGGCTTCTTGCAAATCTAAATACCTGGGTTTGCCCTTGTTTCTTAACCAATCGAAAAGGACGGCATTCTCGGACATAGTGGAGAGGGTGGAAAAAAGATTAGCTAGCTGGAAGTCCAAAGTTCTTTTTTAGGCAGGCCGAACTACTCTTATCAAGGCTAGTGCTATGTCTATCCCAACTTACACTATGAACACCTTTGTGCAGTCAAAGATTATTTCTAATAGGCTGGACAAGTGGCTAAGGCAATTTTGGGCGGGATTCAAAGATGATGGGAAAAAATCACTTTCATCCAAAGGCCTGGGACTCCATTTGCATCCCGAAATCAGCAAGGAGACTTGGTTTTAGGAAGATGCATAACTTTAACATGGTTCTGATAGCCAAGTTTGGATGGTCCATGATCGCTCAACCTGACTCCCTCTGGGTAAGAATCATGACCTCCAAATACCTGCGTGGTACGTTCTTCTTGGAGCACTCCCCAAAGAAATCTGCCTCATGGCTATGGAAAGGTGTCTGTAAGAGTCAGAAAATTATTAAGAAGGGCATTGGCCACATCATTGGGGACGGTAGGACCACGAATATTTGGGAAGATCCCTGGTTACCCTCCCCTGAAGGTTTCACCTCTCCTAGTCCGGATTTCCATAACCCATCTGTATCTTCATAACCCATCTGTATCTTTTGTCGCAGACTTAATCTGCCCCATTAACAGGTCATGGATCCAAGACAAAATCCGAATGCTTTTTGACGACTCCACCGCGGAAAACATCATGAAAATCCCTATTCCCTCAACTCAAATCCAAGACTTCCTAGCTTGGGCACCCAACAAGTCTGGAAAATTCTCTTCCAAGTCAGCTTATCTCAAGGATAACAAATCCAAATTTATGCCCAACCCTGCATTTCCTCCCCTGTTTTGGAAGAAGATATGGTCGGCAAAAATTTTGGAACGTCACAAAATCCTGATCTGGAAAATAGCGTGGAACTTGCTCCCTCTCCATCAAACCTTGGCTATCCATCACCCTATTATCGAAAAAAGTTGTCCTATCTGTGAATCCTCTTCGAAAACAGCCTCTCACTTATTCATCTCTTGACCCATGACCAGATTGCTGTGGGCCTCTTCACCGGCAGGATTTCGACCACCTCAAGGTCTTGGCAGCCACATTCAATGGATAGACTTCATTCTGAACCCCCCAAACCTCTCTCTGGAAGATCGAACATCGTACACCATCTTTGCCTCCACCCTATTAGACCTGGTATGGCTAGCTAGAAACAAGAAGATCCATGAATCCAAGAATTATGAATCCTTTCTCTGTGGCCAAGGACATAAATTCTTTTGCTCAGAACTACTAGAAAGCAACTCGTAAGTCTATGACAACTCCTAATCCATCCTCATCTTCCTCTTGGTCTCCTCCTCCCGTGGGCTGGCATAAAATTAACTTCGATGCGGCAATCAGGAGGAATTTAGCCTGTATAGCGACAAATTTGCCGAAATTCAGATGGAGTAATCGAGTATGGAAACACTTCTGAAGTATACACTGGGTCACCGGAGATCGCCGAGGCAAGACCTGCTCTCCTTGCTATCAGCACTGCTGTTGAACAACAAAAGAAAAATATCATCGTTGAAGGCGATGCAGAAGTGATTATTAAGATGGTCTCAGACCATAAAGTCACACCCTTTGGAGTATCCGATCTTTCATTGAGGATTCCAAGTGACTTTTGAAAAAACTCACTTGTTGGGATGCTTTTTCCGTTCCTAGATCAGCCAATAGGGCTGCACATAATTTAGCTGCTAATGCTTTTGCCTGTAATCACTTTGCCTTTGTTCCTCCTTCATCCAATCTTTTGCTTAATTTGGAGGAAGAGAGGAACATCGCTGTGTAGTTGTTCTTTCTTTTGCGGGTTTTAATACAATATCCTTTCTACCAAAAAAAAAAAAAGATGTCCTCCTTTCATTCAGATTTGAGAAAGATTTGTGATGTAATAGTGGATTTTATTGTATATTTTACTTTTCCTTGAGACAAATGTCCTACTCTCGATTATGAAACTCTAATGTTTTTGACCTCTTTGTAATATGAATATACATCGTATTTACTTGCTTTTGTTAGTTATCTTGTAGATTCTACTTCATTCTGATGAAATCAAAAGTTATCTACTAATACCTACCTTCAAAAGTTATTCTAAAAGATGTCCGAGGAGCCGGCGCTTAGTTAGTGCCACATAATGCCTCCGAAGGTTATGAAACACCCTACTTTTGGGAGTTTAGTCAATGCCCCTTAATAACAACGTTTTGATAGTGCTGCAAAATGACGCTTTTAGTCATCCAGAATGAACATGGCGTTTAAATAGCCCTTCTATAATTTTAGGACACAGCTACTTAGTTAATTTAACGCTCTAAAAGAATGCTGGGAGCTAATCGGAACATTTTCTGGGCTTATAGGGGCATTTGACAAACGCTATGAGTGGTGTCATTTCTTGTAGTGTCCACAACACTAACCAAATCTGAAGCTTCGAAGCTCAAGTACTCCGAATAAAAGCGATGGAATAGAGAGCGCGATTTGTTAGAGAGAGAACACATTTGTCACGAGCTATATTACAAGGCAGTTTACAATATTCTTAGAATTTAACAATAGTGTGGTTTTTTACGCAAAAAATTATTCATCGTTTCCTCATTTTTTGAACTACCTTCAGAATTTTTTGTGGGCGTTGTGGCTAAACGGCACGGGAGCGCAACTCGTTAGAGAAACTACTTAGGCATAAGAGTGGTACTCATTAAGGCGTTGGACCAGACTGGCATTAGGGAATGCTTGCTTGGTACCTAAATCTACGGTGCCATGCCCCTGAAGGTATTGTTTATTGACCAAGCATGTGCTTATCACGGACCGTGTCTGCCGTTGCTAATTGGACCATTCTTCCAGTCAAAAGTTTGGCATTGATGCATAGGAATCCAAATTATAGCTAGCTACAAATATGAGGATGGCCATTACTAATTGGGATCCTATGATACGAGGCACTCGGACCCTCCCACAACCATGTCGTTTACTAGACACTCTTTTTGGCTTAATTTTTACATTTTTATCACTTAAGGGCTAAAAAGAGTCGCTGCTTATACTTTTTCTAGTGACGAAAGAGTGTGAATCTAGTCAACAAATATGAAAAATTACCTAATGCTAGAGTATAACGGGGTACGCAAATTCTAACCCCCAACAAGAATCTACATAGCACGACAAAAGAGAGGTGAAGAAGTTTTAAATGTAACGAAAATTGTGCCATATTGCGGTGCACTTGACAGACAATTTAAATCTTGCCTTTCGAATGTCTTGAGAGAAAAAAGTGTTCCATTCTGGATATCGAAGAAAATTTAGACCAGGCGGCCGGCCAATGTTCTTCCTGGCTGCGAAGGAATTAAAAATGCGAGAAATGGAAGACTTCGAAAAAACGTATTCTTCATCTGGAAGTCGGTCAATCCACCAGACAGCGCCAAGTGCGCCTAAAATTGTTTGAAAAGTAGTCGCCAGTTGAACCAATACATACGTTTCCTGGAGACCAAGTCAGTCAATGCAATGCAAAGATACGTTCTTCACCACTATAAATCTTGCAGTCGAAGTTAATGTAACACCATATCTTCTATTCTTTCTTAAGAAAATGGTAGCCTTCAGTATGAGGAAGCAAATCTTAGCAGCCTTGCTTGCCCTAGTCTTTACCGGAGCCCTGCCGGAATCGGCTTTTGGTCAAGATTGTGGCTGTGCGGCAGACTTATGCTGTAGCCAGTATGGTTATTGTGGGAGTGGCAACGACTACTGCGGGACAGGATGCCGTGAAGGCCCTTGTAACGCATCACCGGGCCCGAATGGTGCTTCAGTTGCGGATATTGTCACGGATGCATTCTTCAACGGAATTATTGGCCAAGCAGCTGCAAGTTGCGCTGGGAAAAGCTTCTACACTAGAGCAGCGTTTATTCAAGCTGTCGGATCGTACTCTCAGTTTGGCACAACTGGTTCCACTGATGATTCTAAGCGCGAGATTGCGGCATTCTTTGCACATGCTACCCATGAAACTGGACGTAAGACTACACTTTCCAAATTGCTTTACATTGTTACATATGATAAAAGACTTCCTACTAAAATGTTGTTTAGAAACGTGTCTTATCCTATGTGCTATATACTTGACAAATTGTAACAAGAAATTTTCTTTTTTTGTGCAGACTTTTGCCATAAAGAAGAAATAGATGGTCCGTCCAAAGATTATTGTGATGAGAACAACACACAGTATCCATGCGTGCAGGGCAAGGGTTACTATGGTAGAGGTCCTCTTCAGCTCTCATGGAATTACAACTATGGTCCTGCCGGACAAAGTATTGGGTTTGATGGGCTAAACAATCCTGACATCGTGGCCTCGGACGTAGTTGTGTCGTTCAGGGCTGCCTTGTGGTTTTGGATGAACAGCGTGCACTCTGTCATTGGCCAAGGTTTTGGGGCTACTATTCGTGCTATTAACGGCCAACTTGAATGCAACGGTGCCAACTCTGATAGTGTTACAGCTCGTGTGGGCTATTACACAGATTACTGTAGCCAACTTGGTGTTGCACCAGGTGATAATCTAAGATGCTAGGCCAGAAAGGCGTTCTAGTATTATCTCTAGGTTATGCGACTTGAAATCAAGGAAATAAGGGGTCGAATGAGTTTCAACTCTTAAAAAATAAAGTTAAACCCTGCCTGGTAAGGTTTTTCATTCTATTGATTACACTCCTCGAGTAATAAAACAACTATATTCACGAGACATCGGCGTATTTTTGTTGAAACATGCCTAACTTAAGGTGGAAGTATATGGCATTATAAACCTATACGCACTGTTAACAATTTGGTTTCTTCATCACTGGATCCAATCTAATGCTCAATAGTGAGGCAGGAGAACTATAATCACAAGTGAGGGACAATGATATTCCCTAAAATGCAGGAGATCCATGGGATTGTTCAAACAAAAATCTAGTTCAGCACTTGGCATCCAAAGTTCAGATGCAGTGTTCAATCCTTCAAGTAATAAAAGAGTTGTTCACTTTGAATTAGAGAAAGAGACCAAAAAAGGAGATAGTATGTGGTAACGAAGGATATAAATCAAACTGCGCAGAACTTACAAATGCAAAAGACCTTGTAGATCACTATGCTTGCTGATCAAATGTAGCAAACCCTTCCAGAAGTCGAAGCGAAAATGATTAGAAAAAGTCTTTTAACAAAAGATTCCCAAGAGGCCTTAGTTGACATCTTAGCATATCAATGTTTGTTGTACAGGGAAAATGAACATTGATTCGAGTCAACGGATGCATCCATGAACATCAAACACTCCATATTCTACTATCAAGTTCATTCCACGAAGACTTGTACATATTTTTTAGCATATTGTTAAGGTTGTACAATACGTGGACGCTTTTGTCACTGATTGACGTATTAGTTATGCTTTTCAAAACTTGAGGGAGAGAAAGTTGTAGATTGAGTCAAAAAGAGTGTAAATTTAGCGTCACATGTGATAACTATGGACTATTACATTCATTCAGGTAGAGTCGGTGTCGGTTGCTAACTCCAGTTTCCCTAGAGCAGTAAGCAAAAAGATCGAGTTCCAGATATCTTTACTGAGATATTTCCTCGGACATTCTCGATTTGTGATATTTTTTACTGAAGTGATAGTTTTGATTTCTCTTGAACACTACTGTGATATCCAGGAGAAAAGGAAAAGAAATTATAAAATTTTGTTTTTGATGATTTGTAGCAAAGGGTAGGCTCAATTGAGTTAATGACATATTAGATGTTATGGAAAAAAAATGTTCTTAAGTAAGAGTAACATAATTAAAACACTAGAACACATTGGAGAAACATCTTTAGCCACACGAAATTTATGTTGCTATCTTCTAGTACATTGCTAAACTGCCAGTTTTAGCAACAATTTGCAAACTTTTGCTCTTACACAAAAGTAGACTTTCTCATTCAGACGAGCCCCCTGGGATTATGAAAGGGTATATTACTTGTCTCGGGTTTTTGAAAACCACCCCGTGAGGCACAAGTACATAAATGATGCATGAGCCCTGCACGGTCAGAAAAATCAAGGACCAAGACGGTCAAAATTGTGCTCCTATGCGAGTAAAGGACGGCTAGCTTTTGTACGAATTTTGGGTTTCGCCGATACAAAGGTGTACATATTGCGACTACTCCCATCAATATCCTGACCTATAATACATATTATTGTAAAGTTGATATTGTGTGAAAAAATTTTGCTGCTACCATGATTATAAGAAATAACTGAAATGATAATTAATTATCACTAAATATGTAATGAAATTTTTGCTAATACTTTCAGCGACAAATTCTAAGAAACACTTATTTAGTGTCACAACATAGAAGATACTAAAAATACTTAACGTCTATTTATTGTCGCTACATGGGATTGTATTCATTTTCCTACAAATCATATAACAAGTGATGCCAAGGAAAGTGGGTTCGTATCTATGTGGAGACGCCAGAACGGTTGCACTCCGAGTTAGCTTCCAAGTATACAAAGTGAGAGATAGCAAGGACGGAGTAAGGGCTGAGAGTAAGGCTCCCCAGACAGGTCGCGAGGGCTGGCAGTGCTGCGCAGACAAGACGAAGACGAATGAGTTTTAGAGAGAGAAAGTGAAAATGATAAAATGATAGAGTTCTCCTAAAAATGATAAAAATGATAGAGTTCTCCTAAAAATGAAAGTGGGTCCTCGTGTCATGGATGTGGCGCAGGGGCGCGGCGACCACCGTCGCGAGACCATACCTGGTGCTAGGGGCAAATGTCATGGAAGTGGCGCACGGGCGCGGTGAAGTGTGGTGCCGAGGGCACTGTAGAGTGACAGAGAGCCCGAGGGCACAGCTGTATCAGCGGCGCAGCGCATGGGAGCTACGGTGTGCGGGTGACAGGGGTCGCGGAGTGACGTCTGGGTAACGACGAGCATTGTGTGGACGACACGCGGCCACAAGCGATGGTCATCGCGACTATGGCAAAGAGCGGCCACAAGCGACGGTTGTGGCGGCTACGGCGCCCGACTACGAGCGACGGTCGCTGCAGCGATGGAGCACGACAGAGAGTGATGGTCGTCGCAACTACGGTGGAGCGAGGCCGTGATCGGCGGTCGTCGCGACTACAACACTCTACTGCGAGCGATGGTCGTCGATCGTCAAGGTTGGTGGCCGACCCCCTAGGGTGGCCAAGCCCCTTGAGGTGGAAGGCACGTCTTAGGTGTTTCATGAGAAATTTCACGAGCAATTCACATGACTTGAGTATGGTTGCTTTGACCGGCCTATGAGCGTTGAAAAGTTGACCATTGAATGTGCCGACCTGTCATGAGAATTGGGACCCCCAGTGGGCCTATAGGTGTAGCCAAGATAGGTTGGGAATAACAAGCAATTCTTTTTCACCGTCCTATGGTAAGGGTATCGTGAACCAAATAATCTTACGTAAAAACCTAGTCCCTGAGAGGTCTTGAGTCGTCAATTTGATCATTGATTGTTGCGCATTCGTGACGAATGTCGTTCCCAGTCAGACATAATACTACATTTTTGGTTTTGTGCAAGTATGTTCCTTTTGGTCTCGTCAGTTGTTTTTCTCCTTCCAAGTATTTGGCTGTGTTACGCATTAGATTTTGCATGTTTGTGGTCTTCTTATACCTTTCGTTCGGTAGTAAGTTGGTATGTATTATATACTTCACACACCAAGAGGCTTCAAAACTATTGCCTTTTCGCTAATAATGAATTGCCTTTTGTTAGCTAGAAATATGATAATTATAGGAGAACTATAGGAGTCCGAATTATAGCTCTCTAGAAATATGAGAATTATAGGAGTCCGAATTATAGCTAGATAGAAATATGAGAATGGCCAATACTAATGGGGATCCTACGAAGCACTCGGATCCTCCCCACAATCATGTCAAGATGAGGCTAACATAACACCCTTTTTGGTTTAGCTTTTACATTTTTGTCATTGAAGGGCTAAAAAGGGTCTCTGCTCATTCTTATTCTAGTGACGAAAGAGTGTGAATTTAATCAGCAAATGCGAAAAAGTGAATTCCACCCGAAATCTAACGCAGGAGTATAACGGGGTATGCAAAGTCTTCTAACTCCAACAAGAATCTACATAGTACACAAAAGATATGAAGTTTTAGATGTAAGGAAAATTGTGCACTTGAAAGACAATTTAAATCTTGCCTTTCTGATGTTTGAAGAGAAAAAGGTTTTTCATGGCAATTGAAGAAAATCTAGACCAGGTTGCTAATGTTCTTCCTGGCTTCGAAGGAATTAAAAATGCGAGAAATGGATTTGTGGGAAGAAACTTGCCAAAGAGTATGGAAAACCAAGAAAAGACGTATTCTTCATCTGGAAGTCGGTCAATCCTCCAGACAACACCAAGTGCGCCTTAAATTATTTGAAAAGTTGTCCCCAGTTGAACCAATACATACGTTTCCCGGAGACCAAGTCAGTCAATGCAATGCAAAGATATGTTCTTCACCCCTATAAATATTGCAGTCTAAGGGTATGTTTGGTAACACTGTCAGTTTTAAATTTTTTTTCTAAAAAAAAAAGAGAAGAATTCTGGTTTTTTTTTTTACCAGTTTAAAAAATTGATGACTGTTTGACAGAATTTATTTTTTCAAACAAAAAAAAAAGAGTAAGCGTTTGACAGGATAACTCTTTGGATTTATTTTTTTTAATATACATTTTTACATAATTAATCATTATTAAAGGTAATTAAGCAACTATATTACAATATCTTACAAATAATTAAACATAATTTTCTAACATTACAATGAAAAACAACCAACATTATTAAACATAATTAAACCAACATTAGCTCTTTTTAATCCTAAACAAGTGTAGACTGACCACCGGCGCCAAGACCATGGCACCCAGATCGGGCCACCGTTGTCCGTCGTTAGCGGACATCACAACCGGCGATACAAACCCACGGCAAATCCATGAGAAACAGGACAACCCAATCCCGCCAGTGAACCACCCAAACCCGTCGTCGGTGATCCACGCCGCCGCACCTCAAACTGAAAGTGACGACAGCCAAGCCGTCGGGCCTCTCTTCGCCATCACAGCAACACAGCCGCAGCGCCTTTCTTGGCCGTGATGACAGCCCAGCCCCCGCAACGAAGAGATGTTCCCCCAAATGCGATGTTCGTGGCTGCGCCGGAGAAAGAAGGGACGGAGGCGGTGACCGGCGATGGAGGCGGTGGCTATGGACCCATGAGAGATGAGATCTGATCCAAAAAATTCGAGCAAAGCTGTGGATGTGGACTCCCCAGATGCGATTCGGCCAAAGAGATGAGAACCCTAATAAAGTTCTTTGATTTTTTCCATCTTATTTTCTGTTGCTAGGAAGACTCGAAGTCCAGACCTCATAAGTCAAGCCATCTGGCCGCGTGAAAATTGGTTTCAAAAAGAGCTAATAGCTCTTTTGGAAAACAGGTCACTCTTTTTAAAGATTTGGGCTTTTTTAAAAATTAAAGAACTACCAAACACCCTAGTTTTTTGGACTTCTTGAGAAAATTTAAAATTTTGGCCAAAAAAGAGGGGAAGAAATCCATGTCAAACGGCCCCTAAGTTAATGTAACACGATATCTTCTGTTCCTCTTACGAAAATGGTAGCCCTTAGTATGAGGAAGCAAATCTTAGCATTCTTGCTTGCGCTAGTTCTTACCGGAGCCCTGCCGGAATCGACTTTTGGTCAAGATTGTCGTCGTGCGGCTGGCTTATGCTGTAGCCAGTATGGCTATTGTGGCAGTGGCAATAACTACTGCGGGAAAGGATGCCGTGAAGGCCCTTGTTATACGCCTCCACGCCCAAATGGTGCCTCAATTTCCGGTATTGTCACGGATGCATTCTTCAACAGAATTATTGGCCAAGCCGCTGCAAGTTGTGCTGGGAAAAGCTTCTACACTAGAGCAGCGTTTATTCAAGCTGTCGGATTATACCCTCGGTTTGGCACAACTGGTTCAACTGACGATTCTAAGCGTGAGATTGCCGCATTCTTTGCACATGCTACCCATGAGACTGGACGTAAGATTACAAGTTCAAGCCTGCTTTACATCGTTATATATGATAAAAGACTTCCCACCAAGATGTTGTTTCGAAACATGTCTTATCCGATGTGCCATATACTTAGCAAGTTGTAATAAGAAACTTTCTTTTTGTGCAGACTTTTGCCATAAAGAAGAAATAGGGGGTCGGTCCAAGGACTATTGTGAAAAGAAGAATACACAGTATCCATGCGTGCAGGGCAAGGGTTATTATGGTAGAGGTCCTCTTCAGCTCTCATGGAATTACAACTATGGTCCGGCCGGACGAAGTATTGGGTTTGATGGGCTAAACAATCCTGACATTGTGGCGTCGAACGTAGTTGTGTCGTTCAAGGCTGCCTTGTGGTTTTGGATGAACGACGTGCACTCTGTTATCAGCCAAGGGTTTGGGGCTACCATTCGTGCTATTAACGGCCAACTTGAATGCAACGGTGCCAACCCTGGTACTGTTACAGCTCGTGTGGGCTATTACAGAGATTACTGTAACCAACTTGGGGTTGCACCTGGTGATAAGCTAAGATGCTAGACCAGAAAGGTGTTTTAGTTGCAACTTGAAATGAAGGAAATAAGGGGTCGAACGAGTTTCAACTCTCAAGGAATAAAGTTAAACCCGGTCTAAGGTTTTGCAATCTATTGATTATACATCTTGAGTAACAAAACAACTATATATTCACAGGACATCAGCTTTTTGTTGACAACTGCATGACTTCAGTAGAAGTATATGGCATCATGAACCTAGATGCCCTTTTAAGAATTTGGTTTTTTTCATGATTGAATCCAATCTAAGTAGGAAGAGTTTTTAGTTGTCTGAGGTAGGTAGTAAAAAATTAAGTCTCTCAAAGGGGAAGAACCTGAGTAGGAAGAGTTCGAACATGGCTATGGGGAACAATTGGAGATGCAACTCACAGCTCATGCTCAATACTGAGGCAGATCTTAGAACTGTAATCATATAAGTAAGAGGGACAGTGATATTATTCCTTAAAATGCAGGTGAATGGTGTCACCAACATTTATCTTTTGAATTTTGATAAGTAGATGCATGGGGTTGTTCAAACAAAAATTTAGTACAGTACTTGGCACCCAAAGTTTAGATGCAGTGTTCAATCTTTCAAGTAATAAAGGAGTTGGTCACTTAGAATTAGAGAAAGAGAAAAAAGTGGATATAACTCAAACTCCGCGAACTCACTAATACAAAGACGTCATGTAGCGTATGCTTGCTGATCAAGTGGAGCAAACCCTTCGACTTCAACCTTTTACTTCTTCACTCTTGTTGTAGCTGAAAACTGGATCGGGAACCACACCAGAGATAAGCCTGCAAAAGAGAACACGGAATGACCGCCGGGTGGGGTTCCGACGGGGGAACGCTCCGATACTTAAGTCAGAGATGGCTAATGATATAGAACTCTGTTGAAGTAGTAAGACACAATGTGTAATTGTGTGTGAGCTTGTCCATACCTGAGGGGGCTAGACCCCTTTATATAGTGGTAGAAGGAGGAATCCTAGTAGGACCGGGCTTTGACCAACTCCAATCAAAATCTAATTAAGATCCTAGAGGATCTTATATCAATCTTAGCTGATAGAGTCAGAGCCTCTTTAGGATTCTACTCGGAGATTGACATGGTAAGTGCCATATCAGTAATGAACCAGTACGGCTTACGTGTCATTACCGCCACGTGTCGCCGTAGAATGAAGGGATATTTTTAGCTATATCATATGCCCCCTGCTTTTACCAGCGTTAATGAAGCGGGTGGAAGCACAACTTTTTCACTGGTGGTAGCGAAATATGCCAAAAACAGAATTGAATCTGTTTGTCTGACATTTCAAATATCCAAAGAATGCTCTGCTCAGACAAGGTTCTGTTCGGACATGGTTCTGCTCGGGCAGAGTTCTGCTCGGCCGTTGTCACTCTGCTCGGGCAAAGTGTTCGGACGGGATTCTGTTCGGGCAGAATTCCGCTCGGCCGTTGTCACTCTGCTCGGGCAGAGTGTTCGGACGGGATTCTACTCAGGCAGAATTCTGTTTGGCCACGGTCACTTTGCTCGGGCAGAGTGTTCGGATGGGATTTTACTCGGGCAGAGTCTTATTTCCTTCCACGTGTCTTATTCTCCATTAATGCCTTTGAGCGGGAATTTTCAAGTTTACAAACTTCTCTTCTATTAGCTTGTGACACGTAAGGGTAGATGAACCGTTGGGTATCCCAAGAAACAGTTATTCGGATTTTTCTTTATAAAAGGAGATCTCTACTTCACTTTTACCCTACTCGAATCATTTGGAAGCATACTTCTCTTCAAGTAAGTCTTTTTTCCGCTCCTCTTTTTGTTCAGCACTTCAAGTTTTTGTAGTTTCCTTGGTTTAGAAAACATGTCCGAGTCTTCAGTGTCTGTTTTTTCTCCTGAAGAGAATGTAATCATTAGCAGTAGTTCATCCTCGAGATCAGATCAGGTTTCAACTTCAAGTAGTGAAGTTGGGACTTCAAATCCACAATTTATGTGACCTTCAACCTCAGAACCACTACCTCCTTCATCTTCTCAACCTCCTCAGCCTTCAACTTTTCAACCTTCTCCATCTTTGCCCTTCAAGAATGCCTTAGGAGATGTAAAGGATCAAGCCGAAGATGAGGCTAATCCTAAGCCTTGGTATACGGCGGATGAGAAGTCGAGTAAAATGTCCTCTAAAGATTTGGTGGAGTTGCTTTGGGAATATCCTCTTCCCGAAGGTTGGTATGCTCATCTTCCTAGTTTGCAAGAACCAGCCAATTATGAAACAAAGTATGAAATTGGGATCTATGAAGAGCAGGTGAGATCTGGATACAGGCTTCCTCTTCACCCTTTTGTTCTTCGTTTCTTCGAGCATTACCACATGGCCCCAGGGCAACTTGTTCCCAATGGTTGGAGGAAGCTTGTCAAGCTTATATATCTGGTCCAGACTTTGGGCTACAAACCAGATGCAACAGATTTTATGAGAGTATTCTTTGAAATCTGTTTTGTCAAGGGAGTTGCCAATTGCCCAGGATGGTACTACATTCACAGTAGGCAACGACTTCTGAAAAGGTTGGCACTCCAGATACTTCTTCGTTGGCTGTTCTGATAAAAGGAAGCTTCCATTTGATAAAGAATGGAATCCTTACTGTAAGGATTTCGAGAACCCTGGCAAGCCTGCTCCCAACAACCTCACCAAGCACATTCTTAGCCACATCAAACTTCGGGGTGGGCTTTACATTGATGAACCTTTATTAGAGCAGCAGCTAGCATGGGCAAGGATTATTCTCCGCCAGCCTGTTCCAGCTGGAGCTGTAACTCCTCCTCCTACGCCTACTATCTCTAGCACGTTTCCTGCTGAGAGCACGCCTCTAGGTGTGCTTTTATATAGGCTTTTTGTTTCAGTTTTTGTTTCAGTGTATACTTTTGTATTGATTCCTAACTTCATTGCAAAGATGGCTAGCGGAAGTGGAAAAGCAACGCAAGGTGGCTTTCTTAGTGTTTTGCAGAAAGCCAAGGGAAAGAGGAAAGAAAAGCAACCAAGCGCAGAGTTGCCCCCTGCACTGAAGAAGACAAGGGTTATCCCTCCTGACCACTCTCCGCAGATTGTTGAGAAAGTGTTTGTCGAAGAGGATCCCATCTTCCGTCCCAGATGGACTCTTTGCCGTGATGATGTGGGGATGCCAGATAGTCAGATCTCAGAGCAGCACCTTGTTCACGGAGTTCTTCCTCTGGACAAGGAGGTTTTCCAGAGCCAAACTCACGAGACCTTTGCATGTTCCTTTGCTCTGTGTACACGGTAAGTTTCTTTCTTCTAGTCTTCCTATTTACTTTTGGACTTCGTTTAGTTGATCGTTTCAATCTTTATTTCAGATGTATGCGAGCGGGTCCGAAATGTTGTCTCGTTTTGAGATGGCAAGGCAAGTGGCAGCTGAGGAGGCTCAGCAAAAAAGGGAGGCCATCAAAGAGGCAGAGGAAGCCACCCGTCGTGCTAAAGAGCTGAGCAAGCAAGAGACTGACTACCTTGCACAGATTGAGACTCTGGAGAGGAGACTGGAACGAGCAAAGAGGAGGGTGGCAGAAGAGGTGAAGAAAGCTCATGATCAAGGCATCCGTTACTTCCTTGATGGGAATGCTGGGGATGAATGGCTAAAGAAGCGTGCGGATGACGGCCTTGAGATTTACGAGCTTGGTTTTGCGAAGGCCAAGGAGATGTTCGTCGAGCGCTTTCCTGATATCCCCTTGGATGACTTCATTCTGCCTGCGGTGATATCTTCTTCTGGAGAGACTGTTCTACCATCAGAGGCAGGTGATGCTGCAGCTCCTCACCCTCCAGGGGAAGGTCCATCTGGCAATGCCCCCGAGCCTTGGATGTTAGACTTTGTATCTAGGCTTTGTTGCTTTCAGACTGAGTTACTTTGATGCCCCATCAAGGGCTTTTGTAAACTCTATCTTTTTTACTTCATGGTCTTTCATTTTCCTATGTGTTTGTCATGGTTTATGTTTTACCATTCACACAGCATAATTTATTTTTACTTTGACTCAAACTCTTTGTTAATTAAAGAGTCAGCAAAGAAGTCAAGCACCCTCGCCCGGCCTTAATTTGAAGAAGTAAAAGTTTTGATGGAGTGACTACGTCTCCATTAACTTTTGTTTCTTCACGGACTTAGATCTGTAGCTAATCCGTTTGGCTTATTCTTGTGTTTTTTGTGAAAAAAACAAGAATTTGGCACTCTGCTCAGGCAGAGCATTCGGCCATCACTCTGTTTCGGACATAATGTTTTGTCTAAATTGATCACTCTGTTTAGGCAGAGTGTTCGTCCATCACTCTGTTCTGACAGAATGTTTAAGTTTACATTATAACAATGCTGAGAAAAATGACTTTATTGCTCGAGCAAAAGATAAAGTTTACATTGGATTGCTTGACGACCCATTTATTCGAAAAAAATATTTCTAAAGACAATTTCTAAAAGATTGAGGTTTTGATAAGGTCTGGGCCCTTATCCCCCTAAAAAAGAAGTGTCTTGCCTCGAGGCAAGATGCTACTGGTAATATTTTTGCAAATTTTCAGCATTCCAAGTACGAGGGATTAGTTCTCTAGAAAGTGTTCCCAGTGTATAGGCGCCCGGTTTAAGCACCTTTATAACACGATAGGGTCCTTCCCAGTTTGGAGATAACTTTCCCGTCGCTGCCTTTGGATCGGAGATTTCTAACTTGCACAGGACCAAATCTCCTTAGGTTCACCAGCTCGAGCTTGACATTTTCCTTAAGATTTAAACCAATCCGAACCCTTTTGTTTTCTTCTCCTGGATGTACTTCGATGCTTACAAGATTTTCAACTGGTTCTCCCCTTTGCATCTTTATATCTTCCCGGAGGTCTTCAATAATGAGTGCTTCCTTATTCTTTGATCGGTATGAAGTCACGTAGCACTGACGAGCTGTAGTTTGGTCTCCTTTCGCCTCTCCAATCCCGCATTCCGTGGGGAACTTCATCTTGAGGTGATAAGTTGACATTACAGCTTGTAACTAATTGAGTGCTAGTCGCCCCAATATGGCGTTGTATGCTGAGGGGACCTTTACCACCACAAAATCAAGCATGAAGTTGGCTTGTGCCGGAGGTGTGCCAATCACAACTGGGAGAGCGATAATACCTTCGACTGCAACTGGATGATTGGAGAATCCATACAATGGTGCATCCATCTTTAGGAGACGGTCCGTTGGAATGTTCATTGTTTTGAATGCATCGTAAAATAAGATTTTTGCGGAACTTCCGTTATCAATCAAGACACGGTTTACATCAAAGTTCCCAGCTCTAACTGTGATGACTAATGGATCATCATGAGGAGTTTTTATATCCTTTGAATCTTCATCAAAAAAGGTGATCGCTGCTACGGGTACCGTCTTCGATTTCTTATTCGGGGGCTGACTCGTTATGCATACTTCTCTGGCATATGCTTTTCGAGCCGGTCCTGATGAACCTCCTACGGCTAATCCCCCAGATATAGTGTTGATTGTACCCGCATTCTCTTCACGATCTTCTCTTTCTTTCATGGCTGGAGGTGTCTGTTGTCTTCCTCTAGGAGCTACAAACTTTCTCAATTGGCCACGCTTGATAAGGGCCTCAATTGCTCGTTTAAGCGACCCGCAATTGTCAGTTGTGTGGCCATGATCGTTGTGAAAGTAACACCATAAATCTTTGTTCCTTTTATTTGGTCGAGATTTCATTTTGTCTGGCCACTATAGAGGTTTATTGTCTTTGATCTCATGAAGAATCTGTGATGGTTTTGCATTGAAGGGTGTCAGCTTTTCCCAAGCGAATGGGTCTTTTGGACGCCGTTCGTCACGCTTAGAACATTTTGCTGACTTTCCTTCTGGAGGAGTTATCTCTCGAGATCGTTTCTTCTGTTCTTCTTTTCCTTCTCCACGTCGTCCTCTGTGTGTCTCCAGGTATTCTTCTGCTTGAATATATTTGTTAGCCTTCTCGAGAAGGGCTTTCATATTACCTGGAGGACTTTTGTTCACAGAGAATGTGAACTTGGATGTGGGTCAAAGGCCTCGGAGGAATGCAGTATACTTCACGGATTCATCCAAATTATCGATTTCCAAAGTGGCTGCGTTGAATCGTCCAAGAAAGCATGCCAAAGACTCATTTTTCTCTTGCACAATGTTCAGCAGACTCGCTGAGTTCTTCCTTCGGGAGCGACTGCTTACAAAGTGCTTCTGAAAGAGATCCGATAATTGGCCAAAGGAGTAGATGGATCTTGGTTGTAGAGATTTGAACCATGCATGTGCAGCCTTCCTCAGAGTGGTAGGGAAGGCTCTGAACATGACAGCATCTGAGACATGGATGACGAGCATGTTTGTTTCAAACTGGTAGACATGTTCTCCTGGATCTTCGGTTCCGTCGTAGAGATCACATTGAGGCATTCGAAAATTGGGAGGCAGTTTTGCTTTCTCGATGGCCTCGGATAATGGGTATCTGGATTCTTCCCTCGGGGGAGATCGTTCTGGAGAATGATATCTAGGGACCACCTTCCAGGAGTCCCGTTCTCGGGAACGAGACTCAGGCCCCCTCTTCCTGTGGATAAATCTTCGAGGGGTCTCAACTCTAGTGACCTGTTTGGGAGGGAGTTGGTACTGTCTTGGACTGATGGATCTCGTCGATAACATGATCCACTCCTGGTTATGTGATCTCCGCTCTTCTCTTTGGGATTGTAAGTCGGATCGGCCGTTGATCGGTATTTACGACCATAACTTGATCTGGAGGTGAGACGAAGATGAAGGTCGCTGGGGTCAAGATGAGAATGGTGAGTGGACGGCGAAGCCACTGCCATGTCGAGCTTTTGTTGAAAAGTGTTCACGACATTTTTCAGTTCGTGGATCTCTTTCGTAAGTTCGGCATGGGGTGTTTTGAATAGCTGAATATTTAGGCGTTGACAAAGATCCCTGTTTTTTATAGTAGACGCTGGAGAGAGGTTTCTCTGAGGTCTAATTTCTGATTCGGGAGTTACAGATGTTACGTTAACATGTGCATCTTTCGCAGAACCGGCACGACGACCTGAAGGTGTCGAATGCTGGTCATGACTGAGTCGACGAGAGCTGCTCGTTCGGGCGTGACGGTGTTGAGAACGACTATGTGAAGAGTCGCTGGAAGAAGAATGATTGGCCATGTTCCCTGTAGTGGTCCGACGGATGGTGCCAATCTGTTGCAGCTAAAAACTGGATCGGGAACCACACCAGAGAGAAGCCTACAAAAAAGAACACAAAGTGACCACCGGGTGGGGTTCCGACGGGGGAACGCTCCGATGCTTAAGTCAAAGATGGCTAATGATATAGAACTCTGTTGACGCAGTAAGACACAATGTGTAATTGTGTGTGAGCTTGTCCATACCTGAGGGGGCTAGACCCCTTTATATAGTGGTAGAAGGAGGAATCGTAGTAGGACTGGGCTTTGACCAACTCCAATCAGAATCTAATTAAGATCCTAGAGGATCTTATATCAATCTTAACTGATAAAGTCAGAGCCTCTTTAGGATTCTGCTCTGAGATTGACATGGTAAGTGCCATATCAGTAATGAACCAGTACGGCTTACGTGTCATTACCGCCACATGTCGCCCGTAGAATGGAGGGATATTTTTAGCTATATCAACTCTTTTCATTCAACTTTCCATCTCACATCACCCAAGACTTGTCTTTCTCCCCATTACCCGAGACTCCATCTCCCTTTCCCCACTTTACTCTCTCTCTCTCTCTCTCTCTCTCTCTTTCCATCTTCCTCTTACACCCATTAAATGCTCATTCTTCCCTTACCCAAGACCCTCCCCCATTTCCCCCATACACGCACCCCCCCGGCTGACCTCCCTCTCCCTCTCTCCCTCATTTAATTATCCTAACTTTCACCTCAGTCTCTGCCCCTCTTCCTATTTTTTTTGCTTCCACTTAATAAAACGCACTTCTTACCCCCCTCCCCAACCTCCCATGGCTGAACCCCCCTCCATCTCTCTTCTTCTCCCTTTCTCATTAATTCTCATCCTCACATCACTTTCTTCCTTTGCTCACCAAAAATCAACATTTTTTTCTCTCTCTCTCCTCACTCCCCAAGTCCACCCCCTCACACATCCCTCGGCACCCCCCACACCTTCCCTCATTTTTTTCTTTTCCTCCCCTCTTTCCTCACCACCCATTTTCATTACACTACTTCATACTCTCACCTCCTCTTTTTCACTCCACAACACTTAACATTTTTTTTCTATTCAACCAAAACCAAGGACCAACATACCAACTTTTTTTTTTCTACCACAAAAAAAAAATTATGTGCTTTGGGATGGCACTTCTTCGCCACCTTAACCATTTCGTCACTCTTCCACACTTAGAATCTTCTTTTGCAAAATTTGCACACCAAGTCTGTAGTAGGTGGTGCACGAGGTGACCCGAGCCACCTATTCTTCATTCTCATCATGCCGTGACGACATCAACGTCTCCCCAACCAAAGAACATCAAAAATCTTGTTAAGCGTTTACATGTGTTGTGCCCGCTCGCTTTGCCCTTTACACCACATGCAGGGGACTTACGTTCCCTATCTACTTTGGTCGCACCCAAGGGCCCACCAGAGGGCCATTTTATGCAACACGTCAATATTCAACGCGACTTTGACTCCACCAAGACTTAAAAATATATGCAAAAGTAGATTTGGGGCGACTCCCACCTTAAGAGGGTCGGTCACCTCCCTTAACGAGGGGGTCGGCAACCTCTCTTGACGAGGGGGTCCGCCATATTCAACGCGACTGGGGGCTTCATCAGCACCCTTGGGGACTATGACCCACAGGTCACTCGGAGACGAGAGCAAGTCTCCGAGGGGCATCGCGCCTAGTCTGCCTGATAGTTGGGCATCGGGTCTTCCCCACCACTGCCAGGCCTGCGGGACTCTATAAGGACCTTGGATTAGTGGCTAGATCAAGGGATTTCTCTGGCCATACTGAAGCTGTCGAAGCCAGTCTTTCCAGACAGACAGAGCGACGCTGTGAGGAGCCGGGCGGGTGTATGCGATCCAACAGTCCGCAAAGAACCAGTATTTTTGAACCCCCCTAGTGACGTGTCACTCCTAGGGGATGACACATGTTAGCTGATGACACATGAACACTTTTGCCTATATATAGTGGACTTCATATTTTCAAAAGGAGGAGAATTCTCTCGTTTGACAAAATCACTCCAAAAGCTTTAGAATTCTAGAGAGAGAAACAAATAGGATCTTGACTTTGGACCTAAGTTTCAGACTATGACTATCATCGTATATTCAACCTGTGCCATCGTCTTTGCAGCACTGCCACCCTCAGGCTCTGTTTGGGAAGCCCTCGGTCTCTGCCTTGCTGTGTCCACCTCAGCACAATTGGCATCTGACTCGGATTGCATTCCTTGTGGCATCTCCACGTCGACTGCGACCCACTTTCCCTGGCATCATTTTGGGGACTCCACTGGAGAGGTGAGCATCACAGTGCAGTTCATACCTTGCGTGACACACCTAAACAACCATACCTCTGTAACGTAGGGCTACCAACACTACCAGCCAAAGCCTTAACCCAGTCATCCAAGAGGAACATCACCTCGAGGACCAAAAGAAGACCAGCCTCAACCAACTCCCAGCTCTTTCAAGGATGGATGCACCCAATGTGACCGTGATCGTCAACCCCACAATCTAAGACCTTATTCCTACCATCGTCAAACTCCAAGACTCATAATCATCTCTCATGGCCATAATAGTATAAATGCTATAAAAAAAAGATCTAAATCTTAAGTTCACAGTCGCAGACCTCTCAAGGCCTTAGAGCTCATGACTCAATTGAGATAGAACCTAACCTAACATGGTCGGCAGACACCTGAACACCTGTCATACACCCGACTTGCTCTAGTCGACCCTTCCTGACGGACGAGCTCTTACCACTGGCACTATCCCTATGCAAACCACACCCCAAGAAGTTATTCCCTACCCCAACCCCTTTCTACCATTGTCATCCCCTCAATGCCTCAGGTCGCCTCGTCCGGGGGCTCTTGCACGGGGATCGTCCTAATTGGGCACAAACCCTCGCACGCTTCTCTGTCACCAAGCATGACCAGCCATGCTCCCTACTCTAAGCTGTCCAGCCATGCTTCCTACTCTGGCAACCTCGCTACCAAGCCCTACCCTATCAAGTACAAGCAACTAGTCTTCACCCTGTTTAATGGCAAAGAGGGCAAGAGCACCTCATTTGTTTTGCTGGCTCCCTAGAGCACTCTACAGGGAGGACGACACTTTGAAGCTTCAGAATTTCACAAGTCCCTAACTGGCCTTGCCTACTCTTGGTACCACCGGATTCCTAATAGTATAATCCACTCCTGGTCTAACATGGTTCAGCTCTTTCTTGACAATTATCACTATGAAACGGAATGTGTGATTATCATTGACATTGTCAAAATCTGTCAGAATCTCGAGGAAGACCTCAATGCCCATGTTACACAATTTCATCACAAAAGTGCTTGAAGTGCACTGATTTCAGCAAAGATGAGCCCTTATACCCATTTGCATCAAGAACATGAAAGACACATATAAGCTTTACCTTGAAGCCTCCAACTGCGGTCTTGGGGTCATCTCAAGGAAGTTGCACTACGCACTTATGACTCGGTCGGTCCATTAAAGACCCCAAAGCCCCAAGCTCATACTGCCCTGGCCACGATAGTGGAAGCGGCCAGTAAGGACAACAACAAATACAAATGCCAATCCCAAGGAAGGGATTGGGCACCCTGACAAGAGAAGGCAGCCAATGCTGCCCCGGAATATCCATGCCACTTGAAGACAGTCAGAGTTCTCCCCGAGACCTAGATCAACGACAACGCCATAACCCTACCCGAAAGACCTAACCCATCCCAACTACTGCCGCTATCATCAAAAAACGATCACAGCCTCAAGTGGTGCAAGGGCCTCAAGCTCACCTTGGCCGACAAGATAGCTTCTGGCACCCTCAAACTCTAAGTGCGGGACCTGTGTCCCACCCGCCCAAGACCTGCTTCTGCCTAGTGCATTTTCCACACTTGTAATTTTTTTCCTTCATTTTGCAAGTTTCAATGTGCTCAACTCCCATGTACCAAGGCATGTCGCCCACTTCTGTTATCAATGAAGTTATATTTTTCAGACATAGAATACTTTTCACGCTACATTGCTTTTGCACAAGCAGGGGGGGAACCAAGAATTCTTTTCAAGGGGTGCAAAAATTATATCGAATTCACCAAAAAAAATTATAATAATAATAATATTAAAAAAATCTATATAATCACTGAAATTAAACTAAAATTAAATTAACCAAACATATATTCTAAACATCTATATAATCACCGAAATTAACTAAACAAATTAAACTAAAATTAGCATATATAATCATCTAAGTATGCCAGCGAACCTGAGATTCTAACAACTACTACTTGTCCACAACCTCATCATCCTTTGGCTATCACTCTTGGTGCAATCAAGTTGTACATCATACATCAGTTATTGTACATTAGAGTGTGTAATTCATCACTTAAATTGATAACCCAACTAGCAAGCTAGATAATCAGCACATAACGCAGCTTCAAATCAAATTCCCAACCAAACATTGCACAAGATTCAAGTAAGACACTAAGGCACGTTTTAGATAGAAACAGGAAAAGGGAAACATAGATAAAACCATGAGAAGTTTGTACCTCCAGAGCAGCAGAACCACCTCCATAACGATTGTACCGAATAGCGTGGATATGCTTCGCCGCCATACTCACTCACCGGTGTGCAAAAGTTGTGGCAGTTGTTCAGAGAGAGTAATTAAATTAAGTGAGCTTATCGTAGAACGGCAATGGTGAGGTACGGCTCATCATCTCATTAAACTAAATGAGATGATGAATGCCCAAGAGCCCTGTACTAATTCTATTTACCGAGTGATACTCGACCAATCGAATCTATCCTCTGCCTCAACGTGACCGTGGCCCTCGTCTGTCTTGGTCCAATAATCAAAGTTGGATCTAACAGCGGGTCTATGAAGAAAGAAGATCGAACAAGAAAGTCAATCGCCGTCGCCTGGCGTCAGTTCGGCATTTCCAAATCTGGTCAGAGTTCCAACTACCGGAGTGAGTCACGGTCGTCTCCTAGTCGCGGAGTTCCAGATTTGATCAGTGTCACGGCGTCGCAGTGAGTCGGTGGCCGGTGCTCACTACTCAATGAGGTCGGCAGGTCGCCTTCGTCACTCGACAGCTCATCGCGATGAGTTGGTGGACGTCGTCAAGCCGTCAACGTCACGGCCTGAGCTCAATCCTCACCGGCGGTCACGGCCCTCACGGTCACGAGGGGAGAGAGAATGAGAGAGATAGAGGTGACTGTCAAAAAAACTATTTCTTTTTCAAAAGTTCAGGGGGTGCTTCAGCCCCCCTTGTTACCATGTAGTTCTGCCCCTGTGCATAAGTCTACTGAAACAACCGTGCCATGACCCCTTCACAACCTCTTCTGCCTCTTATTCCACAGTGACTTGGTAGGTGGTGCACGGGGTGGCTCGAGACACGCTACCTAAGTCTGGACTCTGTCAGTTGACATTCCCTCAGGCCTCGCTACTGCCCTTGGAAGCCACGTCGCCACCCTTAACGGCCTCCCTAACGACGTGCTTACCCTAGCTCCACTTTTTTTCCCTATCATGTAGTTCCTCACCCCTCTCATTCTCTCTCTATAAAACTTAGAAAAATAACAAAAATTTTCATACGCCTCCTACCAACCCCCCATACTCTTTCCCACACTTAAAAAAATTTTCAAAATTTTTTCACCCCCTCTGCCCTCCTCCCACTCACCCTGCTTGCTCGTGGTCGGGTCACTCCCTATCATCCTCGTTCTAGACTTACAAAAAAATTTGCAATTTTTTTTGCCCTCCAATGATCTTTCTAACACTTGCAAAAAAAATTTATACAGCCCTCCCCCCTCTTTCTCTTCCTTTCCCTTAGAAATTTTCATCAAAATTTTTCATACACCTCTCATGCTCTTTATATATACTTTGAAAATTTTCTATAGGGTCCACAACCCAAACAAAAAAAATTTACCCCCTACCAACCCTCAACCCACCCCACTCCCCACGCCTGGGCAGCTAGCCTCTCTAATATCAGGCAGCTCTTACAGTTTCTCTTGAAATCATCTCTCATTAAAGAAACCCACTCACTCTCCATTTCTCTCTCGTTCTTTTTCTCTCTCCAATCACTTCAATGTTTTACTTTTTCACTCTTTTCATTCAACTTTCCCATCTTACATCACCCAAGACTTTTCTTTTTCCTCACTATCAGAGACTCCCTCTCTTTTCCCCACTTTACTCTCTCTCACTCTCCATTTCTCTCTCTTTCTTTTTCTCTCTCCAATCACTTCAATGTTTTACTTTTTCACTCTTTTCATTCAACTTTCCCATCTTACATCACCCAAGACTTTTCTTTTTCCTCACTATCAGAGACTCCCTCTCCTTTTCCCCACTTTACTCTCTCTCTCTCTCCCCACACTTTGCTCTCTTTCTCTCTCTCTCTCGCTCCATCTCTGCATTCCTCTTACACCCATTAAATGCTCACTTTCTCCTCATCCAAAACCCTCCCTCTTTTTCCCCATACATGGCTGACCCCCCTACACACCTCATGGTCATGTACCATCGCCGCGACGACCATAGTCTCGGCTACGGGCCCTCCCTCGATGTTCATTGTCTCCCATGCATCGGCATCGCGGCGCCCTTTGCCCATGCACCAACTCCATGGCGTCAGTCATACATGGTCACGCGATGCGCGCTATGGCCCTCGAGCTGATCGTCGCTTGCAACCGCACGCCATCTCCGAGATGCTCATCGTCAACCGTACGCTGACTTCATGGTGCCCATCGCTTGCGATTGCTCGTCGTCTCTACGCTAGTGCGCCGTCTTCGCAACACCTGTCACCTGTGCCTGGGTACCTCACGTACTCTACTGCACCCATGCACTATGCTACTGATAAGACTGCGCCTCCAGGCTCTCTGCCACACTATCATGCCCCCAGCACCTCACTTACTTCATCGCGACCATGCGTCGCACCGCTAATTCAGTTGCGCCCCTTGGTTCTCTGTCACACTACCACGCTCCTCACGTCGGTCCATCCTTTCACCACACCATGTGCACCTTGCCTTGGTTGTGGAACATGCTTTGAACCACTACTCGAAGTGTGCAGCATCCTGCGAGGATAGACGACTCCTCTGAGACACTATCTCTGCCAGGGGCTTTCTAACTCTCATTCCACCAGGTATACGGCTCCTCCAGGATGTTACCTCAGCCTGTCAGGTAAACGAATCCTCCAAGATGCTAACTTGAGACGCTCTGGGACAAGAACTCATCCGTGGGGACATGCGACTTCTCCGGGACACAATCTCTGCCAGGGAACTTTTTAAGTCCCCTTCTACCAAGTAGATGGATCCTCCATGATGTTACCTTGATGCACTTCGAGTGCTCTAGCATAAGGATTTACATGAGGGAATAGACAATTCCTCCGGGACACTATCTTTGCCAATGAGCTTTTGAACTCCCCCTCCGCTAGGTAGACGGCTCCTCTGGGATATTACCTTGGCCCATCGAGTAGACGGCTCCTTCGGGATGCTACCTTAATGCACTCCGAGTGTTTCGGCACAACAACTCACCCGCAGGGATAGGCTCACTCTTTAAGATGATATCTCTGCTAGGGAGCACTAAGTGCTCCGGCACGAAGACTCCCCTTTTGTCAGGTAGACGGCTCCTCCGAGATGCTACCTCGGTCCATGGGATTGGCAACTCCTTCGGGACACTATCTCTGCTAGGGTGTCTGTGTGACTCGCTTACATGCTTCGACACTGGGGGCTTCATCAGCACCCCTAGGGACTATGACCCTTGGTCACTCCAAGACGGGAGCAGGTATCCAAAGGGCATCGCGCCTAGTCCGCCTAGCAATTGGGCATCATTTCTTCCCCACCACTGTCAGGCCTGTAGGACTCTGCAAGGGCCTTGGATTAGTGGCTAGATCAAAGGGGCTCTCTGGCCACACCGATGCTGTGGGCACCAGTCTTTCCAGACAGACAGAGGGACGTTGTGAGCAGCCGACCAAGTGAATATGCGATTTGACAGTATGCAAAGAACATGTATTTTTGAACCCCCTGGTGACGTGTCATTCCCAAGGGACAACTGATAACACAAACACACTTTTGCCTATAAATAATGAACTTCAGATTTTCAGAAGGAGGAGAATTCTTTTATTTGACAAAATCACTCTCTCTAGGATCCAAAAGCTTTGGAATTCTATAAAGCTAAACATACATGACCTTCTTGACTCTGGACCTAAGCTTCAGATTGTGACTATCGTCGTATATTCACCCTATGTCATCGCCTTCACAGCACTGCCACCCTTAGACTCTGTCTGGGAAGCCCTTGGTCTGCGCCCTTACTCCACCCTTGATGTGTCCCACATCAGCACACTTGGCATCTGACTCGGACTACATTCCTTGTGACACCTATACGTTGACTGCGAACTCACTTTCCTTGGCATCAATATAATTTGTAGCAAAAGGTAGGTTCAATTGAGTTATGACATATTAAATGTTTTGGATTAGAAAATGTCCTTAAGTAAGAGTAACATATTAAAATACTAGAACACATTGGAGAAATATATTTAGCAATTGCTATCTTTGACAGTAAATTGCTAAACTGCAATTTTAGCAACAATTTACAAACTTTTTCTCTTACACAAAAGTAGACATTCCATTCGGTCTAGCCCCCAAGGATTTTTAAAGGGTACTTACTTCTCTCTGGCTATAAAATCCACCCCAAGAACCACAAGTACATAAATGATGCATGAGCATTGCCCAATCAAATATTTGTTTAGGTAAAATCATAGAATTTGGATAAACATAAAAATCAAAATTGGTTTCCTATGCAAGTGAAGGAAGGCTAGCTTTTGAAGGGAGTGTGTATCGATAATTCAAAGGAAGGCTTTCCATATTGTGACTACTTCATTGAGTTTTGTTTCTCTATATGTTTGCACTGCTGCACAAACTCACAATCAATTTGTGCACAATCGATTAAAAGTGTGGGATCTTTTTTGCCCTAGGGCCTGAGGATTCTCTGAAAAATGGAAAATGAAAACAAAATGTATAACGTAAAAGGATTGTGCACCCATAAATGACAAAAAGGGCATTTGATTGATTGCGAATGTTTACACAACAATGTTCCCAAGTCTAGAAACTGAACTTCCTATCGATGGCAGCAAAATCCTATAAACAAAAGAAAGAAAAATATTTGCTAGTTTTAATTTGTTTGGTTTATGATTGTTGATTTTCTGATGTCCTCTGCTTCTTCTTTGACCCACTATATATACTAGAGGCTTGGGAAAAAATAGCTAACAATACAAGACAAACTATCCACTTAGAGATAAACTTTCCATTTAAAAAATAACCACCCACTAATGAATAACCAACCACACTTATCCCTTATCAATAGGAACACATTTTCAGAAGTTAGTTTATTTCACTTCTTGAATCTTCTATTATCTGTTCAGAAATAATAATAAAAAGTAAATGCCATTAAGTAGCATTTAATCAAAGTGAACTTATTAGTGAAAAAATAAATTTTTGGTGCAAACATTGCCCCCTGGCTCAAGCAATTGAATACTTGTAAATTACGAAGAGTCATCTTTCAAAGGGAAAGCATTTTCTCACTATCAATTGACTTTCACAATTGTATTTTTCATTCACTATCGATTGTGAAGAGTCAATTTTTTTTCACTATCGCTAGACTTTCACGATCGATAGGCTTGTATTTTTCACTATCGATTGTGAAAGAGTTATATCTTTAAACATTTTTTAACTATTGATAGAATTTCATTATCTTTCACGATCGATAAGCCATCTATTGGCTTAAATTGCACCATTTTTGTTTTGCATACACTAGTATCAAGACAACACTCGCGATCGATATATCAGTCACTATTGATAGGCTTGTATTTTTCAAAGTGAAAGAATTTTTGCTATCGATTAGCCGTTGGTTGGCTTTAGCTCTCCATATTCCAGTGTCAATGAACATAGTTGGCCAATCCACTAAACAAACCATGACCATTTTTGGCCAAGCCATTATATTAATCAGCATATAAAATAGCTATTGATAAACTAATCAATTGAGCATTTCTTAATTCGAAGTGTATGGATAACAATAAAACAAATAATATTTGACTATATTTGCAGTTCTTAAAAATCATTGAATTATAACTCTACGTTGGTGTGCTCCAAAAACCCAAATATGGTATCCTTCTCTAAAAAAATATAATACCGATTGGCTCCCAAAATGCATGTTCTTCATCATTTTTTATGGTGTCAAAAGCTTCAAACTAACCAATAGCGGGAAATTTTAAATCGATAGCTATGGTTGGCTCGCTATATACACCGCATGAAAAGGGCTCTTTTTTGCTTTCAGCCAAAACAGGCTTGCAAACTTGCCCCCCAACCTTATCGATTAAATCTTCTTTTGACATATCAATCCCATATGAGAATGGACATGGTTGTTCAACTTTTTCAGCCACTTCTGACACGATATCGATTTTACAAAAATCAATTACACCATTTTTTGTGTAAGTTTCAGCCAGTTGTATCAATGAATTCATATAATCTCCCCTCAACACACATTTTTCATGCAATTTATCAGGTAACTCACTTGAATAGCATGGAGATAACACTGGAAGTTGGATATCATGAAACGACTCCTCTTGATAGGTAATCGTGTTATTTTTACTAACCATGAATTGGTTGCATCCAGCTTCTAAATATTGTCTTGTTTTAGCCATGTTTGGCATAATCTCATTTGTAATAGTCAAAGAATGACTATTGGTTTGTAAAATTTCAACCTCAGTAAGTGTGGAAAGGAATAATTCAACTTCCTTCCTCATCCGCCTTACTTTATGAACTAAAGCCATCTCGTACATCCTTTAAAAAAGATGGATGATCTACTCCTATCAAGGTTTTTATATTGTTTTCAAATCGATGTAATTAATTGGAGGTATTGTTTGCTACAATGAAATCCATTAGATCATATCAAAATTTCATTAAATCATCCACTGTCGACTTCATATAAAATGATTTAAAATTTCCAGACAATAATGAAGCCGAAGTACGGCTTTCGTCAAATCTACCTAGAAATCGACCCTTAATTCTTCAAATCGGGCCTGAAATTACAAGAAATTGCTTAAAAAATATGGTTGGCATTTTCCCTGTCTGATACAAGGGTCCTACATGGCGTGCCAATATTTGCACTGCTGGTCAAACTCACAATCAATTTGTGTACCAACGGCACAATCGATTAAAAGTGTGGGAAAGAGAGCATTCGATTGATTGCGAATATTTAGACAACAATGTTTCCAAGTCTAAAAACTGAACTTCCTATCGATGGAACAAAAGCCTCTAAACAAAAGAAATAAAAAGACTTGCAAGTCTTGATTTGTCTGGTTGATGATTGTTGATTGTCTGATGTCCTCTACTTTTTCTGTTACCCACTATATATACTAGAGACTTTGTAGAAAATAACTATCATTACAAGACAAACTACTCACTTAGAGATAAACTATCCACCTAAAAAATAACCATTCACTAATAAATAATCAACCACACTTATCATTTATCAATAGGGGAACATTTTCAGAAGTTGGTTTCTTTCACTTCTTGAATCTTCCATTATCTCATCAGAAATAATACTAAAAAGTAAATGCCGCCATTTAGCGACATTTAATCAAAGTGAACTTATTTGTGAAAAAAGATATTTCTGGTGCAAACACTATGCTACTCTATTCGTTTCGATTTATTTGATGATCATATTTGACTTGTGTAACTTCTTTAGGATATGAATCATATTTTACGAGTTTTTTTATTCTACTCAGAGGGGAGGGGAGGGGAGGGGAGAGGGGAGTAAGTTGGCTACAAAGGAAAAAATGAGTTGATGGAGGATTGAATGTGGAGAAAGAAATTGAAAAAAAAAGAGTAAATATTAAAAAACACGTACGCAATCATATCTTTCTTAATTTGAAATGTGATATAAGATTGAGGGAGTATATTTTATCTGACTTGTTAAAAATAAATACATTTCAGTGCTATCTTGGTTGTAGAGAAGTAGCTACAGTTCCTTCTATAACGACAATTAATGATCGTTAAATATAATTGATAACATTCCAACTAAAACTTTCTACTACAGTTCTTAGCAATCTTTTTTAGCGTCACAAAAAGAGTCACTAAAATACTCAACGATCATAAATTTTCATTATATGGATGGGTTGTAGTAGTTGTCTTTTTACAACTAAAATAAATAACCAATTTTTCCCCTCTTTTTTAGTGAGTCACCATTGATTTGAGTCTTTCAATTGTGTTGATTTCTTAAACGAAATATCTTATGCAAAAACGAAATGAATTGTCTTTTGCTGCTTGGAATTTATGGTACTATATTATTTGAGGGCTTTGAATATGTCTTTGAGCCTTGGCGATTAATTTATTGAAACTCTTTGATAGTATTGATTTGGACTTGAATATGTCTTTGGACTTGAATATGCCTTAGGATAGTAACAATGAATTATTTGAGGGCTTTGAATATGTCTTTGAAACTTGGCGATTAATTTGTTGAAACTCTTTGATAGTATACTGATTTCGACGTGTACGTGGGCTTGGTGAAACGTGCATTCCGAGCGCAAGTGACCCCTCTTTCGCAAGTTCGTTCATTCTGGTGGCTCCACCACATGTCAGATTTTCTTTGACGTGGCCTTTTGCACTTGGTGGAGGCAATTTGGCTTGAATTGAACTCACTTGTTTATCTTCTTTGATTTAAGTCTTCATTTTATTGTTTTTGAAATTGTTTGAGATTCCACACTTGATTTTACTTGTAAATGTATATTTAACTATTTGTCACGTTACTTTGTGTTACTTTTGGATGGCACCCGCTGCAGTGTAGGCCGCTAGGTCTGCGTAACCCATATGTGAATATTGTCTACAAAATTTGCTGGTATCTAAATCATTTATGTAAACTAGCTAATAGATCTGCGTAAATGCACGGGTTGAAATATAATTTGGTCGAGTTAAACAGATAAGCTGATGGACATAGTTAACAAACAACAGTAATTTGCAAGGTGATTTTTTTAAAAAAAATAGTTTACATAATTTTAGAAGACGACGTTTAACGAATGATAATCCTAAAAAAATAACCAAAGCATTAGCTTTTCATTAGTTACTATCCTATGTCTGAGTATCATAAATTTCAAGCATCTAAAATCTTTGTTAACCTGGTTTATAATCAGAAAATTTTTGTTCATACCCTATTCTGGTCGCACCCCAGGACCCGCTAAGGGACCCACTTTGCACGACACATCACCCAGTCAGCGGTCAACTTTTCAACGCTCGAGGGCCGGTCAAAGCAACGCATGCTCAAGTCACGTGAACCATTCGTGAAGCGACTTCGGCGTGCCTTCCACCTTGGGGGTCGGCCACCCTTGGGGGTCGGCCACCCTTGGGGCTCGGCCACCCTAGGGGGTCGGCCACCCCAATGGGTCGGCCACCTGGGGGGTCGGCCACCCCAAGGGGTCGGCCACCTGCCTTGAATACCGACGCCGTCACCTTTGACCGTGCTCCGTTGTCACGACGACCGTCGCTCTCGAACCATGCTCCTTCGTCGCGATGACAGTCGCTCGTAGTCTCGATGACCGCCACTTGTGACCGCTCTGTCGCCATGACAACCGTCGCTCACGGTCACGCGCCATCCACGCAACGACCCTTGTCGCTCGGAGATCACTCTGCGACCCTCGTCGCCCGCACTCAACCGCGCACCATGCGCTGCAATCATGTTATATGCTCACGGGATAGGCTACTCCTCCAGAACACTATCTCCGCCGGGGTGCCTGCGTGACTGGCCTACGTGCTCTGGCACTGGGGGCTCGCGTCGGCACCCCTAAGGACTATGACCCCCGGGTCACTCCGAGATGGGAGCAGGTCTTCGGAAGGGCATCTTGCCTAGTCCACCTGGCAGCTGGGCGTCGGGTCTTCCCCACCGCTGCCAGGCCTGTGGGATTCAGTAAGGGCTTGGACTGGAGGCTGGGGTAACGGGCTACTCTGACCATGCTACCGCGGCATGATCAGTCTCCTCAGACAGGCAGAGAGATGTTGCAAGGGCAGGGCAGCACGAACTTAGGAACCGGCAGTCCAACCGCCCCCGGCGACGTGTCGTTCCCAGGGGGTGACACATGTCAACTTATGACACATGCACATTTTTGCCTATAAATAGTGGACTTTGGAGCTTTTTCAAAGATCTTTGGCTCATTTGGACTTTTCACTTTCTCTCTCTAAAAAGACATTCTCTCTGGAATTTTAGTGAGAGAAACACATTTGGGCTCACGTCCACGAACCCTTGACGCTGCACCCCAGTTGCACGGACTGTAGACTGTCGGTCCTGTTCATCGTCACCCTGCCTGCGCAGCGCTGCCAGCCCTCACGACCTGTCTGGGGAGCCTTGCCCTCAGCCCTTACGCCGTCCTTGCTGTCTCCCGCGTTGCCTACCTGGAAGCTGACTCAGACCGCATCCTTTGTGGCACCTCCACGTAGCATCGAACCATTTTCTGCATCATCAATTTTATATAGAGAATTTATGCTTATATCATAAATAATTCTGTGGTCATTAAAATTTCTTTTTTATACTTGGAATGATGAGCTACGTTAATGTTGAATTGCACTTGAAATTAAGATTTGAAAGTCTAAAATAAAATTCAAAAAGTGAAGCGTGCAATGAATTATCAATTAGTTCACGTTAAATAAGAAACTTATTTTATTTTATAGTATTGTAAGTATAAGTTCTATTTTCCCAAAAAAGATGGCTTGAAAAGTAAAATACTCAATAAATTATACAAAACGTTATTCTTTCACTATTAATTACTAACAGCTGAATTAACTTTTTAGCAATCATCAATTCATATAATTCTTTATTATTTTATGAGGCACGCTTTGATAAATAAAATTCACCTTATACAAATATTCAAGATAGAATAAATAAATTATAGATATATCACAGTCCTTTAAGTTGAAAATTAAAACTCACAAAGGAAGATTAAAGAAAAGGCTCTAACTTTCGATTTAGTAAATTATTATCTAAAGTTAAATAAGCTACTAAAAAGCTTGCCATAAAAAAAAATTTAGACTAGAAATGGAAGCACGCATTTTTTTACTGTCTTTCAAATAACTAGCCATTTAAAATATAAAATTACCCTCAAAGAAATATAACATAGTATTAAAGTGGCAATATATGTGTTCTAATTGTTTTCTTTCAGGGTCATGTTTGACTCTTTTTTGATGATTTATTTTGATGTATTTTTAAGATGTTTATTATATAATATTTGAATTAAAATTCAAAAGTTGTAGTATTTTAACAAAATTTTACAAATTTTTGAGGTTAAACAGTTATCTAGTGATGACAGTACTTGCCGTCATATAAAGATAGACGGAGATACATTGCATAAGGCTACAGAACTTTAATACTTACTTAATTTATCTTTGCTTTGTAGATTCCAATTGATTTGTTATTGAATAATAGATATAGGTGAGTACAATTACACTAAGTTCTAATAAATTCAATTATCGATTAAGAATATATACCAATTTTGGACTTGCGAGTTACAACATCTGCTTTAAGATTTAATGTTATGTCATGCACGATTAAAATTATTCTTTGTATTTAAAGTTTATTTAAATTGCTAGTAATCAAATTAAATCCCAATAAATTAATCAATTGATGACGCGAAGTGTTAAAAGATTGCCATGTTAGAATATCATTTCGTCAAATTTTACAACTTTTTTTTTTTTGTAGTTTCACTACCTATACTTTAAATTGGTGTCTTATTTATTACTCATGAAAAAGACATAGTCTTGTACAAAACGTTTTACAATTGAATGTGAAAACAATTATGAATTACAGATTATTCATACATTCGATGTGATAGATATGAATGAAATTTTGGTCAAATTACAAAACTTTCATCTTAAACTTACTTTTTCTAACTTTGTAGATTGTGATTCTTATCTTATTGCAGGTTAAGTCCTAATGAGTTAGTTTATTGACTAAGAATAGTATACAATTTTTTCGGTTTGTATGATACAACATTTATTTTAATATATAACTTTGTCTCTAGATCATACCATCACATTTATTTCTTGATTGAAGGTTTGTTTAGGTGGTAGTAATTTAACTAAATGTTATAGTTAGCTTATTAATGAGGAAAAGTATTCGCGACTTGTACTTATAATTGGCATCTTTTTCATTTATAGGATACATGATTTCTATTTTACAATTTGAGGTTATTCATTTGAAAAATAATTTGTGAATGTACACTCTTGTTTTGGTGTTTTAAGCACTTCTAATGTTTAAGTCATTTTCGATGTAGTGGGGTTTGTTTGCATTTGTTGGAGTATTTTTTGGTTTTGGTTTCTATATATTTTGGAGTTTAAAGTTTATAAATTATAAACATGTTGTGAAAGAACTGCTATTTTGATACTTTTAACAGTTTTTGTACACTACGTCGTACTTATTTTGTATATTACTTATGTTGAAAAGAAAAGAAAACTTGTAATTTGTGCAATATTGATCTTTAAACTTCATACATGATTTTCGTATTTTACATTTGTGAGACTTCATTTTGCTATTAGAAAGTGATTTTGAGGTGTAAGGCCCAATATGTGTTTATATAGATATGATAAACTTTTAGAAGACGTGGTTTCCTAGTTTTATAAGGTTTACAAAACTTGGACAAATTATACCTGCACAAACAAATAGGATGATGTTTCACATAAGTAAAAGAAAAAATAAATGCTAAGAAAAGCTTTTTTTTTTAATCTTGTGAAGTATTAAACTTTAATTTTGTACATGAATTTTTTACATTGCATAATTTCTTTTGCTATTTTAAAAGTGCTTTTAAGGTGCTATACATGATTTTTTGTATTTTACTTTTGCGAGACATTAGTTTGCTATTCAAAAGATTACAAAATATGACAAATTACCCAAAATTTAATACAGTAAACATTAAAAAAGAAAGGTAACACCCTAACCACCCCCCCCCCCCCCCAACCCCCAACCAAAAAAAATAAAAATGGCATGATGTATTAAGTAAAAGGTGTAAGGAAGAAAAAATACGCTTAGAAAAGCTTCTTTTGAATTTGTAAAGTATTAATCATTAACTTTTATACATGATTTTTATTATTTACAATACTGAAATTTTGTTTTATTTATGTTAAGTGCTTTCATAATGTTAACAAGTCAAGATTGAATCGTTATATGTAAATCTATAGATTATGTAGAGTTTTAAAAGGTGTAGAATTGGCTTCTTGGTATTATAAGATTTAGGAAAACTGGGCCATTAGTACCTACAAAATTTTAAGTAATAAAATCATAACAAAGAGTTACTAAGTAGGGGATGATTTCATTCTTTACAAGTTACATATTTTATGCTTTTATTTAAAGTGCTCCTGAGGTGTTATATTTTTATTACGTCGCTAAAGGCTCTTTCAGCGATGGAACTTCTGTCGTTAAAAACATTGTCCAAAAAATTCTTTTACTGACGGATTATTCCGTCGAATAAAAACATTGCCGAGGGGCTTGTAACGATGGTGCAAACCGTCGTTAAATATTTTTAGGGAATTTATAATTTTTGATGATTTTTTAAAAAAATTTAAGCAACGGAATAATACCATCGCTAAAAATATCCGTCTGTTAAAATATTAAGGAAACATTTTTACAGGATGGGCTTTTAGCGAAGGAATAATTCCGTCGCTAAAAGTCCTTTAATACACAAAGATTCTTCTTTCTCTCTCCCCGTTTGTCTCTCTGTCCCTCGTTTCTCTCTCTCTCTCGCCGTTTCCACCCCCGGCGTTCCCCCTCACGGCGACGTTCCTCCCCACCACCATGTCGGCGAAAGGCCCCCGCCTCTGTCCCTCCCCACCAGCCTCCCACGCCGGCAACAGGCCCCCGCCACCCACCACACCGCCCTTCCCTCTCCCCTCACATCTACGGTCCCCATAGCCACCTCGCCTCCCCACAACAACCCCATTACTGTCATCGTCCGCCTCGCACCACCACTGCCCGAACTCACTTTTTTTCCCGGTTAGAAATTATTTATCATATTGAATCTGTTCTGATATGCTAGAAATTATAGTATGCTAGAAATTATTTATCGTATTGAATCTATTGTTATAATGTAATTGTACTTAATCTATTGTATTGCATTTGATTTGTTATAATGTAATTGACTTTAATTTGTTGTAAGATAATTATATTTAATTTTTTGTAATGTAATTGTATTTAATTTATTGTAATATAATTGTACAATTAAACCCTAATTATCCCTAATTTGTTCTGAAGTAACCCTAATTGAACCAATTAACCATAATCAAATCCTAATTATCCCTAATCTAACCAATTAATATTAATTAATCCCGCGTAACCCTAATTGAACAAATTAACCCCAATTAAACCCAATTAACCCTAACTGAACCAATTAATTGTAATTAACCCTGATTCAACCTAATTGAACCAATTAGCCCTAATTAATCCCGATTTACCCTAATTGAACCAGTAAACCCTAATTAGCCCTGATTAATCCTAATTGAACCAATTAACCGTAATGAGCCCCGATTAAACCTATTTGAACCAGTTAACCTTAAATCTTAAACCCTAATTAAAGCATAATTAGCCCGGATAAATCCTAACTATCTTTAATTTGTTCGCAATTAACCCTAATCAAACCGTAATTATCCCTATTCTAACCAATTAACAGTAATTGAACCCGAGTAACCCTAATTGAACGAATTAACCCCAGTTAAACCTGATTAACCCTAACTGAACCAATTAATTATAATGAACCCCGATTCAACCTAATTGAACCAATTAGCCCTAATTAATCCCAATTTATCCTAATTGAACAAATAAATCCTAATTAGCCCTGATTAATCCTAATTGAACAATCAACCGTAATTAGCCCTGGTTAAACCTATTTGAACTAGTTAACCTTAAACCCTAAACCCTAATTAAAGCATAATTAGCCCGAATAAACCCTAATTATCCTAATAAAGCCTAATTAATCTAAGTACATCCAAATTACTTGAATTACATCCAAATTAGCCTAATAAAACCTAAGTACATCCATCATTTGTTAGTCTTTGATGATTTTAGGTTGTTAGTTGTGCATTTGAGAATCGAGATTATTAATTGATGATTTTAGGTTATTAATTGATGATTTTAGATTGTTAATTGTTCATTGAGCATTTGAGACATTGAGATTGTTGACGGAGGATGGGACCCAATTAGATTCAATGTGTGATTTTTATTAATTTTTATTGCATTGAGCATTTGACAATTGAAAATTGAAAATTGAGAATTGAGATTGCTGACGGAGGATGGGACCCAATTAGATTTATAGTGTGATTTTTATTAATTTTTATTGCATTGAGCATTTGAGAATTGAGATTGTTGACAGAGGATGGGAACCAATTAGATTGAGATACTTGTTAGGTAGCATGGACACGGATACCGCATCTGATCGACGCCGACACCGAAATGTCATATTTTTGGCTTTACACTTGTGGATACCTCTTCAATGGGTGTCCGACACCTCTTTAATGGGTGTCTGACAATTAAAAAATAAATCGATGCCTTCAAACACCGCTGAGATGTGTCGGACACGTTTTCGGAGGTGTCTGACACATGTCCGAATGTGTCGATGAGGTGTCGAGATGTCGGTAGGTCACAGACATCGCTTCCGATCGACACCGACATCGAAATGTCACATTTTGGCTTTATACTTGTGGACACCTCTTCAATGGGTGTCCGGCACCTCTTTAATGGGTGTCCGACACCTCTTCAATGGGTGTCCGACAATTAAAAAATAAATCAATGTCTTCGGACACTGCTGAGATGTGTCAGACACGTTTCTAGAGGTGTCCGATACGTGTCCAGATGTGTCGATGAGGCGTCGAGTTGTCAGTAGGCCACAGACACCGCGTCCAATCGACACCAACATCGAAATGTCACAGTTTGACTTTATACTTGTGGACACCTCTTCAATGGGTGTCCGGCACCTCTTCAAGGGGTGATGGACACGGTGTTTGGCATTTAAAAAATAAATCAATGTGTTCGGAGGTGTCAGACACCATGCCGACATCCTATATGAGGTATTGGGAATTGAGATTGTTGACTGTGCATTGAGAATTTGAGAATTGAGATTGTTGACGGAGGATGGGACCCAATTAGATTGAGATATTTGTGAATCAGTCGAATGTTTGGTTGTTGAATTTAGGTTAATTAGGTTAACGGGACATTTTTAGCATCCCTTATAATCTCATCGTGGCTCCAACACTGGCTGTAATTAGCCCTATTTAGTCCCGATTAACCCTAATGAACCCAATTAACCCTAATTAGCTCTAAAGAGCCTAATTAGTTAATTAACCCTAAGAACCCAGTGAAAATAAAATTAACTGTAATTACCCCCAAATTGATCCTAATTAACACCAATCAGTCCAAATTAAACACTAATTAGCCATAATTACTCATATCTTATAGACCAGTGATTAGATTAATTAAACCCTAAATCCTAAAACCTAACTAAACTCTGATTACACACCTAATTAATTGTAATTAAGCCTAATAACCCAATTAAGCCTAATTAGGACTAATCAAAACTACTCCGCACAGTTAAACCCTAATTAGCTCAAAATAACGCTAATTAGTCCTAATCAATTCTAATTAGCTATAATTAGCCCAAGATAATCCTCATTAACATTAATTAGTCCTAACATAACCCAATTAAGCCTACTTAGCCTAATTAGGACTAGTCAACACTACTCCACACAATTAAACCCTAATTAGCACAAATAACCCTAATTACTCCTAATCAACCCTAAGTAGCTATAAATAGCTCAAGGTAATCCTCATTAATGCTAATTAGCCCTATCATAACTCAATTAAGCCTAATTAACCATAATTAGCACTAATCAACACGACTTCGCACAATAAATCCGACTATTAGCTCAAATTAATCCTAATTATTCCTAATCAACCCTAAGTAGCTGTAATTAGCCCAAGGTTCATTAACACTAATTAGCTCAGATATGGTTCAATTACTCGTTGTTTATAGACCCTGCATTCTTTATATTCGTTGTTGTTTTGTAAAGTCCATTGGCAACGAGATGGTTCAACTCATTGCCAACGAATTCTATTTAAAGTGGAATTAGTAACATATGCAACGATCTTTTAACAGTTTTGATATTTCGAAAAGATTCTTGCATATATTATCAATTTCTGAATGCATACTTGCATAAAATCCTTAGTTCCTGTTCAAAGGTAGTCATTACAAAGTAATGCTTTGTAATGAGCCTTTGGATGTCCAGTTTGGACAATTTGGAAAAGCTACGTGTTTATAAAACGGTGTTTTAACTCATGCTCTGTGTTCTATGTCGTGGATATTTGGTACACGTTCTCATGTGTTTCTCCGGGTGCATACAGATCTAGTGTTCTAACATCCGTCAAACCTTGCAAGAGAAGGTTAGATGAATGTTAAAACACTTAATCGATATCGTGTACTTGGAGAAATGCGGGGAGGTGCTGCCGAATTTTCCGCAGCACTTGGACTAAGCATGAGTTCTTCACTGTTTTATAAACATGTGCTTTTCTTAATGGGATAGGACCACTACCTATTAGAGAATGGAGGGGAAATATGTAGACATGTTATCACATTCATGCATTCATATTTACATCGACCCTGCCTAATGATTGGTCATAATTGAAGGTGGTATATAGTACGATAATTCAGTCGTCATGTCGGTCGATCGAAGTTGGATGAAAATGAAGAATGCTGATGATTTTGAGGATCACGTTGACAAATTTCTCGACTTCACTTACATGCATCCTGCACATGTTGACTTTGATAAGATAAGGTGTCCGTGCGGTAGATGTGAGTTGTTGCATTGGAGAAAAAGAATTGAAGTAAAATGGCATCTTCATCGGTACGGTTTTATGGGTGGATACACAAGGTGGACGCAGCACGGGGAAACGATAGTATTGTCGTCCAACCCGGCTAGTCAAACTGAAGTTAGGGAGGAGGCACGGTATGATTACCGAGATATGATTATGGATGCTGGGCATGCTAATGTTGACTGAGGTAACGACGGTGGTGACGACAGTCCCCAACTGCTGAACGAGGGGGCTCATCAGTTTTATGAGTTGTTGAGAGCTGCGGAAGAGCCGCTGTGGGATGGAGCTCTGAAACACACACGGCTGTCTGCGGTTAGTAGGTTATTACAGTTAAAATCAGACCATAGGCTGAGTGAGAAAGGTTTTAACGAGTTTGTTACGTCAATCAAAGAAATTCTGCCTGAAAGTGAAAAGCTACCGCCGTCGTACTATGACGCGAAGAAGATGATGAGAAAACTTGGGTTGAGCTATGAGCGGATAGATGCGTGCAATAACAATTGTGTATTGTTCTGGAAAGAGAATAAGGATTTGTCACAGTATCCAGTATGTGATCATTCGAGGTACAAACTGGACAAAGGAAAGAAAAAATATTGCATGGAAGATATTATGATATTTTCTGGTCACACCACGGCTTCAGAGAATGTACTACTCCTCCAATACGGCTGAACATATGAGGGCTCACCGTGAGACTCATAGCAACGATGTCGATGTGCTGACACACCCAGCTGATGGAGAGGCGTGGAAGGAGTTTGACCGCAGGCATCCAGTCTTTGCTCAGGAAGTTCGAAATGTTAGACTTGGTCTGGCAACCGATGGGTTCAACCTTTTCGGTCAGTCTACCATGCCTTACTCCTGTTGGCCTGTTATTATTGTCCCGTACAACCTTCCACCAGGCATGTGCATGAAGAAGCCGTACATGTTCTTGTCGTTGCTTATTCCGGGGCCGAAGAGCCCCGGCAAGGACATAGATGTGTATTTAAGGCCGTTGATTGATGAGTTAAAATAGTTATGGAATCATGGAGTCGAAACATATGATGCATCCCTTAAACAGAATTTTCAGATGAGGGCTGCTTTGATGTGGACTATACATGATTTTTTCGCATTGGGAATGACGTGTGGCTGGAGCACACATGGGAAGCTAGCATGCCCTGCTTGTATGGGCGTGAACCCCGGTCATACGTTAAAGCACGGCGAAAAGCCCTCGTGGTTCGGATGTCACCGTAAGCTTTTGCCACCGGGCCATCAGTTTCGTAGGCAGAAGGATAAATTTGACGGGACAATCGAGCGTGAGGTTGTCACACTGGACTACCCATCTGGTGAAGAAGTGCTCTCACACCTGGAGGCACTTGATACTGACATACCACACGGCAAGGGTGTGCCAGATCAGAAGATTCTAGGGTACGGGAAAGAGCACAACTGGAAAAAATTTTGTATCTTCTGGGAGTTAGCCTACTGGAGGACGCTCGTTATCCGAAACAACATGGATGTGATGCATATTGAGAAGAACATTTTTGATAATGTGTTCAACACAGTGATGAATGTCAAGGAAAAATCGAAAGATCACCTTAAAGCAAGAAGGGATCTACAACAGTTGGGTGTACGCCGTGAATTGCATCCTCGGACAGTCAACGGGAAGACGATACTTCCGAAAGCACCTTACTGTCTAGACAAGAAACAAGTGGAGAAGGTCTGTCAGTGGGTTAAGAATTTGAAGCTTTCGGATGGGTTTGCGTCCAACATATCTCGTTGTTGCAATGTATCAGAATGCAAGTTCCAAGGGATGAAGAGTCACGACTGCCACGTATTCATGGAGAGATTCATTCCTATTGCCTTTCGGGGACTGTTGCCATGGGTTGTTTGCGAGACTTTGACTGAATTATCTCATTTCTTTCGAGATATATGTTCTTCTACGATCTGGGTGAGTAACATGGAAGTGCTTGAGAAGAACATTGTGGTGACGATTTGCAAGCTGGAGAAAATCTTCCCACCTTCGTTCTTTGATTCAATGGAGCATCTGCCTGTTCACTTGGCATATGAAGCTAAGATGGGTGGACCCGTGCAATATCGGTGGATGTATCCCTTCGAGAGGTAATCCTTAAATTGTTACAGTTGTTCATTTGCATTAATGTGACACCTGTTATCATTGATATTCCACCTAACTCGATTCGCTAAACTTCTAGGTTCATGTTCCATTTAAAGAAAAAAAGTCCGCAATAAGGCTCGGGTTGAGGGCGTAGTCAATATTTCAGGCCTGATGTTGATAAAAGGTTAAATCAACTAGGCCGAAATGTGCCCGGATCGAGCACAAATTTGGAAGGGCAATTGTCAATATTCAAGCAGTCAGGTAGTCCGTTCGGCCGAACGTATACTCGATGGCTAACGGATGAAGAGTACAGTGCTGCAACAATATATGCCCTTCTAAATTGAGATGAAGTTTTGGCATTCGTTGAGTAAGTTAATGTCTTAATTCACTTACATTGTTGTACATAATTGAAAGTGTGGATAAGCGAGTCAACTATATTGGTTTGCAGTGAGTTCGATGCGGAATCTTTAATCACTGATCCCGCTGGACTTGAATCTCATCAAAAATCACAATTTGTACAGTGGTTCAAAAGGCGTGTAAGTCTTTAACGAAATTATATTATGTGTTATATACAGTTCTGTGGCCAATTAGTATACTGATTTATCCTTAATTTTTACCGTCATCTACAATAGGTTCAGTCAATGGATAGACCAGTGGCCTCCTGCTTGAAATTACTAGCTGAAGGCCCTAACAAACAAGCATCCTGTCATGGAGGCTATATCATCAACGGGTTTAGGTTTAACGTAAAAGATGATGACCGAACAAAACAAACCCAAAACAGTGGAGTCTTGGTCAACGGCGACTGTTATGCCGAGAATTGCATGGACTTTTACGGAGAGCTAGATGAGATTGTTGAGCTAACATATCTGGGTTACCAAAATCATCTGGTAATGTTCAAGTGTACGTGGTTCGATGTCACATGCAGTAGAGGAATCCGTGTTAGCTCTCAAGGGATTGTAGATGTCAATGTCAAGTCAAGACTTGCATCAGACGAGCCCTTTGTGTTTGCTAGTCAAGCTGTACAAGTCTTTTACGCGGAGGACGTCGCCAATCCCAAATCTTATTGGTATACAATAATCAAGTCCAAGAAATTGCCCGTGACATATGACAGTGAGCTAGATACCTTTCAAGCCAACCAACCACCTGTCTTGTTACCTGTTGAGGTCAACAACGAGGAGGACGATCTTCCTCTTCCAACAACACTTCATGTAGGAGAAGAAGTCGTAGATGATGATGCGGAAGACGTGGAAAATGTTGGAGATGATGTGACTGAGTCTACTGATGAAGAGGATGAATTAGAAGATGAAGAGGACGACGAGTCCCACGAAGAAGAGGACGATGAGTCTAGTGAGGAAGATGATGATGATTCCCAAACTGAAAATGATTGACTTGTAATGTTGTAACATCACGGAAAAAATGTAGTAACATTTTAGAACTTGGTTTATATTGATGTGTTTTTGCACCTCCGTTCATATATATTGTGTCGATGATGATTTTGCCAAATTATTATTTTTAATGTGTTAATGTCTTTGCAAATTATCTATACGAAGTCAGATATGGATAGGATACGGGCTATTCGTGGCCGGGTTAGATGCAGAGCTATTTTTTCCCCGGTGGGTCCCACCTCATCATTGCCCACTGATGACGAGGCACAGAGTGCTTGCGTAGTCCCAGCCATCGCCCCAGTCCGACGCAGATTCATCCCACACGCGCGTTGATTCTCCTTCTTTCGTGGGTTCTACCTCAGGTATAGTTGATAACGGTATTTAGTACATTTTTGCTAATTTATATTTGAACTGTATTAATGTCTGTGTTTTGTAGGATCTCGACGAGGCCGTGGCCTGACACACTGGGTATGCATCGACCCCAGTGTAAACAGAGAGTTACGCTCACCCAGGAGGGAGTCCCTATGGAAGGAATGGTTGGTACTGGAAAGACTGGGATGTCGCTGTGAGGGAGTCCCTATGGAAGGAGTGGCTAGTACGTTGAAGTATTTTTTTTCTGCGATAGTATTTGTTTAATTTGAGTTTGTTTTCTAAATTAATTTGTGTTATTGAATGCCTTGCAGAAAGGGTTCACGTTTGACTCGCCTGATCAGCAGGCACTGGGGCGGCAGGCCTTCTTTGCTTACATCGCTAAGAATTACCGCCGATGGCTCCACGACGCACGGGACCGGGTGAAGAAGATGTTGCCCGAGGGTGCCCTGATGACGAATATGAAGACATATCCCCCACATTGGATATCTCTGACTGTATGGGGGGAGATGATAGATCGGTGGGCTGTGGATCCAGGCTGGGACGCCAAGAGTAAGAGCGGGGTCGAGAATAGACAGAACATAGATCCAACGCACACGGAAGGAGGGGCCGGTGCCACACTACATCGTCCAACACATGAATGCGGTCTAGAACCTGGATCTGAAGGAGGATGAGGTCATAAATCTGACGTATAATCAGACGCACGTGCGAAGGAAGGACAAAGACTAGGCACACCGGGCCGGTGACTATGTTTCGAATATTGCCCGACGGATCGATGTAAGCCGATGTGTTTAAGTTGTTAATTTTTTCTTTCTATCCTCAATGTCTGTTGCATTAATTAATGCCCTAACATATCTTTAAATCACTGTTTTTACAGGCCTCGTATGAACAGTTTAGGGGGTCCGAGCAACAGTCTGGACAGCCATCAGCGTCCACTAGTACGGGTTCGAGTACTGGGGCGTTGAAGCGATGGCTGGATACGCCGAGGGTCGTCAATCGGCCGAAAGGCCGCATACGCGGCCTACCTAGCACGATTGCTCATGCCGTGATAGGAGCGTCCTCACCCCCCGCTGCCCCTCCACAAACACCAGCTCCTCGGCATCCGTTTGACAAGGAGGAGATCCAGCGCATTGCTACAATGGTGTTGAGGATGATCAGGGAGCATCATTAGCAGGGTACCCCTGCTGGACATGCCGAGCCGGCCCCAGATCAGTAGGATCCAGATTCGGGACTCAGCAACCCCTGATGAGCCCCTTCTCGTGCTTGGTCCCAGCTTATCCCCCCGCTCGGCTTGTACTCGATCTTTTCCCTTCCACTAAGCGGCTATATCCGGTTCTCGGCTTGTATATTACGAGTTTTTTTTTATGATGCACATTTTTTAAAGTTGATTATATATAGTTGTTTGTGTCTTCGGGATTATGAGTTGTTGTTAATGATTGAATTTTTTATTACAGGATTGGGCATTAGAAAAATAAAAAAAATATTTTAAAAAATGACTTTTAGCGACGGATTATTTTCGTCGCTAAAAGTGTACTTAATTTTAAAATTTTTGCGACGGAAAATTCCGTCGCTAAAAATCTATATTTCGTCTCTAAGAATTATATTTTGTTGTTAATTTCACAAAAAATAAAATATGTAAAACAGAATTAGCGACGGAAACTCCGTCGCTAATTCGTAAATAAATCCGTCGAAAAAAGTTCGTTATTTAGACGACGAATTTTAAAATTTCATCGCAAAATTTTTAGCGACGGGTTTTTATACGAGGGACTTTTAGCGACGGATTTCAGGCTTTTAGAGACGAACTTACCCGTCGCTAAAAGCGTTATTTCTTGTAGTGGTTTCGGCATTCGCCATCCACATTTGTATAGTACTCAATTAACTTTCTATTGTTATTGTATGTAATCAGGGAGTGAATGCATGTGTTTATCTCTTGCTTTCAGGTTATCAGCAAGTGTTCAAAGTTGTATAAAGGTTAGAAGACATGGCTAGGTAAGAACCTTTCAAGCAAAGTACTCTAATATGATCTTGTTATATAGATTTTAAAAGATGGCCATCATACATTTGGTATATCTCAAAGGATTAGTAAGGATCACGTGCTTTACACGTTATATAGTAATTCAAAAATAAAAATATTATAAATCTTGGTAAAAAAAGTAAAATTAAACTTAATTTATATGATTATTATATCTAAACCAAAATAAGTAAATCAGTGGTTGAACTGATTTACTTCTAATCAAAGATTTGAAGTAACAAAAAGTTCGTTGGAGAAAATACGGTCTTACTTTCAAACTCGAATTGTTAATGTCACTTATTACCAATATTTATAGCATATTTATTCTTTTGTCATATCAAGTTGTCGTTAAAGAAAATCCTGACTATTCAATATTATATCTTGTCATCTAGGGTACACTGAAACTGTAATCAGTTTCAAACTCTTTCACAAATATCTACTCTCACAAAATACTACAAGTTTGACGTTGCAGTTAGAAAAGTGAAAAAGTATTTTTAGAGACAATTATTGTCAAGTGTATTTATTAGACCTGTCCAATTTCTAATGTATCTATGTGGCATGTATATAAGAGTAGGAAGTAAAACTGAGGGTAATTTTGACTTGTAACTAAGTGATATATACAAAAGCTCAAAAATTTACCTATAAAAAATTGTTTAAAATAAAGTGTTTAACGGAAAGGAATTGTGACTAATAAATGTATAACGAATTTTGTTAACCAAAAGGAGTTATGAGCTTAAATATCACATTTCCAAAACCTAGAATTAAATGAACTCAATAGATCTAGCAGGGCACAAATGAAGACTCAATTGCTTAGGAAACAAATATAATAACTATAGCTTTCAAGAATCTTTTTAAAAATTTGTATATTCACTTTTAAAGGTTTAGCCTTTGTTCCCTGCATGCATCAACACTAAAGCTCAAAATATTATCACCTAGGACTTTCAATATCATTCATTATCTATTTTGTTTCTGTACAATGATGATCATTAATTGTAGCGATGATTATTAGGGGGTCAAAATCAACACTACAATTATTATTATTATTATTATTATTATTATTATTATTATTATTGGCAAAGATCTATTCTGTTGAAGTATAATTTTCATGTATTTCTCATTTGAATATCAAAGAACATCACAAGCCCTTTTTAATTTTTTCTAGCTCAAGTTTCTAATTTCGAGCACAATTGTCTAAAATTATGCATAATCTTAATGTACCTTCTTTTTTCTACTATCCACTTAAAACAACTATAGTGTACTCAAAATTTTTATTGATAACGTATTCCAAAGTTCTCTTTTATGTTTATCTAGCATGACTTTGTTTGTTTTCGTAGTACAATAAGGCTAGTAACTTAGTTGTGCATGTAATTTAACATATATTTGCCGTTAGACTTTTATTTTTAACAGAATTTTATATGCTAATACTATACCTACACATCTAAAAGTAAATGTTTTATGTGTGTATGTGAACTTTGAATTGTGTACTACGAAATGAATGTATGATGTTGATATGAGATATCGGTATTGAACGAAGTACTTTTCGATAACTTTTATGAACTTAAGTTTTTTACCTATATACATGCACATTGCATTTACAATATCAATACAAACTTTCATCAAGAATAATTTCTTACCCAGATTATTTCATGAGCTAATAAGACTTGTATCATCAAAATAAATAAAGTAATACTACCTATGGTATAAGGTTTTGAGTGTTAAGAAAATTACAACAAACCAAATATTTTAACAAATACAAAATAACACATAAATATATTATTAAAGTTGAAAAAAAAAAGGCCTGGTAAACTTGTAGACATTCTAACCTGGTCTTATGTCGGTAAAATAAATTTGTAGTCATATGTTAATGTTAGTAGATGCAATAGCCAGTTCATTTTAAAAATATGTATATATATATATATATATATATGTGTGTGTGTGTGTGTGTGCCTAAATAAGATAATATAATAATACCTAGAGAGATCATGCGTGCTTGAGACTACAACGTTGGTGATGTTTCCCCCTTATTGGCATCAAATATTGGTCTCCCATGACGGTCACACTCAACATGTAGTTCCTGACTATAACACCAAAAAGGCTATGTAGTTTCACTAATTCGTTGAGTACTTATTCCGCTATGTTCATAGAACAACCATCATAAGTGCAGTTGATATTTCTCTGTTTTGTCCTTGTGTATATCACCAACATCTATAATGGGAAAAGGTAAAGGCGCTAACCGGAAACTTACCAGATTGATAAGTACGGGTAAGAACTCAAAGTCGCTTGAGTTGTAATTTTGATAGGAGAAATTCACAATATATACGTGAATTTCCAACCACCACAAAAATATACAAATTGACATCTTCAAAGAACAAGAACCAAAAAAGAAGTTGTTGAAGATGAATGGAAAGAAAGATATGCCTGGCTTGTGGTGATTCAAATCAGATCCAATTAAGCTTGTTAGCACATGTATTACTCATCTAGGACTCTTCTCCTCAATCTCTCATCTTGTATATTCTTTTCTTTATCTTGTAACTAGTTTATAGCCCTAGTGCACTCTTCTATGTTCTATGAATTGTACTCTGTAAAATGCAATTCAATATACAAGAATATCTTTCCAAATATCCTAAGTTTCTACATGGTATCAGAGCCTATACTGATCACCTAAAAAAATTTCACCATGGCGTCTTCTTCTTCAATCTCCATTTTTGCCCCCACTAGTCCTTCTTTGGTCACTTCTACTCATACATTTTCTGTTAAACTTACCTCTAAGAATTACCTGGCTTAGAAAACTCAATTCCTACCCATCTTAATTATCAAAATCTTCATGGACACATCGATGGTACCTCATCTCCTCCTCCTAAAACTCTTGTCTCACCTACTGCTGAAAATTTGCTTATTCCTAATCTGCAATATGAAGCTTGGTTCAAGAAGGATAAACTACTTTTATCATGGTTATTCTCCTCTCTTACTGAAGAAATCTTTCCATATATTATTGGCCTCTCTACTTCCCAAGAAGTTTGGACTGCATTGGCTCGCTCTTTTGGTTCAGTCTCTCAAAATCCTCAATTCCAACTCTACATTGAGTTACAAGAGCCGAAAAAGAATGACTTGTCAATCTCTAAATATTTGCACAAGGCTAAGCCCTTATCTGATGAGCTTAGCGCTACTGAAAAATCGGTATCCCATGCTGAATTTAATGCAATTATTTATCGAAACATTGATTCCGATTACCATAGCATAATTACAGCTCTCAATCTTCGCCAAGAACCAGTCTCTTTTTATGAGCTGCATGGTCAGTTGGTGGCACATGAAATTCTACTCAAGAATTCTTTGACTCCCACGGCAAACATCGTTCTCAAAGGTTCTCCGCCCCTTCTTCCTACACCACCCTCCTCTTCCACTTCCAAGCCTCACTCCAATAACCAGTTTAGCAACAACTACGAGTGGCACAATCAGGGTCCTTGCCAAATTTGTTGTTTGACTAATCATATTGCTCTCACTTGTCACAGTCGATATGCTTCAAGGCAGCATACTCAGTCTCCTCGCAATAGCAATTTTCAGAATCGCAATTTTAATGCTTCTGCAAATTATTCTAATGTTTGCCACCTCTCAAATGGTTTCCTGATACTGCCGCCAATTATCATCTCTTCCCTGATGTCAATGCTTTGAATGTTGTCAATAAGTATACGGGTAATGATCAACTCCATGTTGGTAATGGCCAAGGATTGCAAATAAATCATACTGGTAATGCCTCTATTCACTCTAATACTCGTAAGCTTGATTTAAGTAATGTTCTATGTATCCCAAAAATTGTTAAAAACCTCCTTTCAATTCAAAGATTTACATCTGATAAATCTTGTTTCTTTGAATTTTAGCCTAACCACTTTGTGATCAAGGATCAGCGCACCAAGAAGGTGTTGATGGAAGGGCCAAGTGAAGATGGAATATACTCGTTGCATCAACCAAAGGTAGCTATGGCAACTTCGGCACCATCTCTTGATGACTGGGACATGCGGCTAGGGCACTCTAATATTCAAAAACTAAATTCTTTGGTTAGGAATAATTTTGTAGCTAGTTCTTCATCAACTATTTCTCCTTGTTCCAGTTGTTTAATAGGCAAGATGTCTCGATTGCCTTTAGCTTCTATTGATCATCGTAGTTTAAAACCCTTTGATATTATTCATTCTGATGTTTGGGGACCTACCCCAGTTTTATCTCATTTAGGACATCGTTATTTTGTGTTATTTGTGGATGATTTTTCTCGTTTTACACGGGTCTACTTTTTTGAAGAATTAGAGTGATGTTTACTCGGTTTACTTGAATTTTGAAAAATTAATTGAAAGGCAATTTGGCACCCATATAAAAGCCTTTTATTCCGATTGGGGAAGGGAGTTTCAAAAATTGCACCACTATTTCCAACTCAAAGGCATTACCCATCGTATTGCATGTCCTTATACTCATGAGCAAAATGGTGTTGCCGAACGAAAAAATTCAACATCTTGTAGACACCACTCTAACACTTGCTCATGCACATTTCCCATTAAAATTTTGGAACTATTCTTTGAAACAAAGTGCCATGATTATCAATGTTCTACCCAGTAATGTCATAAAAAAATCAATCGCCTTATCAATTACTTTTTCAAAAGCCCCCAAATTATTTAGCTTTCAAACCTTTTGGAGTGAAATTTTTCCATGGTTGCAACCATACAACTCACAAAAATTTCAATTTCACTCATTCTGGTTATCGATGTTTTGATAAATCCACCAGTCAAACTTATTTAGGTCGGCATGCTCGATTTCATGAGCATGAATTTCCCTATGATACCGCCCACCAATCATTCCCATTAGCTGCTGATTCTAAACCTTGCTTGAGCTTCTCTCATTCCGTCTCTCACTTGGTCAATCCATCAATATCAGGTTTGTTTCCTTCTTCTATTATTTCTCCATCCCTAGCTCCTGCTTCTCATTCACCCACCTCATCCCCTACTCATTCCAAAACTCCTTCTTCCACCTCCCCTCCTAACCTCACCAACACACCTTTTACCACATCACCACAATCTCCTTCATCTAATTCTCCTATTTTATCACAATGACAACCACCGTCCTCTTCTTCAATCCAAGGCTTAAATTTAGTTGTTGACCTCACCAACTTTTCCAACTCATCCACACCTGCTAATCCCATCTCGCCACCACGCACACACCCCATGACTTTACGACCCTCAACCATGAACAAAAGACAAGCCAACCTGGCCCAAACCAGCCATAACTTTCTCTACATAGAACCCAAAACTGTAACTCAAGCTAAAACCTGTCAAGAGTGGGCGTGATGCTATGCAGCATGAATTAAATGCACTCCTTCAAAATCACACAAGGGAGTTGGTTACGCGCCCTTCACACAAAAATATTATTGAAAATAAATGAGTCTTTCAAATCAAAAAACATTCAGATGGTACGGTACAAGGCCCGTTTGGTGGCAAAAGGGTATGCTCAGCAATCAGGTGTTGATTATCAGGAAACTTTCTCTCCCGTCGTCAAATTCACAACCATTCGCTTTGTTCTTACATTGGCCACTGTTCGGAATTGGCCTGTTCGTTAGATTGATAAATCCAATGCTTTCTTGCATGGATATTTGACCGATGAAATTTATATGGAGCAGCCAATGAGTTATGTTCACAAGGATTTTCCCAATCATGTTTGCAAACTTCAACGTTCTCTTTATGGCTTAAAACAAGCTCCCCGGGCTTGGTTTCATCGTCTCTTTGATTTTCTTGTTCGATTGGGTTTTGTTCCATCCAAGGCAAATAGTTCTTTATTCATTCTTCACAAGGGCCATATTCACTTTTATATCTTAGTCTACGTCGATGACTTAGTTCTTACTTGTTCCGATCATGCGAAGATGGAGTGGTTTCTTCATCAAGTTAAATTGGCTTTTCCGTTTCATGATCTTGGACCTCTTCACTATTTTTTGGGGATACAAGTCAAACAGCTTTCAGTTGGCATTCTTCTCACCCAAGAAAAGTGTATTGAAGACTTGCTTAAGGAAACCAACATGGCTACCTCCAAGCCGTGCTCAACTTCGTTAGCCGTCTCACTGAATTTGAGTAAAACCATGGGTGTTTTATTGCCTAATCCTGAACAATATTGGCAAGTAATTGGGGCACTTCAGTATCTCACTCTCACAGAGCCTGACATAGCTTTTGATATTAATAAGCTAGCTCATTTTATGCATTGTACAACTGATGTGCATTGACAAGCGGTAAAGTGTTTACTTCGTTACCTACGTGGGACTTCAGCTATGGGCTTATTCATTACAAAGAATTCTTCTTTTCAGTTACAACGTTTTTTCAATAGTGATTGGGCAGGGTGTCCTGACGATCGTCGTTCTATGGGTGGATACTTGGTTTATTTGGGCAAGAATCTTATTTCATGGTCTTCTAAGAAGCAGCCCACGGTGGCACGAAGCTCTACTGAAAGTGAGTATAAGGCCCTTGCAAATGTCACTGCCGAAATTATGTGGCTTGGTTCTTTATTTTATGAACTTGGTGTTCACAAGGCTCTACTTGCCTTATTGTGGTGTGACAATATTGGTGCGGTTTATTTGTCTAGCAATCCTATTTATCATGCTCGAACCAAGCATGTGGAGCTTGACTATTACTTTGTTCCGGAGCAAGTTACGTTGGGCAAATTGGTCGTTCGTTTCATTTCTAGTGCTGATCAATTGGCGGACATCCTGACTAAGCCCCTTGGTACTCGTCCTTTTTCATGCTTTGCGGCACACGCTTCGGCTTCATCGTCTTTCACCATCAGCTTGAGGGGTGGGGTGGGTGGGGGGGTGGGGTGTTAGCACATGTATTACTCATCTAGGACTCTTCTCCTCTATCTCTTATCTTGTATATTCTTATCTTTATCTTGTAGCTAGTTTATAGCCCTAGTACACTTTTCTATGTTCTATAAATTGTGCTCTCTAAAATGCAATTCAATATACAAGAATATCTTTCCAGATATCCTAAGTTTCTACAAAGCTTACTTAATTCAAAATGTCTGATTTGCAGGAAGAAGCTAATTGGTATTACGTTAGAACTTGGACACATTAAAATAGCCGTAATCTGAAAGGATAAATTACCGACATCAACAGTGCATGTAGTTAAGTAGATACGTTTTTCTCTCTCAAACCAAAGCACTTCTGTAACTGGTGTTGTCACTAACTTGTATCATTACCATATGAGGCTTAAGAGTAGAGATTCAGAGACACTGTCGCTTCATATCCTTGGTTTATCGTCTTGGGTGTATACTTGGCTTTTTACCTTTCAGGGTTCAACTAAATCCAATTGCTCGATACTGATCTGCTGTGAGCTTTGTTTTGTTCAAATGCATCGTCACGAGAGTTGATGCTTTTTTTAGCTTTTAGACTGACATTCATCACATTTTTATGTTGGTTCAGAAAAAAAAAAGAAAAAAGAAAAATAAGACCATCAGAAGCACCTTAGGCAGGTACGCACCCCTTATTGCCTCCTCCATCTGAATCAACGTTCCATTACTGTAAACATGCACCAGCATAATCACACAGATGCTAAATTAAAAGCCTTAATGGTTCCAAATATTTGAGGAAATTGCTAATCAGCATCAAGTAATGATTAAAAGTAATCCTCCATGAGTACCACCAGTCAGTCACTACTTCTTGTCTTCCCCTTGTTTTCTCTGTACACCGGTCTCCGCGCCTCAACCATATATTAACACCACAATTTAGACCTTTTACCAAAATAATAGCTTGGATTCTTGCCGAACATGATTGTGGGTCAAACTGCAAATGTAACTGTTCTCTTTATAACACTCTTGAGAGTAGAAGCAGAAAGGATCTTGTGGAAGTGCGAGAAAGCTTAAATTTTTTTATAGTTTCTATGGTAATGAAGCTCAAGTAATGTCTTAATTTCTACTGACGAAGTTCTTCTCTCCAGGGAAGTTATTAAAACAGTAAGTGAAAAAGTAAAATTTGCCCTAGCATCTAAGGTTATCCCCAGGCGAAACACCAAGTTGATTACAATATTGAGTGTAATAGTCGACACGAGCAGTAACGGTATTAGGGTTTGCGCCATCACATTCCAGCGCGCCGTTAATGGCACGAATAGTCGGGCCGAACCCTTGGCCAGAAGTTATGATAGAGTGAACTCTGTTCATCCAATACCACAAGGCAGACCTGAACGAGACAACTGGATTGGACGCTACAATTTCGGGATTGTTTAGGCCGTCAAACCCAATGCTATTTCCTGCTGGCCCGTAGTTGTAGTTCCATGAGAGCTGAAGGGGACCTCTGCCATAATAACCCTTGTTTGCTGCACACGGATACTGTGTATTTGCCTCATCACAATAATCCTTAGAGGGGCCATCAATCTCTTCAATGTAGCAAAAGTCTGCACACAGTGAAGATGTTTCTTATTAGAATTGAGACAATAATACATAGAGCGGAATAAATTGAATAGACGACTACGCCATAATTTACTTAAGCCGCCCCATTCATTGACCAAATGTAAGCACAAAATTCATAGTACTTTAGCTTATACATAAAATTATTTGGTGCTGCAAGGAAACAGTTGGCTCGGATGATCTTTTCGCACCAAAAAGGGTGAGGTGGTCTTGGATACTAAAAGGGCATAAACTTTAGTCCCTCCATTGACATCTGTATCCCTTTAACGAGTATGCAAATGAGTCCTGATAGCATATTTGTAGTCTAACCAAAGCAGCGTAGTTTCCCAACAGGGATACTGCGTATTCATCACAAAATTTGTGCCGAAAAGGTAATAGTTGATTGCTAATAGTCTTTTAGCAAGAGCAAATGTGTGGCTACACGAGATATTTTGAGGGCATAAAAATTTGTAGAGTCACGCAAAAACTTAATAAAGTAGAGGTTCGCCATACGAGGATGTGCACTCTTCTAGTTAGCACACATACTCCTTCATATGGGCAACTTTCCCTTTGGCAGTGAAGAAGAGAGAATTGAACAAATGAGAAGGGTTCGATAACTTACGTCCAGTTTCATGGGTGACATGCCCAAAGAAGGCCGCGATCTCACGCTTGGAATCGTCTGTGGAACCAACCCTGCCGAACTGGGGATACGAATTGAGGGCTTCAAGAAAGGCTGCTCTCGTGAAGAAGCTCTTCCCCACACAACTCGAGGCAGCTACATCAAGAATCCCATTGAAGAACGCATCCGTGACGATATCCCCAACAACAACACCATTAGCGGGTGGTGGAGCAAAACAAGGGCCTTCCTGGCAGCCGGCGCCGCAGTAATCGCTGGTGTTTCCACAGTAACCATATTGGCTACAGCACAAGTCAGCGGCACAGCCACAGTTCTGACCAGCAACTAGTGCCGGCAACACTCCGGAGAGAAACCCTGCTACAAGTAAAAGTAGCAAATTCTTTCCCATGTCGAGGCCTAACATTTTGATTACAGACATGAAAATTTGGTAATGAGACAGGGAGATATTTATAGTTGCACACAATGGAAAGAGCTGCTTTGCATGCAATTTTGTTAAAAGCGTGTGTTTGCTTTGGTCAGCGGATTGACTTTGACTTATCAAGCAAGGAACGAGCTGTGAGTTGCACAATAATGTCTTAATGCGTTTAAACAAGTGTTGAAAAGGTCAAATCACCAAACAGAAAAACTTCTTTAGCCAGCTTCTAGAATTTTAAAGAGTTTATCTTTGACATGTCGACCCAATTTTTTTTATTTCTTTTTATCTAAGTTACAAGAACTTACGTATTTGGGACCGTCACACGGCAACAGTACAGATGTTGAGTGTCAGGCTAACAACTCAATGAGAATGAATATTTGTTTTTTTTTTTTGGGTTGCAGATAATGATCAAATTTATTTGTGTCACAATTTGAAGAGTATCAACAGGTGACACGTATTTTATAAAATAAAAATTAAATGACAGCAATTTTTGTTGCAGGAACGACACATTCGTATCTCAAGATATCAATGAATCGGATTCTATTTTTCAATGTAATGCGTAGAATTTTGGAAGTCGTTTGATTGTTATTGGTCAGACTAATCACATCGTATATATGATCTTCTCTAACATAGTGTACCGTCTTAAGAATACGTATACAACCATCGTAAAGTCAACATTCTCGATGTCAGTCAATTACGGGTGGTAGGTACATAAGCCTTACTGCGAATGGCACCGCCTGATTGTCATTGTCGATCTAGGCTCCATTGCCATTTTATGGTTGGCATTTTTTTTTAGAATTTTGCATCAATTTTTTTTTTTAAGAATTTACTATTTTCAGTGACAAGCACAGCTCAGAGGCAAAAGATGAAAAAGTACAAATTTCTACTCTTTCTTTTTACGCCACCTGATATTATGACACCTTTTAATGAAATTATGACCACTTCTAATGCAAATACTCTTGGATTTGGTAGACAATATTATTTTCTCTTCCCCAGCTTGAACTCAAATAGTTGAAATTCGGATGATATGAGAATTGTGAGGCATTTCAGAATAGCAAGGATAATGCCTAAAATAGTTGAAGCATATACAATCTATTTCATTTTCTGTTACGCGAGGTATAAAACAGAACAGCTAAGATCCTTAGCGACAAAAAATCTCTATAACTTAAGTTTCTAAAGAAGACCCATTCTCTTACAAAACCATCTAAAACAAATTAAAGTAATAAGTTAAATTAAACTATAGAATTATAAATCAAATTATCGATTCGTGTTAAGTTCTCAAAGGTAAAACTATTGAGACCAACCAAATGCTCGAAACTTCCAAAGCTTGCCTGAACCTCTGATGACTTCTTTTACCTGTGATAAAGGACATGGCAAAACAATGGAGTGAGCTTGAATTGCCCACGGCAAGGAAGGGGAACCAGACATGGATCGAAAATAAATATCAAAGTAAAAAACTAAGTCAAAGCGCTGATGAGCAAGTGGCAGTTAATGGACAATTTGCCCAACGAGACAGAATAAATATACAAAATGATCAATAAATTGTACTAAAGACGAAAAGTGAACACAAAATTTGATGGTATGAAATACATACAGGGAACGAAATAGCAATCATTTAGCAAGCTATTCAAGTCACTAGTAGTGGCTATAAAGTTAGCAAGTCACTAAAAATGGTTTTTAGCCACTATAAAAGTCAGGAAGATAGACTCCAAAAGTCGAAAAGACTACCCCTTTAAGATAGACTCAAAAAGTCAAAAGACTACCCCTTCTCTTTTTTAAGATAGCTCGTAATTCTTATCATCATATCAATATCTATCTATTAATACTTTATATAATGGGAATTCTTTCTTTAGCGTAACATCACTCTTGATATTACACAATTTGCTATCTACGATGGTGACATCCGACATTCTATAATTTTTCTTGAAAAATTCAAAAAACAAAAGTTTAAATGATGAATAATTACTTATAATTTTTATAATTAAAATTTATTTTGCTAAATATGATAATAAATACTTAAGCATAATGAAACTTGATTTTTTGACAAAATTAATGTTATCAACTTTATTCTTACACGCATATCGCGTGTGCCAAGATGTGGGAGGGGCCAAACTTACTTTTATAAAAATATCATATTACTAATTTCAATTTTGCACACGATAACTACCTTGGCACTTCATATTCTATAGTTTTTATTGGAAATATAACAAAATAAAAACTTAAATAGTAAATAACTACTTATAAGGACATTAAGGACATGTATAGTTTTCATAATTTAAAATTCTTTTTTGCGGAATGTGACCACTTATACATGACACTTGATTTATTTTCATGTTGTTAATTATAACAAAAATATTGATTAGCAAGTAACAACCTTAAGGACGTGTATTCACATTTTATAACACTTATGTCATGCTTGATTTTCTGATAAATTTGAATTCAACTTATTTAATGTGCGTGCAATACTGCTTTTTCATGTTAAACTTGATATCAATACCAGTTATAATTAATTAATATGCGGTCAGTTTATACCGTATACCCATGGAATTGAAACTAATATTTATCTTTAGGGTGGATTAGTAGTGAACATATTGATGATTCATTGCGCACTACTAATTTATATAATGGGTGAGTCACACACTAATAGCATGTGTACGGTAAATCGTACTATATATAAAGAGAATATTCTTTTTTGGTATAACACTTCTTCTTGTATTGCATAGATAGCTAATTAAACTTGTGATTTAGCATTCTGATTCCTAAAAAGCGACACAAAATAACTATCTATAAGGACATATTTTGGTTGTTACAATTTATAATTTACCAAGCAAATATAGTTAAAATAAATTGTAAAGGTCATAATTGATGTTATAAATTAACTTTATTTTTGTGCATCGTTATGTCATGGTGAGCCACGATGACTACATCACATAACTCATTTCTTGACTAGCGATGTGATACTTCAGGCTTCTTTAATTTGCTGAAATCATCAAACAGAAAAAGCTTCTTTAGTCAACTTCTAGAAGTTTAAAAAAATCTGCATTTGACAAGTCGACCAACTTTTTTTTTAATACAGGTTTAAAGAACTTCATTTAGCAGACGCATTTGGGACTCCACACAACGACAGTGTATTTGCTCAGTGTCATCCTAACAACTCAAAATTAAAAATAAAAAAAAATGATTTTGTATAATGAATAGATTCATTTGCATCACAATTTTGAGAACGGCGATAGATGACAAGAATTTCTTACGATATAAACGCATCAGTACCTCAAGTAAATGGAAAGAGTAATTCTGTTCGAAGAATAACGCATCAGTATCTCAAGATATCAACGAACCACACGTCTAATTATGCCTTTCAATTTAGTGCATAGAATTTCTAAAGTATAAAAAAGTCAACATTCTCGATCGATGTAAGCCCAGTATGGGTGGTGGGTACACAAGACCTACTGTGTATGGCACCGCCTGATTGTCATTGTCAATTTAGGCTACATGCCATTTTATGGTTGGCATTTTTTTAAGAATGAGCTATTTTTAGTGACAAGTGGGCGTAGATGGCCAAAAGATGAACATGCATAAATTTCTACTATTTCTTTAACGCTTCCTACCTGAATTTTTGACACCTTCTAATGAAGACACACTCGGTGTTAGTATTGCTAGCTTGTCTGTAGGTAGATTGTTTTCCTTACCCCAGTTTGATCTCAATAGTTGAATTCCGAATGATGTGAGAATCGTGAGGCATTTCAAAAGACTAAGGACTTGGCTAAAATAATTGAAGCATACAACCTATTAAATTTCCCATTACGCAGAGTATAAAATAAAACATCTAAGACCGTTAACGATAAAATATCTCCATAACTTAAGTTTCTAAAGAGGATCCGTTGTCTTATAATACCATCCGAAAAACGGAACGGCTACGTCAAATTATAGAATTATAACTTTAAAATCAAATTACTCACATTTTGATAAAGTTTCCAAAGGTAAATTTAAATAGTTCTAATATCCAGACTAATCAAATGCTCAAAACTTTCAAAGCATACCAGAGCCTCTAATAACCTCTTTCACCTGTGGGAGAGAGGACATGGTAAAAGAAAAGATTGAGCTCTAATATATAGCCCACAGCAGGGGGGGACCAAACAACAATCGAAATAATATGATAATAATCGATGTGAAAAACTAAGCAAAAGCATTGGGGAGCAAGTGCCAACTAGTCGACAATGCGACGTATGGGGCACAACATATGTTCAAAACTATCAATAAGCTACACTAAGGACCAAGAATGAACACAACATCTAAATATATAAAGCGTATACAGGTAGTGCAATAGCCATCATTTATGTGGCTATTTAAAAGTCATTAATAGTGATTACAAAAGTCACTAAAGCCATTCAAAACATTACTAGGTAGCTACAAGAAGATAAAGTCAAAAAGATCAACCCCTTCCTTTTTTAAAAGATAAGGATTGCTCTTAATTCTTAGTGACCGTATATACAAATGAAGTGAATAATTACATCAGAAAAAGTAGGACGAAGTAAGTCGTGCTTAAATTGCATAATAAGAAAATGTTGAGGGAAATTGGAATCCATTCGTGATGGCATTATTCTGAATCTGAAAGGTAATTATCAGGCTGACAACTTAAATTAGGCTTTAGAAAACATGAGGACATAAGCAGCAAAAGAAGAAGAACAGGAGGAAAAGACCCTTATAATTGCCAACAGATTTGTTCTCTGGAACGAACCACGCAAGAAATTATATTTGGGAAGTTCCTAGCAGTAACAACCCAATTGTGGATAAACAGCGTGATGCTAGCCCGTGCAACGACACACAAAACAATTAAAAAAAAAAAAAGGGACAAGAACAACAAAAAAAGGAAGAAGAAGAAGAAACAACTTAAAATTTAACAATGTATAATACAACACACAATTGTCGAATTATAAGAGAAAGGAAATGTGAAATCTACATAATTCAATTTTCAACCATGATCTGAGAGCAACTTCTAGAATAACAAACTTTGACAGGAGATATGAAATCTACATAATTCCATCTCAACAGATCCAAAATAATCTGAAATTCTTATTGAGAATATAATGTCAGCATGGCTTTAAACACCGTAAAATTGCGAGAGAGCCCGATCACAGTGACCGGTTTGCTCACTCTATAGCCTCTCAACAACCAAATCACGCAGTAGCTTATATTATTGCTCCAAGTGTCTTCTATTTCTAACAAATCAAACATAAAGTACTTAAGACTCTTTTAATTGCTAATCTTATACTCTTTCCGTCACACAAAATGATCACATTTTTTTGCACGCAGATTAAAGATTTAAGTCATATATTGTATATTTTTTCATTCTACCATTTAAAGAGAAGGGGGAAAGATAAGGGGTCAGGAGAAAGTGAGTCAATGAGTTGGTGGAGACTTGAATATGAAGGGAACAATAAAAATAAAAATAAAGTGTAAAAAGAGTAATTATGTAAAACACCAGCATAATCTTCTTAATTTGAAAAGTGAACAATTTTTGTGAGACGACCCAAAATGAACATATGATTAATTTTGTGGGACGAAGAGAAATACTTTTTAGAAAGAATTCGAGAATTAATATTGGACAATGAAACACGGTAAATACCATAACATTTGGGCTTCCAAACGTAATAACGAGATTAAAAGAACCCCGACTTAGGGATAAGGTTGCAAAGCTTTGAGTTAAAGCAGAGATATTACAAAGTCTCTATTAGGATATAATTACATGGAAAAGATTGTAAAGGTTCGGAGCAATGTCCCAACCATCTTGCTACGATCATTTGATCTCTTATGAAACAAAGTCTTGCGCCCTCTCCCTTCTCCTGCTTCCATCACATCAACCTCCTCCAATCTAACTATTCTACGAAGTCAGAATGATCAACAGTGCGAGAATACTTTGGCTATCACCGAGTCATGCGTACCTAAAATTTCAAATGGCGACATCTCATAAAAAATATAAATCAAACGCGAGCACAAAGTTAAATATATAACAATGATATAGCTAAAATATCCCCCTAACCAACTTATGACACGTGGCATGGATGACTTTGAGCGGAACTGAAGAATCTGTATCGGGACAGAGTCTGAGAGAGGTGATAGAATCCGTTTAGGACTCAACTGCTAAAAGGATTAGTCCTGGTAGGACTCTACTACGTGAGGGATCAGCGAGGAAAGAATCCTAAAGGAGAGAGGAGTCTGGGAAATGGCCTACATAAGGGAAAAATCCTCAGGTACACAGACAGGTTCACACACAAGCACTCAGTGCATTCTTACGCTATTTAGAGCTCTACCCTAGTAGCAACGTTCTGACTTTAGCATCGGAGCCGCCTCCACCGGAACATCCCCGGTGGTCACTCCGTGTTCTATTTTGCAGGTCCAATTCCTAGCCGTGGATCCCGATCAATATTCTAGCAGCAACATTTTGGCGCCATCCGTGGGACCGAAAGGGAACATGGCAAGGAAATCATCTTCAGACGCTCCTGCAGCCAGTCGCTCCGTCCAAAATTGGCGAGCAAGATCAAGTTGCTCCCGCCGAAGAGGGCGTAAACCGACACCATCCCAACCATTCCTCGAACGACCGGATTAATGTGACCTCAGTCACCCCGAATACAACTGACAGTTCCCAGGGAACTCGTTCCCCGACCCCTCTTCTAAAGAGGGGAGATTTACGCCATCGCCTGACCCGAAAGCTGTTTGATACTCCGAATGCAGACCTGACCAGAGAAGTCCAGGAACTTAAGGGCGTGGTGACTACCTTACAGAAGAAGCTCGAGGCGGTGGCCCCGACGATCTCTACGAACCAGACACATCTAGATCCCAGCGACCTTCGCCTTAGACTGACCTCAAGGTCCGACTATGGTCGAAGCCATAAGTCAGAGACTGATCCCAGCTACCAGCCAAGACATGTGGCCAGAAGCGAATCATATCTCCGACGAGAGAAGTCAATAGAGGACAGCACGAATTCGCCTCCCGCAGTAAGCGACAAAATTCGAGGACGACGCTGCGCGGAGCAAAAACATTGTCCCCAAGGACGAGTTCATGGCCCCGGACGAAAAGTCCGTCCCCAAGGACGAACTTCTCGCAAACCCACCTCCGGGCCATGCCCGGAGGAATTCACTCCTCCCAGGGATGATTCGGGATACCCCCTGTCCAAAGGAATTGAGAAGGCGAAACTCCCTCCTAATTTTTGGATGCCGCAGTGCGATTTATATGATGGGAGCGGAGACCCAGGAGAGCACGTCTACCAGTTCCAAACAAATATGCTGCTCCTCCAAGTCTCGGACGCCGTCATGTGCCGGGCATTCCCAACCACTTTGAGGAAGGCGGCGCATGCGTGGTTTAAGTCCCTACGACCCAGGTCTATCCATTCCTTCGCCCAGCTATCCGACTTATTTCAGAAACATTTTGTGAGCAGCCGAACTCGGAGGAAGAATTCGGCTAGTCTCCTCAATGTAGTCCAAGAAAGGAACGAATCTCTGTCGCGGTATTTGGGACGTTTCAACGCGGCGACGTTAGAAATAGACAACTTGGACGAGTCAGTAAAATACACCGCTTTTATGCGCGGGCTTCGTCCTACAACCAAGTTTGCATTTGCGGTAAATAAGAGCCCCCCTGGAAACATGAGCGACTTGTTGGATAAGGCCAACAAATACATCCAGGCCGAAGAATACTTGGAAACCCACAAAGAACACAGAGGAGACAATGGGCAAGGACAAGAAAAGAGAGCCCAGGAAGATAGTCCAAGAAGTGGACGGGGTTCTAAGCGTTCAAGGAGAGACGAAAGGAGCCCAAAAGAAATGTTCGACATGAAGAATCTGACGCCATTGAATGCTAGACCGTCACAGATTCTCCATGAGATAAAGGACAAAGAGATACTGGAAAGACCAGAGAAGATGAGGTCGGCGCCCAGTCAGAGAGATAGGAACTTGTGGTGCCATTACCACAATGACCATGGTCACACTACCGACAAATGTGAATCGCTCAAGCGCGCAATAGAGGCTCTTATCAAACGGGGACATCTGCGAGGGTATGTCAATCGCATAAATGAAAAGAGGGAAACCACCCCCTTAGCAGGAAGAGATGAAGTACGAGAGAATGCGGGCGTCATCAATACTATCTCAGGAGGAATCGCGGAAGGAGGCTCTTCCGGACAAGGACGAAAAGCTTACGTAAGGGAAGTCCTCACAACTATGGGACTGCCGACAAAAAAGCAGAAGAAAGAACCGGCCCAGACAATATCCTTCTCTGATGATGATGTGGGAGACACAAGAATACCTCATGACGACCCCCTAGTAGTCACACTTCGGGTGGGAAACTTCGACGTGAAAAGAATCCTCGTAGATAATGGAAGCTCAGCGGAAGTACTCTTTTACGAGGCGTTTCAAAGAATGAACATCCCATCCGACCGCTTGCGGAAGATAGATACGCCTCTATACGGTTTCTCTAACCACCCTGTCGCTTGCGAAGGAATTATTGCATTACCAGTGACTGTAGGTGCCCCTCCGAACCAAGCTAAGCTGATGCTAGATTTCGTGGTGGTACGTGTTCCTTCAGCATATAATGCAATTTTGGGCCGAACTGCATTAAACCAGTTAAGGGCTGTGGTATCAACATACCACATGAAAATGAAATTCCCCACGGAGAATGGAGTTGGGGAAGTCAAGGGAGACCAGGTGGTGGCTCGGCAGTGCTACATGGCGTCATGCCGAAACAGAGCCAATGAAACCCTCATGATTGAAGATTTGAGGGATGAGACCAAAGTCGAAAGAGGCAAGCCCGCCGAAGACCTCTTTGATATCGAGCTGTACCCAGGCAACCAAGAGAAAACAGTAAGGGTAGGCACAGGACTGTCAGACGACCTCAAGCTCAAGCTTGTGGACTTATTGCGGAACTACTCAGATATCTTCGCTTGGACGGCGTCGGATATGCCCGGGATTGATCCGAAAGTGATCACCCATAGATTGAATGTGGACCCGCTCAAGAAGCCGGTCAAGCAAAAGAAGAGAACCTTCGCTCCAGAAAGACAGGTAAAAATCAAAGAAGAAGTTGACAAGTTGTTGGCAGTCGGATTCATCAAGGAAATATCATACCCTGACTGGATAGCTAATGTTGTGATGGTACCCAAGTCGAGCGACCGTTGGCGAATATGCATCGACTTCACTGACCTCAACAAGGCCTGTCCAAAGGACAGTTACCCGCTACCACGAATTGATATCTTGATTGATGCAACTTCGGGTCATGAGCTGTTGAGCTTTATGGATGCGTATTCTGGCTACAACCAGATCAAGATGTGCGTGGACGATATTCCCAAGACCGCCTTTATTATAGAACGAGGATTATATTGCTACAAAGTCATGCCTTTCGGACTAAAGAACGCAGGGGCAACTTATCAGCGCCTTGTTAACATGATCTTCCACGATTCAATTGGGAAGAATATGGATTGGGAAGAATATGGAGGTATACGTGGATGACATGCTGGTGAAGAGTGTAAAAGCAGAGGCTCATGTGAAAGACCTCAAAGAAACCTTTGAAATCCTGAGAGCTTATAACATCAAGCTAAACCCACTCAAGTGTGCGTTTGGCGTAGCGTCAGGGAAGTTCTTAGGATTCATGGTATCTCAGAGGGGTATTGAAGCCAATCCAGAGAAGATAGGCGCCATTCATGCCATGAAGTCGCCTAAGACAATCAAGCAGGTTCAGGAACTCACAGGAAGAGTAGCTGCTTTAGGAAGGTTCATGTCAAAATCAGCAGAAAAATGCCTTCCCTTCTTTAAGGCTATCAGGAAGGCGAAAGATTTCGAGTGGACAGAAGAATGCCAAAAGTCGTTCGAGGAATTAAAGCGTTACTTATCATCCCCGCCGCTTCTTACAAAGCCAATCACTGGTGAAGACTTGTTCATATACCTATCGATCAGTGAGGTTGCGGTGAGCACGGTCTTGATCAGAGAAGAAGAAGGCAAGCAAAGACCTGTTTATTACATAAGCAAGGTCCTGCAAGACGTGGAGACCAGATACCCTCGAATAGACAAAGTGGCCCTTGCCCTCGTCACATCGGCCAGAAAACTGAGACCATATTTCCAGTCACACACCATCGTTGTGTTGACTGATCAGCCACTGGGGAAAGTACTCCAAAATCCTGATGCGTCGGGGAGATTGGTAAACTGGTCGGTGGAACTGGGTGAATTTGATATCAAGTACCAACCCCGTACAGCAATTAAGGCTCAAGCCTTATCAGATTTTGTTGTTGAGTGCACAATACCGGAAGACCCCCGGCAGTTGATTCTTTCCGAAGTTTCGGACCCTTGGCTTCTTTATGTCGACGGTTCTTCAAAGGTTGGAAATAGCGGAGCCGGGCTTATACTTATCAGCCCCGAAAAGTTCAAAATTGAGTATGCCCTTCGCTTCAACTTTCAGGCATCAAATAATGAAGCGGAATACGAAGCGCTTTTAGCAGGAATAAGGTTGGCACAATCTCTGAAAGTCGACTCCCTTTCCGTACACAGCGATTCCCAGTTAGTTGTGAATCATATATTGGGAGAGTATGGAGCGAAAGATAATAGAATGGCCCAATATCTCCAGGCCGTGAAGGCAGAAGCCGCCAAGTTCAAGAATTTCGCCATCGACCACATACCGCGAGACCAAAATACCCAGGCAGACTCACTGTCAAGACTGACCTCCGAAGACATTTCGGAGTTCTCACGTGGAATATACATTGAGTTCCTCGAAGAAAGAAGTATCCAGCTCTCGAATGAAGTGGATGTGATAGAGCATGAACCGTGCTGGATGGACCCGATTATTCAGTACCTCGCATCGGGAGCGTTACCTATAGAGAGAAGCGAAGCACGTAATCTACGGGCTAAAGCTGCTCGGTTTTCCCTTGTAGATGGTGTGCTATACAAGAAGTCTTTTAGCCTGCCATACCTAAAGTGCCTGACCCCTAAAGAGGCAGATTATGCGTTACAGGAGGTTCATGAAGGTATTTGCGGACAACATTTGGGTGGAAGAAATCTAGCGCACAAAATCTTGAGGCAAGGCTATTTCTGGCCAGGGATGCAGAGAGACGCGATAAAGTTCACGAAAAGGTGTGACCAATGTCAAAAATTCGCTCCTCTTACACACACACCGGTAGCGCCCCTTAGTATCTTAACTTCCCCAATTCCGTTTGCAATGTGGGGGATGGATATTTTGGGCCCCTTTCCGATGGCTACCGGGCAAAGGCAATTTGTGATAGTTGCCATCGACTACTTCACAAAATGGACTGAGGCCGAATCGTTGGCTACCATAACGGCGTCGAAATGCGAAGAGTTCTTCTGGAAGAACGTTGTCTGTCACTTTGGGGTTCCAAAGATCCTGATCACCGATAATGGGAAGCAATTCGATAATTCTAACTTTCGAAGCTTTTGCGAAGGTCTTTCTATCTGTCTCCGTTTTACATCAGTCGCTCATCCCCAATCCAATGGACAAACAGAGAACATGAATCGCTCAATCCTTCAAGGGTTGAAGAGAAAGCTGGACGATGCTAAGGGGGCATGGGTTGATGAACTTCTGAAGGTACTTTGGGCATACCGCACAACACCTCATTCGGTGACAGGCGAGACACCATTTCTGCTGTGTTTCGGGACAGAGGCGCTGCTGCCCGTAGAGGTGGGCCTCCCCACTGTTCGAGTGTTGCAATTCTCGGAGGCAGAAAACGAGGAGAATCTCAGAGGAAATCTGGATTTGTTAGATGATGTGCGAGCCCAAGCCTTAGATCGAGTGATTTCAACGAAACAACGAGTCGCGCGATTCTACAATCGAAGGGTTCGAATGAGGATATTTAGAGTTGGGGATCTAGCCCTCAGAAAATTGGGAGTTTCAAACCCGAAGGCTGCCGTGGGGAAGTTGTCGCCAAATTGGGAAGGACCTTACAAAATATCGAAGGTGCTTAGACCAGGCGCTTACTCACTTGAAACACTTTCAGGAGAAGCGATCCCGCGAACATGGAATGCAGACAACTTGAGGCCGTACTACCAGTAGAGTCTTGTATCTGTTACAAGACGTTTTCCTTTTTTGTGGGGAAAAGGGGGATAGAACACAGAATGATAGTAGAGATGAAGTATTTCGATTATAATAAAAATCTTCTTCATCTCCTTCAGTTTGAAGTATATTGTTTCGTCTACTTAATATAAAGATCTTTACCGTTCTTGGAAAGAAGTATTGCTTACATTATCCCAACGATGAATGGTTAGCTCGGATAACGATGTCCATATTCCCAAGAACGACGTACATTCAATTTTGAACAGACTTCCCGAGTAGACTGCCCGATCAAGTAAAAACCACGAATGATGCTCAAGCAAAGTATCACCCATTGTGATAGGGTAAGACACAAGTTTTACCCAACACGGTCTAGCTTTAGTTCTAGCCCGAGAAACGGCAAAACCATGTGGGGGATCGTCGCCCCACCCTATTTTGTTAATTCGAAATCTAGCCGAGCGTGAGTGCGAGGCTTCTTTGCCAGCCCTTAGCTGACGATAAGGGTTCGCGTCAAAGAAAAACCACGAATGATGCTCAAGCAAAGTATCACCCATTGTGATAGGGTAAGACACAAGTTTTACCCAACACGGTCTAGCTTTAGTTCTAGCCCGAGAAACGGCAAAACCATGTGGGGGATCGTCGCCCCACCCTGTTTTGTTAATTCGAAATCTGGCCGAGCGTGAGTGCGAGGCTTCTTTGCCAGCCCTTAGCTGACGATAAGGGTTCGCGTCAAAGTAAAACCACGAATGGTGCTCAAGCAAAGTATCACCCATTGTGATAGGGTAAGACACAAGTCTTACCTAACACGGTCTAGCTTTAATTCTAGTCCGAGAAATGGCAAAGCCATGATGGGAGATCGTCGCCCCACCCTGTCTTGTTAATTCGAAATTATACCAAGCGTGAGAAAGAGGCTTCTTTGCCAGCCCTTAGCTGACGATAAGAGCTCATGTCAAAAGTAAGAGCATCGCAAAAAATGAAATATCCAAAACAAGATTGTTTAGCATTCACAAGCCTCTGAGGCAACACAAATTTTAGGAGCACATCAAACGGAAATTGCAAGATAGGGGAATAAAGGTAAGTTATCCTAAGATACAGGAGCATCCCCGGATCGGACACTCTTCTCCCCGGGAGAAATGGCATCCCCAGCTTCAGTAGGCATGGCCGTTTCACCAGACGGTGACTCAAAGCTGGGCACCACAACGTCGTCCAAGAAAAGGTCTGGATACTTGGCCAACGTTAGTTCCTTGGCTTTTTGGAAGCCCTCCTGAAAGATGGAAAGCCCGTCTTCAGTCCGCCTCCGGAGCCATTCATCACCAGCTGTACCATCAAGGAACACATGGATGGCCTTGTTCCCGACCTCCGACTTTTCATGCCTCAGCTTCTCACATCGCTTTTTCAGACGACCAAGCTTGGTAAGCAGATCAGCATTCTCCGTCTTGAGGTTCTTGACCTCCTTATCAAGTCTGTTAGCCTTGCCTTCGGCTGCTCTCTTATCCGTCTCAGCGTTGCGAGCCACGTCCATCGCCATCGAGAACCTGTCTTGCATCTGGCTGCTATAACAGTATGCCTGAAAAGGAAAGGGAAATGAAGACGGTTATGGGGTAGGAAGAAGAGTTTAATTGACAGCGACAAAAAGAGGGAAGTAATTCCAATTACGTTGTAAGCAGCCTGGACGTGCGCCATAGCAAAGGCCTCATGAGGCTGGTTTTCCAAGATTAGTTTGTCACTTGGCAACACCCCGTGAGCTAAGTGTTGAGCAGAGACATGCGAATGGGGCATTCCTGAGTCGCCCCTCTTGATGGTCCATCTGGGACGGAAAATGGGATCCTTCTCGATGGGAAGATCCTCAACCACCAGCGGGGGTACTGGAGGAGTTGGAGCGCGAAGCCTTTTTACAACGGGGGAAGAACCATCCCCCGTGCTCTCTTTCCTTTTCCCCTTCGAAGCCTTTTACAGCAGACCCATGAAGTCACCTTTTGCACCTCCTCCTTTGCCAGCCATCTCTGTAAAAAGGAAAGGGTTAAGGAACATGTTTACAATTACGTAGGAAAGGAATACATAAACATGGCTTTAGACTCTACCTAAACTTGGGGTCCTAGAAGACGACGTATCTATCGTCGGGTCCTGAGCCTTAGGCTTCGAAATAATTCGAGGTTCTAGAACAGGAGTTGGAGAAACAGGCGTGTCAGAGGCGGGAGGAATGAGCCTCGCATGCCGCATCTCTTGATCTGTAAGGGGCTCATCAATATTGAGAACACCCCTTCTCTTTATGTGATCGAGCAGTTTCTTGGTCACAGCATTGGGAGACAAGAACCCATCCTTTTCAAAATCTTTACAGAAACCGTTCCACTTTCTTGGGAACTCCCATTTGCCGCTTGGCCTCTGAATGAAAAAGTATCGGGAGTGCCAGCCTTTGTTGGACTTGGGACCTCCCTTTATCACTCTGATTCGGTTGTGAATATAATACCAACCATCACCTTTCGCCACACTCTTTATAAAGCATACCTCAAGGTATAATCTCATGAAATCATCAACAGTCACTGGATACCCTGAGGTCTGCACAAGATAGATCAAGCCAACTAGTTTTCTCCATCCGTTGGGCACAAGTTGACCTGGCGCCATTTTATAGTGGTTGAAAAAGGCAACAGCAAAGGGGTGCATGGGAACCCTATAGCCAGATCTAATCTGACCTTCGTAGACACTCGTTTCCAAGTTCGTACCATAGTTGGCAGGCTCTTGGAGTGCAGGAACCCGAGCAGAAAAGGGAGGAGGCAAAGGATACTCCTTCAAAAGCTCAACTATACTTTCTTTGGTCATCTTGTTCCTCTTCTCATCTGCGGCGAACCAAGTGTCTTCATCAAATCTATCCTCGGCTTCATCTTTGATTTCCCCAAGGGCATCTCTACGGCGAAACGAAGTGCTCGTTTGGGGAGTAGAAGTTCCTACTTGGCTCCTAAAAGTTGAGGTACCTACTTGTGAAGATCTACTCTCAGAATCACTCTCTAAATTGTTCTCTGTGGAACTACCGGAGGGCGACGAAGAACTACTCGAAGTGGCTGAAGACATATTCTAAGAGAAGCTACGGTGTGGAGAGCTATGAAAAGGAAATAGATATGTGCCGAACAGGAAGAAAAGAAGAGAAACTTACTTGTTAACAGATGAGCCGAACAGAGTGAGAGTGAGTAGCAGGGGGCAAATGAGGAGAGGAGTCCAAAATATAGAAGAGTGTTGGAATAACCGCCCCTATGAAGGCGGCAACATTCAAGACACGTGTCATTCGGGATTCCCGGAGCATTAAATTTTGAAATTCAAAAGTTAACCGCCTCAACATTCAAGACGCCTTCATGGTTCCCTGACACGTGGCAAGACAAAAAGCTGATCCATTTCCGACCAGGTTGTCCGACTAGAGGTCCCGACCAGGAAGTCCGACCAGAGGTCCCGACCAGGTTGTCCGACCAGAGGTCCCGACCAGGAAGTCCGACCAGAGGTCCCAACCAGGACGTCCGAGCAGAGGTCCCGACCAGGAAGTCCGACCAGAGGTCCCGACCAGGACGCCCGACCAGAGGTCCCGACCAGGACGTCCGAGCAGAGGTCCCGACCAGGAAGTCCGGCCACAGGTCCCGACCAGGAAGTCCGGCCAGAGATCCCGACCAGGAAGTCCGACCAGGAAGTCCGAACGGAGGTCCCGACCAGGACGCCCGACCAGAGGTCCCGACCAGGAAATCCGGCCAGAGGTCCCGACCAGGAAGTCCTGCCAGAGTTCCCGACCAGGAAGTCCGACCAGGAAGTCCGAGCGGAGGTCCCGACCAGGATGTCCGGCCACAGGTCCCGACCAGGAAGTCCGGCCACAGGTCCCGACCAGGATGTCCGGCCAGAGTTCCCGACCAGGACGTTCGGCCAGACCTCCCGACCAGGATGCCCGGCCAGACCTCCCGACCAGGATGCCCGACCAGACCTCCCGACCAGGATGCCCGACCAGACCTCCCGACCAGGATGTTCGACCAGACCTCCCGACTAGACCTCCCTAGCACATGCTTCTGAGTGCAGAATTCTAAAAAGTTCCGCTGAATGACAAACCTGGATAATTCTTAGCTGAACTGCCTTCGGTCTATTGTTACACATGTGCCTTTAACCATTCACTCAAGGGAACCGTCAAAGGCAGGGGGCATTATGATATAGCTAAAATATCCCCCTAACCAACTTATGACACGTGGCATGGATGACTTTGAGCGGAACTGAGGAATCTGTATCGGGACAGAGTCTGAGAGAGGTGATAGAATCCGTTTAGGACTCAACTGCTAAAAGGATTAGTCCTGGTAGGACTCTACTACGTGAGGGATCAGCGAGGAAAGAATCCTAAAGGAGAGAGGAGTCTGGGAAATGGCCTACATAAGGGGAAAATTCTCAGGTACACAGACAGGTTCACACACAAGCACTCAGTGCATTCTTACGCTATTCAGAGCTCTACCCTAGTAGCAACGTTCTGACTTTAGCATCGGAGCCGCCTCCACCGGAACATCCCCGGTGGTCACTCCGTGTTCTATTTTGCAGGTCCAATTCCTAGCCGTGGATCCCGATCAATATTCTAGCAGCAACAAACAATATACAAAGCTAATAGATGACAAAGAACAAAAAACAAAATAAAAGAGTTTGACGAGAATGTTGCATACCTGCAATGGAAAGAAAAAGTCGTAACCATTCTATGACAAAAATGCAAGTGCTCACAATTTGGAACTCCATTTCGTGCTTTAACGCTTTGCTCAAGTTCATATTCCAACGAACTGTATTAGTGAGGATATGTTTTCTCCTGATGTAACAGGAACGAATTTTAGTCGTGTGAAGTTGGATTTAAGTACCCTAGCTAATGTTAACTCAAGAGCAACATTTGAATCAGACTTTTACTAAGAGTGAGATTAAAAGGGCCATGTATCATATGGAAAGGTTCTAAGTCTCCTGGACCTGGTCGATCTGGATGGTAATCTTGCAGTAACGTTTCATAGGTGCTGGGATTTTATGGGGACCCCTAGTAGCTCGACGTGTGTTATGCTTTCTAAATTCAGGTTATATATATGCTTCGTCAGGTAAATAGCTCATTCTTGACTCTTATTCTGGGAAAAAAATTATAAATCCCCGATCTATTTGTGTGAGTAATTAGATCTAATTTTAGCAAGATTTCGATGATCGGGTGAGGCTACTCATAAATCTATCCACTAGATATGTTGGACAGCTTTATTAACCTGTTTATGAGTTTTAATTTGAGATGAGAAAAATAAGAGAAAGAAAGAAAAGGGAAGAGAAGAGAAACATTTTTCCTTCATCTTGTTTGTGAGTTTAAGAGAATAAAGAAAATATCATTCATTTCCCTTGTTTATGACACTATAAGAAATCAAGTCTTTAGCGACCGCCATAAAAGTCGGTCGCTAAATTAATCATTGACGACCCCTTTTTGCGACCGCCTATCTAAGCAGTCGCTAAATGAAATATAACATGGCGGGGTCAAACCAAAATTTTTGGCGGGTACCTTTTACGACCGCATTTAGCGACTGTTCGGCGGTCGCTAAAGTAGTCTCTATGGCGGTTGCTAATTTTAGCGACCGCTAGTTAGGTCGCTAATTTTAGCGACTGCCTTTACCGACCGAGGTGTGCGGTCGTTAAATGGATGGTATAAAATCCCTTTTTCGGTCACCCTATCTTCTCTCTCTTTTTTCTCCCTACACGACGTTGTCAAGCTCACCACGCCATCTCTCCCAACCATCGTCTAGCCGCCACCGTTGACCCTTCCCTGCCACCAAACCTTCTCTGCCAGGAAGCCCACCTCGTCGGGAACCCGCATGCAAGCTCACCACATCAGAAAGCCGCAATTTCAGGTACCTTTCGTCGTTCTTTTACTTTGCAAACCCTACAATTTGGGGAAATGTCGATGCTCTGCAAACCCTAGAATTGGGACGAGTGCTTGAATTCAGTGGCAGACCCATCCCATGACCAAGAGGGGGCCATGACACCCCCCAAAATTTTGAAAAAATCCTTTTCAAATTTTGAATAATGGATAATCGTCTTTAGAATATATACATAAATACTATTATGTTGTAAATCAATGTATTAACATTTTACTTTATTGTGTTTTTGAGTTTTTGTGCCACCAACCATCATAATCTTTGTCTTTCTCATTCCCTTATACCATTTTCATTCTTCCAAATTTTAAATTTTATATCTTTATATTACAAAAAAAACACGAAGTAATCAAGGTTAGTGCTTTCTTATTCCAAATTCTTATAGTATGTTAACTTATATTGAATACAATTAGAAATTTCCGTTGACCAACCTTAACAACTTAAATAAATCATTATGAATAGTTCAATTATATGATTAGAAGTCGAATTGAGTAATCTACTTGCACTTTACGTATTCATTAGTGATGCGAATTTTTTTATGTTAGTCAATTTTTTTAATGATCTTTTTTTGTCCCCTCCAATTACACTTTCTAGATCTGACCCTACTTGAATTGCTTGTTTAGGCTAATTGCCACGTGCCAAATGTCGAATTGTTTGTTGTATGAATGTTTTCGCGTATTTCAATTGGTGCTTTCGAGGTATTCGTCTTGAAGGACTCCCTCGGGACCTTGGCGTTTTGGTTTTGATTCCAAGTCTTTTGTTGGCGTTTGTTTTTGTGATGAAAGTGGGTTAGAGATGGGTATTGCAAGTTTACAAAGTTACCAGGATTTGAGAACGAATTTTCTGTCTAACTTTGTTGGTGCAATATTTATGCAGTATCAGCCACCGTCATGGGTCCAGAATAGAGTGACCATGATGCTGGTTGGTGGAGGTCAAGTTGACTTTCCGTTGTGGTGGTAGTGAATGTGCTTGACTTCCTTGATTTTTTTTTTTCCTTTTTTGGTCGGAGTTTGAATAACCGAAGAGTTTAGGGTTGGTAGAAATGAATTTGCTAAACCCAGTTTGAGTCCAGTGGTGGACCTACGTGGTGGCAACGGGGGCTAAAGCACCCCCTGACTGAAATTTTTTTTTGTTTTCGGGAATCGCACCTACCCCATTTTCGAGATCCCGTTCCCCGAGACGCCGTTCCCCAATCCCCGAGACCCACACTCGTCTCTCTCCCTCTCTCTCTCTCTCACTCTCCGGTGGACAGTGGACTGAGCTTGTAGCTACTCCGACCGGCAACCAGGTCTGGCCATTGCCAGCGACACGTTGAACCTACCTTGTCCCTTGGCACCTTCTGACCTTCAGACAGTAGATCTTCGATCGGAGACCCCAGATCTTGAAAAAACGGCCGACCGCCTGCGACCAGATCTTGTCGGCTACGCCTATTCCGTGTCTCCGAGTCTCCATCCGACGGCGACCAGTCACAGATCTGGCCCTTCACCGCTTCACGGCCTCACCCTGCCGGCGACCTCGAGCTGCTGCAGTGCCACAGCTTAACGCCGACGACGGAGTGACGGACGATTGCTGCTCGGCACTGGCTGCTTGACCTGTTGCGCGTGCTAGTGCTGGCTGCTGCAGTGCTGCTCTTCGACTGCTTGTGGAGACGTCAGACGTGGAGTCTTTGACTCTTTGGTATATAACTTTTTGTACACATCTCGTAAATTATTGTTAATTTTATCAGTTATCATAGGCTCCATCTTAATTAAATAAATTTATGATTAATTTATTAGTATTGTCTGTTGCCGACTAAATTTAATTACTGTTGCCGACAGGGAATGTTGCTAATTGATTATTACTGTTCCAATAAAATTAATGGCGCAAATTAAAAAAACAACTTTCAAAACTAAAAAGAGTCTTTAATGGCTCTCGTGAAACTTAATATTATTTTTTGTATGTTTTTTAAGTGCACTTTATTTTTAATATTATTTTCATAAAATTTTTTAGTAAATTCAATATAATTTTTGCACCCCCTGAAAAAAAAATTTTGGTTCCGCTCCTGATTTTTCTTCCCTTTTTTTTCTCTCTCCTCTAAACCATCAATGAGTATGCTTCACTACAAGAAAATTAACAATTAGCGACGGAAAAATTATGTCGCTAAATATGCAAATTCCGTCGCTAAAGCCTTTAGCGACGGAAAGTCCGTCGGTAAAGTTCCGTCGCCTAAACCCTCGTCGCTAAAGGTTTTACCGACGGAATTGGTGTTCCATCGGTGATGCCTTCGTCTTTAGCGACGAACTTGGTCATCCTTTAGCGACAGAAAGTCTGTCGCTAAAACTATTTTGCAATTTTCAGAAAATTAACTTTTTAAAAAATAAATAAATGAAATATAAATATAATTTTAAATTTTTTTAAAAAAAATCATTAGCGACAGATATTCCGTCGCCAAATTTTGTAGAAGACAAATTTTCCGTCGCAAAACCATATATTGGAGCTAATATTTTTCCGTCACTAAAGGAGAATTGTTCCGTCCCTAAAGGGAAATATTCCGTCGCTAATTCCGTCGCAAAAATCATATTTCTAGGTGCTAATTGATTTTTTCCGTCGCTAATTACGTAGCAAAAATCATATTTACGAGCTAAAAATTTTGAAAATAAAAATTATTAAATATGCATAATAGATTATACTATTCTTAATTAATGCAACAATTATTAACAATAATAATCCAACGTCAACATCGGATAATGAACTGAAGATAACAAATATTCGGCATTTGTTGAATACCACCAAAAGTGAACAATAATACATCTAAATCAATCAGTTGCTTGGTTACCAAAAATGAACAAATATCCCAACAAACGTAACGTCAAATCTGGTCACATAAGGCAATCATCCACCTAGCTCGTAGAATGTTTCATCATTGCCATCCTTAGTAGCATCAGTCGCGCTAACTTCGGCCTATAACAAAGTAATTAAAAGCATGTTAAAGGATGTATTTGGTGGGTGAAACAGTGCCATACAAGCATCAACACTAAGATCTATTTACTATTGCTCTGTCACAACCAAGGTGTCACAGACAAGAGAACTACAGTTGAAATAAAGATCAAACCACGTGAGTCATGGTCCTAATTTAACTGCTAACCTTCTGGAGACGTAAATATATAGAGATGAGTGGCGGAGTTGAGTCCACAAAATCAACCATGAAGGACAGATTGAAATGCAATACGTGAGCTTGATAGCAACAATGTCAATGAAAGTGTTGGCAACACCATTGAAGGAGCTTAGATCATGGTGAGACAGGAGTAAAGATGGAAGATTTCGATCTGCTGAGGCCACTCTATCTGAAAGAAAGGGAGGCTTTTTTTTAGAGAGAGAAAGATGAGATTTTTTCGAGAGAGAGAGAGAGAGAGATCCCAGATAAGAAATCTTCACACAAACAAACGACCTTCTAAGAACAGTGACATGAAATTTGTCAACATCCGGTCTCTTTTTATTCTCCGCTTTTTCCTCACTCTAGACATGTACATATGATTTTATTTCCTAATCAATAATCTCTTCTGGGTTTTTGAGGAAATGAAAAAGGAAATGGAAGGAAGGGGGGGCATTTCTAGATTCTCTCTACCTTCCTTGCTGTTTGGTGCAGATATTAATGAAAAATTAACTGTCTCATACTAGAAAAACTGTTCCGCCACCATATAAATACACTATCTATCAGCAAACAGACACAACAAACTTGGTAATCTTCTAAGCTTAGCTGTTAATCTCAATTAATGCACAGATAAATTTGACATGCAAATTGCCCAGGTGTCCAGCCCCAGAACACACCAAAACTAATTAGCCAGTGTTCAGCCCCAGAAAAATTTGACCTGCTCTTATCACACATTATCCAACCAACCCCAGAACACACCAAAACTAATTAGCCAACAAAGAAGGTTTCATTTTTTTCAATAGACCAGTCAACTGGTCAATGACTTTAACCTAAAAGTAACACCAACCAAACAAACCAAACTGTAGAGAACAAAATAAGGCCACTGCAGCTAAGAAGATAAGGCTAGCAAGTGATCACTACTACAGGAAACCCAAATTTCTGAACACTGGGTAAGAGAGCCTAGAAATAGCTTCAAACAACACTCAAATTTCTGTCTCTTCTTTCTGGTTTTTCCATCCAATTACGATCAACCGACATTCTCAAAACTCTTGGGGTTGGTCCTAGAGTGCAAATTAGAGATTAGAAAGAAAAAAAACAATGCAAGGTTTAGCCCTTGCATTGTTTTTTTTTGGAAATTAGAGGTTCTTCAATACCACAGAAGATGGAACCTTTTACTTTTTTGGAAATTTTGAGGTAGCTTGTCCTGGCCCCTGGGTCAGGCTTTAGATCAAACAACAAACCCATCAAAAGAAAGGTTTAGCCCTTTTTGAGTACTTAATCCATAGACCAAAGACCGTGAAATTTGTAAACAGGCTTGGTTGACCTCGAATGCATTTTAGTGGCCTCTGAAATTACTTATATTCAGAAAAAATCATGAACACTCTGAACCTCAGAGGACAAAACATTTTCAAAAAAGCCAATGGGTAAAAATATATATAATGCTGGAAAAAATCTTAAGATTAGAAGTGTGCTCCAAGAGACATGTGCAGAAATCTTAACCAATGCACTCAATGAACTTAATAAAAGAAATAAGGGTCTTTCTTTTCCTCTCTTTATCTACTGCAGTCCATCTTTCCATTGATGTAACTAGTGATCTTATAATCAACTGGTATAAACATTGGATAATGGTCCGTGCATCTTGCAAAGTTGTGAGTAAGAAATATTTCTATTGTGCAAAACACAAATGAATAGTGCATAGAAAAAAGCAAGAAAGAGTCAGGAGATCAAAGTTGAAGCAAAAGAAAGTCCCTAACAGATGCATTTGACAATGCACTCTCCATATCAAATTTTTCACGTAATTTTGATACATAACTCAAATACGCAGACCTGGCTAAGTTCTGAATGCCAACACTTGACCCTGGATTCTGGAAGACGTACAGCAACTATCTAAGTCAATCCTAACAATATATGCAGCAAGTTCTCACTTAGAAAATCCGTCATGCCTTGACCTATTGTTAGCACCAAGAAAAACCTTTTTTCTGGTCTTTCAGGCTACATGCCAAAGCACATGCTTCCACAGATTTCCAACAATACTTAAACTCAAAAAACCCTCAAACTGTATAGTATGTCTTTATCTATTGTTATGACTGACCAAATTCAGCACGAACACGAGTCCTTTTCCAGGCTATCAACAAATATGCCAAACCACAGGATTCCAAGGACTCCCAACAATAAACTTGAACTCTAGTCTATCCACAGACACGTGATACAACGATGTTGACGTAATAATTCACCAATTAACCACAATAACATAACCAAGCATTAGACCACACTTCTGTTAACTTCCTAACGCAACAAAACAATAATGTATACTCAAACCTACATCGACGACACCTTCATGTTTCAAACCCCCCTTAAACATGTAAACAACAATCTGATACAGAACCCAGAAAAACAGCACAGGTAAACAAGCATGTCACAGAAACAAACTGTCTAAACTCAAGCCATCATATCTACGGAAAACATGTCAAAAATAAAATGCAGTAAAACAAGGAATCAATAGCAGGAAACTCACATTGGCAAAGGAACCGACTCCATCACCATCATAAAGGAGTTTTCTGATTCAGTTTACCCTCCACACAGCAATTAGGGTAGTTAGGTTTACACATGCACTTCCACTGTCATCTCTTAACCAATTATAAACTACACATGCAAAAGACCAACGACCAACGACCAACAATAGATGCCTATTCATAGAGGATTTTCCTGATTTAGTTTATCTTCCACACAGCAATTAGGGTAGTTAGGTTTTGTGTCTATTAGAATCTATTAAATACAAACGCAATCTAATGAGACGTGAGAGTGAGAGGAAGAAATTACCTGGCAAGAAGATGAGACTCAGAGGAAGATCGGAAGATTGAAGACCCAAATGTATTGAAATAAGAACCCAATTTGATTATACCAAAAATCAAACCGTAACAGTTAGTGACCCAAACATACAGAAAACTTCTATCAACTGGAAGGAGGCTTCGCACAAACCTTCAGAGTGGGAGTGACGGTGGCGCGCGCGAAGGGTTGCTCCACAACGACGACGGGGGTGGGCGGGACGCTGGCGCCGCTCTCCTGTTCTGTTCTTTTGGCCGATGAAACCTTGGATAATGTTATTTTGTTTTGTTTTTTATGTTTATTATATGTTATTTTTCTATTTTCAATAATGAGTAAAAATATTTTTCTCTTATAAAAAATTAAAATAATACCTTTACCGATGAAAATACTTTCGTCGGTGAAATCCGTCACTAAATTTCGTCGCTAAATCATTTGTGACGAAAAATTCCATCGCGCATTTTTTTCCCTCTGGCGTTTTTAGTGACGGAACCTAATTCCATCGCCTAATTCTGTCGGCAAAGGTGGCTTTTAACGACGGAACAAATTCCATCGCTAAATTCCGTCGCTAAAAGGCATTTTTCTTGTAGTGCTTTCAGGCTATTATGCAACTGATTCATGGCCAAATTCAAAGAAGTATTGGAGTGTGTGTTTGCACAGGTGTATTATCGTATGGCTTAGTACACTGATGATGGGTTTTATGATGAGGGTTGGCTATGAGTCGTTCTAAGCCAACCAGGCAACCACCATAGTCGAAGTGGCACTGATATAACACCAGTACCGCTCGTACTATTTGAGGGGCGAACTGTAAGCCAGCCTATCCTATATGATGATACAAAATGTAATTATAATGTGCACAACAAATTACCTGACATTTAGGGTTTTCGGAGTAGCTTTCAAAATTCCATCATGAGGTGATTTGAGATCTCAGATTATGGTCTAAAGTTGGATGTTGCTGATATTAGGCTCTTGTAGGTGGTGCTTTTTGTTTGCGGCAGTCTGTAGTATTAAGGGTTTTTGTGCAGACAATGATTTTGAATATTGATCGTGAGATTGGTACCAGTTTATTGCTTAAAATGAAAATCACAACTTGATTGGTGTTATGTAAAGAGAAATCGGCTGATACGTGATAAATCCTTTACAAATGACCGGTAAACTTACCCGTAGGGTTTTTTCCTTTTTTTGTTCCAACCAAAAGATAGCAATTTCATTGAAATCAAACAAGAAGAAACATCATTTAACAGGGATCAGCAATCAAACTATGGAGGATAATCACTTTATACCAGTACCTCTTCCTTATTAAAAATCGAGTCCACTTTACACTTTTTTTTTATGAAGAATCGATTTTATTTAGATAAAAAATCAAGCTGGTACATCTTTTAGGAGGATGGGCACAACAAAATCCGGTACCACATCCCTCCAATATCTCATGTCATGAATAAATAACCCTTCTTTTGCAAAAGAATGAGCAACATTGTTCCTAGTTCTCTTGACATGTAAGATTTGAACCTTTTGAAATGAATCTGCCAATTTCTTGATTTCATCAACAATGTGACCAATCTTCGATAAATTAGTCTCCCTACTCTTCAGTGCAGATATAATGTCAACAGCATCTCCTTCTATACACAGTCTTTGACATTCCAATTGTTGAGCTAGCTTAATACCGTCCAACGCAGCTAATGCTTCTGCCATCATTAGACAAGTCATATTATCCACTCTCTTAGACATACCTGCGATGAAACAACCTGTTATATCCCTAACCACAACTCCCAGCCCTATTGCGTTAATGTCTTTAGAAACTGCACCATCAAAATTCAGCTTGAGCCATCCACGATCTTTGGGGGGGGGGGGGCTTACAGGAATAGCCATTTTTTACTTATTTTTATCCCACCTTGAGTAGCTTGATAGTTTTCCTTGTAGTGGTAGGCTAGGGAGTATAATTCTAGAGCATCCTTCTCAAGACATTTCTACTCTTTATCTTTCCAATTTTTCCAAAGCCACCAACAAATTTTGATGAAAAACTCAAATTCCTCTCTCGGTAGTGTTTCATGCATATCAATCATCCACCACATTACCGAGGTAGCTCGTACAAAGTTTCCCTTGTGTTGCAAGTTGCATAAACCCCACAATAGTCTTGCGAAAGTGCAATCCCTTAGAACGTGCACAAGAGTTTGTCTCCTTACCACATATTATACAAGAATCCTCAGTAACAATATGTTTGCGCTTTAGATGATGACCTACTGGCAATGAGTCTATGCAAGCTCGCCAAGTAAAAAATTTTACTTTATTCAGAATTCTGCATTTCCACAAAAACTTCCATGGACAATACTCACATGTTCTTGTACCTACAATGTCTCTTCCCTTGCTTGTGTGAATATTTTGATCAATCACCACTCTTTAAGCACTTTTCACCCAGAATTGTCTTTTGGGATCATAGTGCCAAATCAGCCTGTCTTCATTTTGCACTGAACCGAGAGGAAGAGATTTAATCAATGCAGATTCATCTGGCCAAAATATAGAATCAAATAGTTGGTCATGCCATGTTCCGGTACTCTGATCAATAAGTTCCGACACTGTCCTATTTTCATCCAATTGATTGACAGAAGATTATTTTGAAAGATGTTGGCGTAGGAATCCATCTATCTTTCCATATCTTGACTCTAGAGCCATTTCTAATACGCCATCTCAACCATGCTTCGATCACCTTAATTCGTGTCGCAATACTCCTCCATGTATATGAAGGATTACTGCCATATCTATAGTTAAAGATATCACCATCAGGAAAGTACTTGGCACTTAGTACTTTATACACCAATGAGGACCTGCTCATAATCGGTCTTCACACTTGTTTAGATAATAAGGCTAGACTGAAAGCTTTTAGATCTCTGAATCCCATGCAACCTTGATGTTTACTCATTAAAATTTTCTCCTAATTTACCCAATGCATCTTCTTCCCTCCATTTTCTTGTCCCCGCCAAAAGTTGCTAGTCATTGCTCCGAGTACATCGCACACATGATCTGGAATTTTGAAGCAGCCCATAGTGTATGTGGGGATCGATTGAACAACTGCTTTGACTAAGACTTCTTTTCCTGCTCTGGACAGTAATTTCTCAGACCATCCTTCAATTTTGTTGCGGACTCTATCATGAACTGCCTTGAATACTTCTTTCTTTGAGCAGCCGATCACTGATGGTAGGCCAAGGTACTTGTTGTGCGAGTCTACCACCTCAACTTCTAAAAGCAATGGTTACTGCTAGATTCTAGCACTAGTAGGTGGTGACAAGTATCCAGCAAAAAGTTCAACTTCAAATGCAGATTCTAGCACTACACCGCAGCAGAAATATTCTAGTAAGAAGTGCTATAGGTGCGGAAAAATTGGCCACATCAAGAAGTATTGTCGTGCGAAGCTTGTGAAAGCAAACACAGCTTGTGAAAATGATGACAGTCATAAACTCAAGTGAGAGCAATGCTTTTCTGTCGAGACGGCGCAAAAGCAAGGTAAAGAACTTGTTGCTTTAGATCAAATTGAAGAATTTTTCAACTATGTGGACTACAAGAATGAGTGGATCCTTAACTCTGGTTGCTCATATCACGTGATCGGGAATAGTGAGTTAGTCTCCAATATTCACAAGCATAATGGAGATCTAGTAATTATCACTACAGATAATTATGTTCATCCCGTTATGAATGAAGGTAGGGCGAATATCAATGCTCATGGCTCAATGGATAGCGGTGTAATTCTGAAGGACGTCTACCACGTACCAGAACTAAAGAAAAATCTAGTCTCAGTTTCTCAAATCACTGATTCTGAAAAATATGTGCTATTTGGTCCTAAAGATGTCATGGTTCTTGATAATGTCAAGAGCGTAGAAGCTGATATTCTTCTTATTAGGGAGAAGAAAGAGTCAATGTTTCTCATGTCTGCTAGGGAAGGATACGTTGAGAAGACAAGTAAAAAGGACAGCGCTGTAATTTGGCACGCTCGCTTGGGCCATGTAGGCTATCAAATGCTACGGCAAATATCATCTAAAAAGCTACTAGATGGTGTACCAGCCTTGAAGGATGTCCATACAAGTGTGGTTTGCCAAGGCTGCCAATACGGTAAATCCCATTGTCTTCCTTTCAAGAGATCTTTGAATCGCAAGACCACCATGTTTGAGTTGGTCCATTCAGATTTGATGGGTCTGACAAGAACACCAAGCTACAGTGGTTATCACTATGTGATGGTGATAGTAGATGATTCTTCAAGATACACTTGGGGTGTATTTCTTAAAAGAAAAAGGTGAGGCTATGTCCAAGTTTACAGAGTTCAAAACTGTAGTGGAGAAGGAGTTTAGCATGAAGGTGAAGTGTTTGCGTAGTGATAATGGTGGTGAATACATGTCGAATGACTTTCTCAAGTATTGTGATGATAACAACATTACTCGACAAATGACATGTCCAGATACCCCACAGCAAAATGGGGTTGCAGAGCTAAAGTTGGGCCATCTTGTTGCAATGAGCTTGTCATGTCTACATGATAAGAATCTTCCTAGACAACTCTGGGCAGAAGCTGTCCGTTGTGGGTGCCATGTGATTAATCAGCTACCTCCGTGGCCAGGTGTCACGGGCTGCCCCTTGCACCCGCCTAGCACAGCGCCCCCGCGCCCATCCAGCTCAGTGCCCCCGCGCCCTTCCAACAGGCGCCCATGCGCCCTCACAAGTTCATCAAGTCTCGCGCCCATGCGCCCGTCAAGCACAGCGCCCGCGCGCCCAATTGCAGTGCCCGCGCACGTCAAAAGCCAACAATGAAGATCTAAAGATCCAGGCGTGCGTTTTTGCTCAATTTTGGTGGAGACCACCGTTGTATATATTTAAGTTTCTCTGTAAAATTTCAAGTCATTTCGAGTTGTATTTCTCCAAAAAGGGGCACTATGACTCCTCGCACATAGTTACGTCTACTACTGTCACTTTGGTTTTTCCTCCTAATGGTACTATATGGGAGTCATGCACACCCATACCCGAGAGTCCCTTGCTTTGTTTTAGCTTGCCTGTCTAGCTAGATTGCACACTGTGGATGCAAACAAAGCCTTTTGTAAGTTGTAATGATGCTATTGAAGTAATGAAGATATTTGTGACCGTTTTGCCCTCGTGTTGAAATTTACTCTTTGTGCACTGTTTTATGCGATGTTGATGCACTGCTTGCTTTAAATTGTTGAGATTGGTTGGCGGACTCTTCTTGCGAGCGGCAAGTCGAGTGCCACACACGGTTTCCTTGTGCCATCAAGGGCCACCGTGTGTCAGGTGGTATCAGAGCCCGGTTGCCCAAGGGACCGTGGCTTCAGCTAAGAAAATATTGTGGGATAGTTTGCTGAGCAAAACTATGGCCAACACGAAAGAGAGAATCGATGCTTTGGAAGCACAGATACATGACATGTTCAAGAGTGACCAGGATGCCCCGGGCATCCTGAAGCAATTCTCCCTTCGCCTTGATGCGTTGGAAGTGAATCTTGAAGCCACTGATAATACCCGATATGCTGAGAGCATGGAATGGGAGAGGAAGTTTCAGGAGCTTCAAGATCGAGTGGAACACCGTGCACGGCACAGTGAAGGTATAGACTGGGAGTCTAAATTTTAAGAACTCCAGGATCGAGTGGAGCTTCTTAGTCGTGCAGTGGTTAACACACCCGCTGGGGGTGCGGAGCACTCGTCGAGGCCCCGAGTGCCAGAGCCCAAGAGTTACGGGGGAGCCCGTGACGCCAAGGAATTAGAAAATTTCCTTTTCGATATAAAACAGTACTTTCGAGCCATCAGAGTAGACTCGGAAGCGACAAAGGTGTCGATGGCTGCCATGTACTTGGTTGGAGATGCCAAGTTATGGTGGCGGAAGAAGTACGCAGAGATCGAAGATGGGTCTTGCGTCATAAACACATGGGAGATACTCAAACGTGAGCTAAAGAGTCAGTTTTTTCCAGAGAACACCGCATTCAACGCGAGAAAAGCGTTGCTGGAATGCAAGCACACCGGATCGGTCCGGGAGTATTGCCAGGCATTTTCTGCCTTGATGTTGGACATCAGTGACATGTCCGCAGTCGACAGACTCTTCTTCTTCATGGAAGGGTTAAAACCATGGGCTCGCACCGAGCTTAATAGACGTCGGGTGAACAACCTTAATGAAGCCATCATCGCTGCCGAGAGCCTTTCAGATTACACCTCCGAGCCACAGAGACCCCCTCAGAGAGGAAATCCAAGCAGAGGTATTGGTGGCAAGAAGCCAGGGGGTCCAGTGCCAAACCAAAGTTGGGGCAGTAAAAGCAGTTGGGCGTCAAACTCTTCTACCCAACAGAAGAGTGGAGTTGGGTTCAAAGCCAAGCCTGACGCTAGCACCAGTGGAGAAGTGAAGAAACCTCCTTTCAGGGGTTGCTTCTTGTGCCAAGGACCGCACGTGATCGCTAACTGTCCGCAGCGACAGATGATGAATGCCTTCTTTGATAACATTGGGCAGGTGCAACGTGGGGAACAATCTGGCTCTCGACCAAGGCACCCACCAACAGATGAGCAAACAGACACACAAGATTATGAAGAGGAAGATGCCGTCGGGGCCTTTCCTCAGTGGTGTAATGCGGTGACAACACAGGTTGGGAACCCCAAAAAGAGCTCGACTGGAGAAGAGCCTAAAGACATGCCGCCAAAGAAAAAGGGTGATTTACCAGGAAAAGGCTTGATGTATGTGGACATCAAGGTTAACGGGAAGGCCATCAGGGCCATGGTGGACACATGAGCTACCCATAATTACATTTCTAGCACCGAAGTGGAAAGACTGGGTCTAACTCTAGAAAAAGGGTGCGGACGGGTGAAGGCTATCAACTCCGCCGCACAGCCAGTAGCGGGGATAGCGAGATCTGTTTTGATCAAGATTGGCCCATACGAAGGAAGGACCAACTTTTCAGTAGTCATCATGGACGACTTTAAACTGATCCTTGGGTTGGAGTTTCTGCGTGACACGAAGACCACAGTGATGCCATGTACCAACTCGCTAGTCATGCTTGGGAATAAACCATGTGTCATCCCAACTATATCTTCTAGGGCGGGAGAGCGTTCTATCTCAGCCCTCCAGTTGAAAAGGGGATTAAAACGGGATGAAACAACCTACCTTGCCATGCTACGGTGGGACGAAATTGAAGAAGTATCGGGACCATTACCGAAAGAAGTTAAAGTGATATTAAACGACTTTGAAGATGTGATGCCTGATGAATTGCCGAAGAAATTGCCACCTAGAAGGGCAATTGACCATGAGATAGAGCTCGTGCCAGGCACGAAGCCACCCGCCCGAGCTCCGTATCGGATGTCACAACCAGAACTTGCTGAACTCAGAAAACAATTGACGGAGTTGCTAGATGCGGGTTTGATCACTCCAGCAAAGTCACCTTATGGTGCAGCAGTCCTCTTCCAGAAGAAATAAGATGGTTCTTTGCGGATGTGTGTGGACTACAGGGCGCTAAACAAGGTGACTATTCGGAACAAGTATCCTATTCCTTTAGTCGCCGACTGTTTTGATCAGCTTAGTAGGGCGAGAGTGTTTACCAAGTTGGACTTGAAGTCTGGGTATTGGCAGGTCCGAATTGCCGAAGGTGACGAGGCGAAGACAACTTGTGTCACCAGATACGGTGCGTATGAGTTCCTGGTCATGCCGTTCGGCTTGACCAACGCCCCGGCCACATTTTGCACCTTGATGAATCAGGTTTTGCGGGACTACATTGACGATTTTGTAGTGGTGTATCTCGATGATATTGTGATCTACAGTTCCAGCTTGGACGAGCATCTGAAGCACTTGAGGAAGGTGCTTGCCCGACTGAGGGAGCACGAGCTATACGTGAAGCTGTCGAAATGCACTTTTGCCCAGACCAAGATTAAATTCTTGGGCCATGTGATAGAACAGGGTCAGATAAGGATGGACTCAGCTAAAGTTCAAGTGATACAGGAGTGGCAGCCGCCAACGAATGTTTCAGAACTGAGATCTTTCCTTGGATTGACCAACTATTATAGGAAGTTTGTCCAAGATTATTCGAGAATGGCCCATGCCCTAACCGAACTTTTGAAGAAGAGCAATGTTTGGGAATGGTCCAACGAGTGTCAATCGGCCTTCTCGGCTATGAAGCAGGCTATGTCTGAAGATCCGGTACTTGCTCTCCCTGATGTGTCGAAGTCCTTTGAAGTTCATACAGATGCTTCTGACTTTGCACTAGGAGGGGTTCTAATGCAAGAAGGCCACCCGGTGGCATATGAGAGTAGGAAGCTCAACGAAGCAGAACGTCGCTACACCACTCATGAGAAAGAGTTGCTCGCGGTAGTACACTGTCTCAGAATTTGGAGGCACTACCTGCTTGGTTCTAGCTTCATAGTGCGGACGAACAACACTGCAGTGAGCCACTTCTTGAGTCAATCTAAGCTCACTTCGAAACAGGCCAGGTGGCAGGAACTTTTGGCAGAATTCAACTTCATGCTCGAGTACAGGACAGGCTCAACCAACTGCGTAGCAGACGCCCTCAGCAGGAGAGCCGAACTAGATCAGGTAGCATTGATGGCCATGAATGCTATTGTTAGAGCAGATAGCCGAGTTGCCATCAACATCGGAAAGAAGATCAAGAAGGCCCTTACCAGGGATCCGGTTGCCCAACAACTACTGAAACTGATCGAGAGCGGTAAAACTCGACAGTTTTGGCAAGAAGATGGTTTGCTGATGACCAAAGGAAGACGGGTATACGTTCCCCGAGTCGATGATCTGAGACGAACATTGATTCGAGAATGTCATGACACCCTTTGGGCAGGCCATGCCGGAGGAGAAAGAACATTAGCTCTCCTTCAACAAGGTTACTACTGGCCCCAAATGGGGGATGAAGTGCAAGAGTATGTGAAAACATGCCTTACTTGTCAGCAGGACAAGGTGGAGCGTAAGAAGAAAGCAGGGTTACTACAGCCGCTGCCGGTCCCCAAGAGACCGTGGGAGAGTGTGTCATTGGATTTCATCACTGGTCTGCCGAATGTTGAAGACTTAGGCACAATTCTTGTTGTCGTTGATCGGTTTAGCAAATATGCGAGCTTTATCGCAACACCCAAGTATTGCTCAGCCGAAGACACAGCGCAACTTTTCTTTAAGTATGTGGTGAAGTATTGGGGAATGCCTCAAGACATTGTCAGTGATCGGGACTCCCGCTTCACTGGAAACTTTTGGACTGAACTCTTTAAGTTATTCGGATCCCAACTTTCGATGAGTTCAAGTTATCATCCAGAATCAGACGGTCAGACGGAGCGGTTCAATTCCATGTTAGAAGAGTACCTCCGCCATTTTGTCAGTGCAACACAGAAAAATTGGGTCAAGCTACTGGATGTTGCCCAGCTGTGTTTCAACTCACGCAAAAGCTCTTCGACAGGGAAGAGTGCTTTTGAGATTGTAAATGGACAACAACCGTTACTACCCCACACGGTAAACGTCCCCAATGCCGGGAAATCCCCAAGGGCCATAAGCTTCAGTGAAGAATGGAGGCAGAATATAGATCTAGCTCACTCCTACCTTGAGAAAGCAGCCAGAAGAATGAAGAAACACGCTGACAAGAACAGGAGATCTCAAGAGTTTAACGTGGGCGACAAAGTTATGGTTAAGCTACTGCAACAGGATCGCAAATTTCTAAGGGGAAGAGACTCTCGTCTTTTGCAGAAATATGAGGGACCCCTGACTATAGTGAAGAAGATAGGCAAGATGGCTTACAAAGTTGATCCGCCTCATTGGTGGAGCCGCCAGCTCCATCCCGTCTTTCACGTCAGCATGTTGAAGCCATTCTATGAAGACACAGCCGACCCCTCCAGGGGCCAAATCAAGAGACAAGGACTCAAACCCAAAGCAGCAGGAAAGCGAGTTGCCGAAGCTATTTTGAATGATAGAGTGATTATAGCTTCCCGCAAACGCCATCAGGAGTACCTAGTCAAGTGGCAGGGACAAATGGATGAAGAAAACACTTGGGAACGAGCAGCAGACTTATCAGCCTACGCCGACAAGATTGAAGCCTACCACATGCAGAAGTTAACGAGGGCGTCAACAGCTCTAGTGGGGGAGAATGTCACGGGCTGCCCCTTGCACCCGCCTAGCACAGCGCCCCCGCGCCCATCCAGCTCAGCACCCCCGCGCCCTTCCAACAGGTGCCCATGCGCCCTCACAAGTTCATCAAGTCTCGCACCCATGCGCCCGTCAAGCACAGCGCCCGCCCGCCCAATTACAGTGTCCGCGCACGTCAAAAGCCAACAATGAAGATCTAAAGATCCAGGCGTGCGTTTTTGCTCAATTTTGGTGGAGACCACCGTTGTATATATTTAAGTTTCCCTGTAAAATTTCAAGTCATTTCGAGTTGTATTTCTCTAAAAAGGGGCATTATGACTCCTCGCACATAGTTACGTCTACTACTGTCACTTTGGTTTTTCCTCCTAATGGTACTATATGGGAGTCATGCACACCCATACCCGAGAGTCCCTTGCTTTGTTTTAGCTTGCCTGTCTAGCTAGATTGCACACTATGGATGCAAACAAAGCCTTTTGTAAGTTGTAATGATGCTATTGAAGTAATGAAGATATTTGTGACCGTTTTGCCCTCGTGTTGAAATTTACTCTTTGTGCACTATTTTATGCGATGTTGATGCACTGCTTGCTTTAAATTGTTGAGATTGGTTGGCGGACTCTTCTTGCGAGCGGCAAGTCGAGTGCCACACACGGTTTCCTTGTGCCATCAAGGGCCACCGTGTGTCACCAGGTAACGATCATACACCTTTTAAAGCTTTATATAAATCAAAGCCAAATGTAAATTACTTTAGGGTGTTTGGTTCTATCTGTTATGTTCACATTCCAAAATCTAATAGAACCAAATTAGACCCAAAAGCAAAGAAATGCATATTTGTTGGCTATGATTCACATAGGAAAGGTTGGAGATGATTGGATCCAGAAACCAAGGGGTTTTTCACTTATAGAGACGTGGTGTTTGATGAGGTGTCATCATTTCCCAAAGGTATTGAAAGTGCTCAGTTTCTTCCTGAAACTAGTACTACTTCCTCACCTATAAGGCAGATTAAAGATATCCCATATAATGTTTCGGTGTCTTCAAACTTTGGTAATGATGGACATATTGTGTCCACATTGAGAAGGTCAACAAGGGAAAGAAGGCAATCTGATTACTTCAAAGATTATGAAGTTGGTCTTCATTCTAAAGTACATTGTTCTGACAAAAGTCGTTGTAAATTTGACAATAACCGTAGCCTTTTTTTTCCTCATAAGACCAAACATGAATCTAACGGTGACCATTGAACCTAGTCTCCACATCATTTGGATACATCGAACAAAATGTTAAGCATTCGGTAATAGAGACGGCCTCTGCATTTGAGCCTTTAGGATGGGCTTTATTGCTTACATACTGCTTCAAAGAGCCTAGGTGGCTCTTAATTCGATACATCCAATAGCAAAAAACTGGACCCCTAAGTAAGGCCTCACGTGGCAAATGAACTACTAGGTGGACCATGACATCAAAAAATGCAGGTGGACATATCCTTTCCAACTTACAGAGGATAAAGACGATGTCTTTCTCCAATTTTTTTACCTCTTCCACTTCTAATGTCTTAGAACATAAAGACTTGAAAAACTCTCCTAATTCAACCAATGGACCATGGACATCCTTGGGCAAGTGTCCATGCATACCAACTAGGATCAACCGTTGTAGCATAACATGGCAATCATGACTTTTCATGCCGGATACCTTACCATCACCAACATTCTCACATCGTGATATGTTAGATGCATATTATACATAAAAAATTTCACCGCCTTTAAGAACTCACAGTACCCTTGCTTTTCTTTCTTTGTCAAGGTGTAACACGGCATTGTAAACATATCCTTACTATTTGTCGATAGATGTAATTCCTTCCTTTTGTTCATGTCCTTTAGATCCCCTCTTGCCTTCACAACATCCTTTGTTTTTCCCTCGATATTAAGTAAAGTCCCCAATACACTATCACAAATGTTTTTCTTGATGTTCATAACATCGAGATTATGTCTTACTTTAGAGTCGGCCAATATGGCAAATCAAAGAATATACTCCTCTTAATCCAATTTAGTTTGCTTTCTCTTCTCACTGTTTGGATGCTTTCCTGGTCTGTGATCTAGAACATGTACGAACTACTCTAATACATCATCGCCTGAATACTCCCTAGGCCTCTTTCTTTTTTCAAGCTTACCATTGAATTCCTTGCTCCTCCGCCATGGATGATTCTCAGCTAAGAGTCGACGCTGTCCTTTGTAACCTATCTTACTCCTCAATTTATGTGAACTTGTATCCTCATTGCATGTGAAACAAGCTAAGTACCCTTTCGTAATCCACAATGAAAAATATGAATATGCTAAAAAGACATTTATAGTCCAAATCACAGTTGCATACATCTGAAAATTCTCTTCAGTAGAAGCATCATATATTTAGAGCCCGTACTGGCAAAGCTCTTTTAACTTATCTTTAGGTGGCTACATGTATACATCAAAGTATTTCCCTGGCACCATAGGATCAGGAATAAGTAACGACATCATCATGTACTGCTCCTTCATGAGCATCCAAGGGGGCAGATTGTATGGTATCACAATTACCAGCCACATTCTATAAGATGTACTCATGTTACCAAATCGATTAAAACCATCAGTTTCTATCCCAAGCCTAATATTTTGAGCTTCTTGTGCGAACAACTCATGCTCTTTGTCAAATTCTTTCTGTGCTATGCAATCAGCTGGGTGCCTTACAACTTTCTCGTCATCTAACCATTTATCTTTGTGCCAGATCATGTTAGCAGTTGTTTCCTTAGACATGTATCTTTGGAGCCTAGGTTTAATTGAAAAATAGCAAAGAATTTTGTGGAGAACCTTCTTGCCCTTACCATTGTCAACTTGTCATCTAGATTCATCACATTTTGGACACTTATCTTTGTAAGCATTATCCTTCTAGAAACGAACACAATCATATTTGCACACGTGAATCCTTGTATATGACAGCCCTAATTCCCGCAACATTTTTTTTAGCCTCGTGATAGAACTTAGGAAATTTTTTGCAATTAGGAAAAGCCTTACCCAATAACTCTAGCCTCATGGTAACTGATTTCTGGCACCATTTGTGTAAGACCTTTAAATGAAGGATGTAAATATTAAAGGATAATTTTGTGAAAGAGGTGCAACCAGGATATAGCTCAAATTATGCTTCCCTTAAGAGTTTATAGAACTTTCCTGCTTCCTCTTCGTTTAAGTTGTATGTATTACTTTCATTTCCATCCCTTGGTTTAGTTCCTTCTTAAGGTTCTGTTTCAATAAAGTTTTCCATGCAGACATTATTAATCAATTCGTCTATCCTATCACCTTCTTCTTGACCATTGCCTCTGATGTCTCATCATTGCCATTCCCATTCTTAAATATCATTAGTATCATAGGTCCTATTTGATTTACTATCATACCTTTTCCCCATGATATACCCACAGTGTGTAACTCTACTGAATCCCATTATCAAAGAGATGTTCTCTAACCACTGATGGATATAATCTCTTAACGTTCAAGCATTTGCAACAAGGACACGCTAGCATAGCATTACACCCATATTAGATACAACAAACTGCATAAGCTGGTTTACTCCAAGCTTGTACTCATCGCAATATCTAAAATTCACTGACATCCAAGTCTTATCTATCTTCAACCCTTATCAGAATTTCACCTTAAAATAAGAGAAAAGCGAAGTACAGGGAAGAATTAAGACGTCAAAAAGCAAACCAGTTTTTAGAAGGATAAGTTACATAAAATGACCAATAAGTTGCATAGAATGACCATTATCTTTCTAGCATTTTCATGTCATGCACAATCAATAAAATCATACACATATCAAAATGCAGAAGGTCTCTCACAAAAACAAAGCCAATCTCACCATTCCTAATAAGGAAGTCTAGTAAGGAATTCAGAAAGAGGGTGAAAAAAAGCATACTATTTATAGTTTTGCTTCGGAGAAGTGGAATTCTGGAGAGAGTCAGAAGCCCTATGCTTTTAATAATTTTTATAAACCTGTACAAAACTATAAACCACATATTATGCCCAGTATTAAGACAATATCATCAATGCAACATGAACCCTATTTAGTGATAGTGTAGAAGCTTCTTAGATCAATTTTTTTCTATTTTCACTTTTCAAACATTGCAACAGTTTAGATATAACTAGATGAGGGATGAAAACTATCCCTTGAAACTATGTTAAGGTAGTCTATAATGCAGAAGCACTTGCTGAGATAATTAACAATAATCAATGGCATTTGCCATAGGCCAGATCACAAGCGATCAGGTTATGGCAGGAAGAAATAACACTTATGTCCAACCTCAGGGTGAAAGGGAAGATAAAATCCTCAGGACTCTTACCAAAAGTGGTCAATTTACAGGGAATTCAACCCAGCGTGCTCGGAGAACAAGAAAGCATAAAGTGTCATTGTGGAAGTTGTTGTGGTTCGCCAGAAGCATACCAAAGTGTGCTTTATCTTATGGATGTTATGTAAGGATGGGTTTAGAACAAAAAATAATAAAGGAAAAGTGGGATTACATTACAGATGATACTTGCACATCATGTAACCAACATATAGAGGATGTCAATTCGGAGATGTAAATTTCCACAGAAAATTTGGTAGGAAGTGTTTGATAAACTAAGGGTGTCCATTGGATGGCAGTCAGGGAGGCATGTGTTGGGTCATGATGCTGCACACTTTAGAGGCAAAAGCTTTCAGGCAAAGCTTAAGAAGTTGGGACTTGCAATAACAGTGTATATGATATGGGGGAAAGAAATGCCAGAATATTCAAGCAGCAAGTTCAGTCCTCAGAACAAATCATGCAGGTGATAAAAAGCAGTGGATACAATGGAGGGTGAGAAGCTGGAAGGAAGTGCCAAGTCACAGCATCAACAGAGAATTGTGAGAAAATTGCAAAATTGATTAGGGAAATTTTATTGATTGATTGTTTTTGTAAATGAATGCTAAGTTGTAATGTCAAGCTAAGAGAGGAACTCTGGTATACATTTGTACTTATAATTCTTTGGGATTAATACAATGACTTTTACTATAAAAAAAACAAACAGATAGGGGTGGTGATTAAATTTATCTGGTTTTAGTTCCTCAAGTGAAAGTCATGGAACTATACATGAACGAACTGTTTTATGTCATATGTGTTATTGGGGTAAAGCACTATATATACACAACATGCCATATTATAAATAGAATTTTGCATAAAAAAATATGGACAAAACACCGTATGAACTATGAAAGAATAGAAAGCTAGCCTAACATTAGTTATTTTAAGGTCTGGGGTTCTGTTGCTTATGTATTGGACAAGTAAAAAAAAAAACCAAAGTTGGGTTCAAAAAGTATAAAGGCATCTTTCTTGGTTATCCTATAAACAGTAAAGCTTGTAGATTTTTAAACCTTGATTATAGTACGCATTTTAAAGCTTTATATGCGTGTTTTCTTATAGCACCCTACCATAAAGTTAAGATGCTAGGTCCTTAGAATCAGGAAAGAGTTTGATTCATGCTGTAAATGTAACTGAGAATGATACATATGTTAAAAGTCCTGCACTAGTAGGTTCTTTTGAGCAATTACAAAATGATTTAGAAGAAGTAAAAGACAGATTACTGATAAGATAAAACATATCACCACGAAGCACAACTACATTCAGAGAATAGTGAAGAAATGTAAACTCTTTGTTGAATATCTTCCAACCAAGTTAAACTACTAGCACAGTGGAAAAATATTCAACACCTCGAGATAGATGAGATTATTACTGATAATTTGAGGTCAATGTGGTTTCATTTCCAGTGCAAAAAAAAAAAAAACTGGAACTAGTGGGGGTTATCTACCTAGTTCTTAACAAAATTTCATCTCTAATTTGCACTGTTACTTTTCGCAGCAACATAAGATTGAATTATTTGTTATTAATGAACTCATAGAAATTAGTGTAGGAAGAAGGAGATGTTACAAAAGCTTCTGATGACTTCTTCTTTGCAAATGTGGAAGTCAAGGTCGCTTCCCAAGAACAAGTTCTAAAGCACTTGCTAATCTAGGATAAGCACTTGCTAATCTAGGATAAGCACTTGACCTATAATGTGCTGCCTTAAAAAAAGCCAAATGAATTTGTTTACAGTGTGAGCAATATTCATCGAGTGTCATAACCATAAGGTTTTATCTCATATGCCTTTGTTTAATACTTTGCGCAAACCATAGGTTCAAGGATATCCATCTATGCAATATGTTGTACAGATTACCATGTTCTTTAGGTTTTCATGTTTATTATTTAGAAAATATTGGGGGATGCTATTTGTTCGTATTAGACTGAGTAGCTGTGTTGTAGTCCCAGTCGTTACAAATTAGTATTGGTGTCTCTTGGAAACTCTCTTAATGAGAAACATTTCTTCATAGGCGGCCTTTTGGGTTCTACATAAATTTCAACTTCTAACCTACTAGTAATACATGAATACTTCATCATATTCTTTCTATTTATTTTGTTTTTACCAAAAAAAATCGGGGTTCCAATTTGGTTGGCAAACATCAGAGTTCCAATTTGATTCTTCTTTCTCTTTGTGCACAGACTTACGAGAGAGAATTAGATGGTATCCTAGAGTCAATTTTTCCAGTAGCTGCCTACAATTTCTAGGTTACGATGCAAGCAGGAAAACACTTCACTTTAAGACAGTATTATTTATTTACCTTGCCCATTATCGTTCTCCATTTTTTTTATCATTTCAATTGCACACCAAGGTACCTGATGACCAACTGCACATGCATATGGAAAGTGAGCATACTAAAGGCAAAAAATTACAACACATTTAAAGGCCCTTGAATCAAGAAACCAATATGTTACAAATTGCGGCATTAATTTCTATCGGCGAAAAGACTAGAAAGTAACTCTCGCTTGTGAGAGTTACAATCCCAACCAGCCAATGCTTTCTAGTCAACTAATTAATCGAGTACAACTCTTACTTTATTGTGTTCAATATGGTAAAGTGAATATTTACATACAAAAAAAAAAGGCATGCATAATCCAGCAATAGGTATCAAAATGATTGCAAAATCTACCTGCTCAACATGAAAATGAAATCATGCTGCCATCTGTGTTCGTATGCGGCACCCTATAATGATGTATATTTCAAGGATAGTAAGATTTAGAGCCAAGGTGAAAAGAGAAAAACTCTTACAGCTTTCAAACTACGGAAAAAAAATTATAGTTGATTAGCAAAACATACACATAGAGTTTCAAAGAAAGAATCACCTTTTGGTGCTTCAGAAATTCTTTAATTTCATTATTTTTTCTAAAACATCAAACTGAAAAGATTAAGGGCTTTTTTAGGTCAAAGTGATAATCATGGGAATCCTATGATGGCACCACAGAGCTTGTTGAATTCTAGTGAAATCGTGAGATTAAAGTGACGAAAATGATAAGAGTAAGAATATAAGGTGAACTTACCAAGAACTTAAGTTTAGCCTCTCTTTCGTTGCCCCAAACTACGTTGATTCTAGTGTAGAAATGTCAGCCCTTATTGAATGAGAGATACATAAAACCGGAGAAGAGAGTGAGAGAGTGAGAGATACAGAGAATCTGAGATTAGAGATATGGGGAGAGAGCGACAAAGAGGGGGGAGATTCAGAGAACCGAGAAGATAGAGATATCTTTGCCATTAGCGAGTGAGAGATACGGAGAACTGAGAACAGAGTGAGAGATTCAGAAAAAACAGAGATAGGGATATGGAGAGAGAGAGAGAGAGAGAGAGAGAGGCACGAAATTAAAAATGTACTAATGATAAATAATTTGTCAATTTAGATTAATTCAAAGAATTTCTAATGAGATTACTTAGCAATGCATAGCTTGGATCAAGGCAAGGGATTCTATCCAAAAACCAAATTCATCGTATTTAACCTCGTATGTTTTATTCAGTTTTGTTATCGAATTTCATTAAACTTTGATTTTTACGCATCGTCATGAAAAAATGTTTGGATTTGCCCATGAAACCTTACGTTTGAACCTTAAAGCGATCATTTGAAATCCTTATTACTGCTCATCTGTTTTTTGATACAAGCATTATACAACATGTTGAATTAGCGATTATTTTTTCTGTATATTGACATAAGATAGTAAATTGAGACGTTTTAAGGATGGTCTATACTATGTAGAAGTTAAAAGGATGATCTGTTCTATTTTGTTTGGGTTGCAAATAGTACCTAAAGGACTAGTTTTGTACATATGCATATGTAGATAGTATCTGAGCACTATAAGGATAGCTTTGTTATTTTGTACTGTTTATGTTCAATATCATTCATTTCTATTTTTCTGTATCTGAAATGTTTTAAAATGTCTACTAATTTGAGGGATTGAGTTAATACTCTTCCTTACATTTACATCGAGATACTGCAATCTTCGCTTTCAAATTAACCTTACAATTTCTTTTTATTGCCTTTTCTTCTCCGCTTACAAATTACTAAACCTTGAATACGCCAGTTTATTATGGCACGTAAAAAGCCATCCAAGACAGGCTTATTAAAAATACAACTACAAGGGCATTGACCACATTACATACACGTGTCTCTGTTGATTTATTGATCTTCGACAATAATAATTTGTTGATAATACAATCAGTCTAATGTAGGGAGAGTAATCTTCTGCTTTTTGTGTTTGCAATAAGATATGTGGCAACATCTTTCATCATGCTTATCATTGGCAGGATGGAAACGTACGTGAAATTGGCAACATCGTCTTCATTGACATCATACTCAATTGTGGTTTTGGTGATGCACGAATCATTGCCTGTCTTTATTATTTCAAAGCGTGTCCGGTACAGAGTAAACCCTAAATCAAGATATCCTCCTGACACGATCTCTGCTTCTTTTATCATCTTTGCATCATCAATTTTGGTATACTTCTCCTCATACGAAGAAAGCACTGTTGTGCCTGCTTCAATCCAAACATTCAGGGTTAGAAATTCAGGCGTGAAGTGTAAATCAAGCGCGTTTACGTCGACGGCTAAGGCTGAGGCATAATGACCTCCGCAAGGGACAGTTTAGATTTTCTCTTCTCCCAGAGTGCGTGAATTTTTATTCTTCAAGAATAAAAGTGTTCTTTTACCGAACTAAAAATGTGCATTCTCTCCTTCAATAATAGAAAATGAGATCGAAATTGTGGGAATAGCAAATATTTGTTGCACATGAGAAATAGCAAAGAAACTAGTGCGGGTGGGTCACGGGCCTTGTTGATCATAACGAAGAGATTGGTATTTATGGTGGAAACAAAAAACAAATTTAAAGAGATAAATCTAGCCATATATGGTTTGCATGACTATGAGGGAAATGAGTTTTGAGAGGAGATAAAAGCTAAAAATCATGGAAAGACCGAATTCAGTCCCTTCTAGGAAATATTCGCACTTCTTTAACTCTAGAGGACGTTGGACACCAGCGTAACGAGGACTAAAAGCACGCGAAGTTAACACCATCTAAATGACAATATACCTGCAGGAAGCGTGAGTTTGAGAACAGTCTCAACTCCACCATCACCTTTAACAACCTCAATTTTGTCAAAGGTGTGAGTCATATGTGTTATTTTCAGTGTGCCGTAGAGTTCCCAATCTTCATGCGCGGGCACATTCACTTCAATTCCGTCAGAAAGTGTTCCGCGAATTTTGCTTCTTGATGGAGTAGTAGCAGATTTCTAAATCTTCAAAAACGATTGTTACAGCTAGCTAGCAAAAGGTTGGTGGTAAAGTCTCAAACTTGTATGTTCTTCAGTGCTGCTACTAATTGATGTATTTATAGAAGGGCTATGCACAAATGGGACAAGGCCTGCTAGTTCGCATTTTCAATTCAAACCTTTTGAGCAAGAGAATACAGACACCGTTGGCTTGGAATAGTCTTGGGTCTGCTTCTCCCCCATAATGAAGCTACGAAAAGCTTGCGGTTTGTTTTGGATTTGAAATTTGACCACTTCAATCAAGATTGATGAACTCGAATGATGCATTCCCAATGGAATTCAGCATTCCACACCAATAAGATGCAAACACCACGCATGTCTATCTGGGAGTCAATAACCGCGCTCTCCACATTTGGCACATGCACTCCACTTTAGCGGTAAAGTTCATAAAAGTATCCCTACGAGGCATTAAAAAGCGTCACTAAAGATTTTTAGTGGTAAAAGTGGAGCAAATGTGAAAAGTGAAGTAAGATATTTTTCCTTTGTAAAATTTTTCTCCAATTCATTATCCTCCACTGGTTGGAGAGGAGTTCTGAAAGGCCAAATTCCGGCTAGTCCAAGTCAACTTTAGAATGTGGAAACTGTTCTTTAAGCTTCTAATATCAACACGATTTAATTTACATCCTTCAATCTCCTTTGCGCAAGAGACTTTCCTCAGGATACAACCCAGTCAATACAAGAATTAGAGTTTTTCTTCAAATCAAGTTGTAGACTAGCTCAAACTTTGATTTCTTCACGCTTCGTAACACACACCTCTCTCTAACTTTTGTAATGGTGCAGGCAAATGTCGCTAAAAAAATAAAAACGTTTTGAAGACATTTTTAAGTTACAGATTCTTTTTGTTATTGCCGTCAAAGTAATTCGTGTAGTGTCTTTGCCGATGACTTTGCCAATATCTTTCAGTGCACATTCGAGTGTAAACTGACAAATACTGTTTGGTCACTTTCTATATTTTTTTTCAACGATGAGAAAGAAATTGTAGCTCTGAAGGGAAAGTACTCACGGAGACGTCATTGACTGCAACGGCTTAAGAACTTTGTCCTGGTGTTCTAAGCAGACCTGAGGATAAGGTCTGCAGAAAACATTTGTTTGGTTGAAGGCAAACCATGCACTCTATGGAATTAGGCACCAATTGCAACTTATGTCCCTTTCAGGACACCCAAGTAGAACCAAGAGTACACGTTTTTCTTTTCCTTTTTTTTCCTGGACATTAAGAAACCCAATGCCGGACGACATCTTCACCTGATAGGAGTCCCCGACAAAAAGCTACATCAAGTGTTTTAATCATTGAATTAACGGGTGTTTTTAGTACTAAGAACTATATACCATGGCTTGGGTGGGTGGACAAAGTTAAGGGTTTGGGTAGTAAACTGGAGAAAGTTGCTAAATTCTGTTGATGGTAGCTTGGGTGGTTGATGGTTGTAGTTGTGGTAATAATATGCTGGCAGGTGGAGAACTGGAGAACTATCATCGAGCAAATGGGAAGTGCTATAATTCACACTATGCGTGAAGGCAATCAATGTGCAGACTACTTGGCGAACCTAGGGTAGGACAAAATGAGAAATATGTCTACATTAGCACGCACCAAAAGAACTGTCCAGCCTTATTTTGGCCGATTTGTATGGACTGGCTTATGTGAGGCCCTCCAAATAATCTATTTTTTCTGTTTCCTCGGTACCAAAAAAAAATGTAATAATGCTAGCAGGATGGTGAAGTTAGACGTCAGGCGGCGGGTGAGGTGATCGTGAAATTAGAGGTGGGAGAATTGGTGCAAGTATTAACGATAATTATTAGAGCAGCAACGGTGAGGGTTATGAAGGTAATGGTGGTGGTTGAAGTGCGATTAATGTATACATAAAATGTTGAAACATCTAGTAGTGGCAGAGACGGCGGGGAAGACCTTCAAAATCAAATATAATATTCTTTTTTATTATGTGCGGTGATTTTAATATCCTTTCTACCTATCCGATGTGGCGGTATAGCTTATGGTGGCAGTAGCAACACGAATATAATATTAATGTTCGTGACGGCAACTGCAGATATGGTGCTAGGGGTAATAGTTGGTCACAGTATTTATTGTTATTATAGGGAAATGATAGTACTAAGGTGTTCGAGTAATAAAGGGTGGATAAATTTTGTTCACAATCTAAATTGGACAAATGTCGAGCTTGAATAAACAATAATTTTAAGTTTACGTCTTGACGGATGGTAAATTCACTAGAATAACTTTTCTACAGTAATGAATAAGTTTACTTTGATCAAGAGACCTTATTCGAGGTTTTCTTTCTCCTACATGTACAACTTCAAAGGTATATAAGAATGCACTCATACTCTAAGCATTACTCTATTGACATTTATGAACTTTCCTAGAATGTAGTTAAGCTTGCTATATTATACATCGTTATTTGAAAAATTCACTCATTTGTCACTAAAAGAGGCAACCTTAGGCATGTCGTTTTGATTATAAAATTGCAAATATTCTTCGCTTGGAACAAATGCATGTTGTTCAAAGGTATAATACCTTTTCTCTTATAGTAGTTTAACACGATAGATTGGTCACACCAAATTTTGAACCAAAAGATTTTTTATGTCCTAAAATCAATTATCATCGAACGATTCTTATTGTCTTAATTTGTGTAGATAGGTTAATTTTTTTTCTTGAAATTAAAATCAAATTGGATACGTTCACGTGCATTGCACGGGTCCATTAATTAGCTAGTATATCTGAAATACTAATCAAAATAAATCCAAAAGTTAATTACAATCCTATACGAATAACTATCTGAATCCAAAAATAGAAGTAAACTAACTAATAGTTCGTCGTAAGAAAAATCATACGGTCTACGACTCCTAATTGTATACGCCAACGCAATTTCGTTGTTGTATTAACGTCTCACTCTTCGTGCTACTCTTGGCTTGGAAGGGATAGGAAATGAAAAGTAAAAGGATGAGCACAAATTTCCTAGTAAAAGTTCATATACACGGAGGGCCAAGAAATAAAATACATTTGAGTTATCAAATGAAGGCAATAAATAAAAATTTAAATAGCTCGATCAAAATTTAGAGGCTTAATAACAAATATTTTGTTGCCGAATATAATATATCAAATCTTTTTTGGGCGCCAGATATCATTATTAAGCAAAACAAATCATGGTTATAATATGCCGAAATATCAAAGCCGATGCATCACATATAAGTCATGATTTTTACAAGTGATTTTCAAATACAAATGTCACCCATAAAATTGATAAATATATCAAATATACCTTGAAAGTTCAAAAATAATCATTATAAACTTCACAAAAGAAGATGAAGCTATGAATCCAACAAAATAAAAATCAATTTAATGAGACGTCGTATGAGTGAGATATCGTCTAAAGAAATTTCGGATGCAGATTAAATACGCAAAATCGAGAGAATAAGAAAGAGGCACGTGGCAAGGAATGACATGGTGAAAATTTTGTGAATTGAGTTGGTAGTAATGACCTCGACATCATGCTATCTTTCATGTTCAAAAGTTGAAAAAATGGTCTTTTCTTTCTTACAAATAGAAAAACAAATTGTTGGGAGAGAGAGAGAGAGAGAGAGAGAGAGAGAATAAGAAAAAGGAACCATCCTTTATTTGAAAGCTCAAAGGATAGCAAAAATAATGTGGAACCGGAGTGACGGGGATACACATGAAATATAGGTGTGTATGACGAATAAAAAAGAGCATAAAACTATTATCTCAATGTGGTGAATTTAGCATCAAAAATATCATTCTTATCTTAGATCGATCACAACTTTATACTTGAAAAAAATTCAAAAGAATTAATTAGTTATTTTCACTTTTCCTTCTCCTCTATCTCTCCAAATAATTACAAAGACTCTTATGCGTTTCTCATACTTATATAGTTTACTGAAACAATATGCATGACTTGAAATCGTTTTACCCAGTACAATTCTAATATAACTTAAAGTCTTCATTACTAATGTAATCCACATATGGATTAAACTCATAGTCTAAGTCAAAATTTCTTTTAATGGCTTATCTGGTCACCTTAGCTACTAAATAGCATCATAAACTAATGTCGGACTTCCAAACAAATTTTCTAAGACCTATCACTCACTTCAAAGTCTCAATACTTTTCTAATTAGCCCAATAAAAAAGATTTCACAACCCCCCCCCCCCCCACCCCCAAAAAAAGAAAAAAAAATCCTTCCTTGAAGTTGAATGTTCCTTAATCATTAAAAGTGGTGTCTTTCCTTACAACATGAGTCATGATATTCCTCCCACCTTAATTGATATCTCATCCTCAAAATACTTATGACTTAACCGGTATATGAAATGAACTGAACTAAATTACTTCCCTTAAAATTCAATGCTATGAAACAAGTGACAATATGTAGTCCATCACGTTTCCACCGTGCTACTCCGATAATATAATAAAGCAAACTTGAGCATAACCAGCTTTCTATATTAATATGCTTAACCTTAAGTCTAAGGTATACCAAAGTACTAAGCAATTTCAGCATTCACCTCCCGAACCTTACACAAGCATATTGATGATACTCTGATAATGACATTTCGTTGACTTGCTTAATTATCAGTACATTTTCTGCCTAATGCATTGGCCACATCATTAGCCTTTCAAATGTAAAACTACTTAAATAAATTGCCAACATCAAATTCTAGAGTCGTATATTCTATGCCCACAAATATCTTGACCTCAACAGCCCACCTTAATTAATATCTCATCATTGAAATACTTTTGACTTAACTAGTATATGAAATGAACTGAACTAAATTACTTCCCTCAAATTCAAAGCTATGAAACAAGTGACAATATATAGTCCATCATGCTTCCACCACGTTACTCCGATAATATAATAAACTAGACTTGATGCATAAGCAGCTCTCTATATTAATATGCTTATCCTCAAGTCTAAGGTATACCAAAGTACTAGGCAATTTCAGCATTCACCTCCCCAACCTTACACAAGCATTTTGGTGATCCAAATCTATGCATATACAAAGCACAAATATTAGAGTCATATCAATACTCTAATAATGACATTTCATTGACAACCGAGGCTAAAAAAACTTGCTTAGTTATCGGTACAATTTTCGCGTAATGCATCGGTCACACCATTAGCCTTTCAAATGTGAAAATACTTACATAAATCCCCAACATCAAATTCCAAAGTCATATATTCTATGCCCAAAACATCTTGACCTTAACACATGTTTAGTCAAGACAACGTCAAGCTCAATCTTCCTATCCATATTCCATCGACTGCTAAGATCTCAAACTCTATGTCTATGGCCTAACTAAAACTACAATGATGCAATGTCGATGAAATTCACTAATCAAAATCAAGAGATCGCCGAAAGATAAGTACTTTTTCCATCAATTCTTTTTAGTCTGACACCCAAAACCAATACCAACGAACAACCTTTAAGACGTACCACTTTGACTTAGCCAATATGAATAAGCACTCTTTAAAAGCACTTACGCATCATAAGAAGGCCACCAAACTTTTGATGTTCACTCTGATTTTTCAAACCGAACCAGTTCAATTTATTACCAATCTGTCACAAAGAAAAGTGTTACCTTAAAAGGACCCAAACCTAATTGTACGCCGCATCAGGCATTCATCAAAAATTAAGTCCCTAAGTTAACACATCAATTATAACTCACAATCACAACCTTTACTGTCAAAAGCTACTATATGATAGAGCTACTCAACGACATCAAAAGATCATCTTCTTATCCTTCCTCACAAATCTAAGCGCAAGTAACATGTGATCTACTATTACGGTACTCGGCCTAAATCCCAGTATTACGCTGAAGTATCAAATAAATTGTCAAAATTTGTTCCACCTTTGCAAAGTCTAATTTCAATCACATATTATCTTATGTTTAGGTGTCTATAGAATATCATACCTAAGTTCTGATACGATCTGTTACACTGCAAACTCGAGGGTTCGTACACATTCTTAAACTCAAATCCAATAATGTCTTTAATATAACTATTATAACAGTAGAGCTGAGCAACTAAAATATTGAAACCATAATCATCCAAATCAACTAATTCCAAAATAACCCAAGACTTGATTACAATCCTTATAACTAACTTTCTGAATCCAAAGTAAACAAATTTAATAGTTCATCTAAAGAAAATTTAGCTTCTACTATTCCAATTGCAAATACCAAAGAGATTTCGATGTCACCCTTCGTGCTACACTTGAACTGGAGGAGAGAGAAAACGGGCAGCAAAAGAGTGAGCACGAATCACCCACTAAAAGATCTTACAAACAGAGGGCCAAAAAATGGATACATACTTGAGTTGTCAAATAGAGTCAATAAATACGGATTTAAAAAACTCAATCAAACTTCACAAACAAATGACAAAAGTGACCAAAGAGGGTCAAATAACCAATAAGTCGAGTATCAGATATAATTTATCAAATCTTATGAGTGTCACGTGTGCAATGTCTATTATTAAGTATCACAAATCATGGTTATATCATGTAGCACATCACATATAAGTCACGATTTTCATATTTGACGGGCCTTTTTTTTCTTACGGTCACAAGGGCCGACATTTTAGAGCGTCGCAAAATATTTCAAACAGAAGTATAAATTATTATAGAGATAAAAAAATAAAAAAAAGGACCCATCCTTTATTTGAAAGTTCAAAGGATAGCGAAGAAAATCACAAGACAGGATCGAAGTCACGGGGATGGACATGAAATATGGGCATGTAACTCAAATAAAAGAGATTATACAAATCATAGGACACGGTCATTTTATTTTTTTTTTAGTTTTAAAAACCAGTTTTTAAAACAAGGCTATTTTTTAAAACTCTTATTTAGGAATTTTGAATTTTCATTTTGATTTTTATTTTGAGACCATCACCACCCTCCCACCGCCACAGCAACCGCCCACTGCCACCCACCATCGGTAGCACACCACCGGCAACCATCGCCAGCCAGCCACCGCCACGCCTTACTACACCACCACCACAAACCACCACTAAAGAAAAACGCAAAATAGAAACTGGGTAATCAAACACCTAAAAGAAAAAACTCAAATTAAAAAATTAAACTGGTTTTCATTTTTTTCTAAAGACAAATCCAAAACTGGAAGTGATTTCAAACGCTACCGAAACCATTGTGTTAGAGGTTAGGTGCGCTAATTAAGATAAATAAACTAACCCTTTTATTCAACGTTCTATTATTCTTGCATCTTAGCTATTGATTACACCAGGTGATCTCCTTAACTGTTGCGTTGACCTTTCTTTTTTGGGTTAATTACAGCCATGTCCATATGGTTAGAGTATAATTACACGCATGTCTAATAGTTTGGCCAAATAACACTTATATTTATTGACCAAACAAAATACAGTTATGCATAACGGATTGAAATAAAAAAGACCAGATTGCCCATGACATTGAAATTTAATTTTTCAAATGTCATTTATTCCTCTCTTGCCTAAACTCTATCTTTTTTCCCCTGCAATTTCGGTCTCTATAACCACTACCTCAACACCAAAGCTAATCTTCCGCGATCCACCAAATTGCCAGATCAGTATTCATATCAAGCCATTGAATTTAGGGGTCCGTCCCCTAATTCCCATTTTAGTTTCATAATTGTGTGCCAATCAGATGATAAAAGGAGAGGGGACTCGTGAGACCTCGAGATCTTGACCTTCCATTTCCCTTAGTCGTAGCTGCAAACTCTAGAACTAGAAGGAGAGCTACTTTCATTTGTCATATATGATGTTCGAAAGCGCTGCTGGATAGGCCTTGGAGGGAAACTAAGATAAAATCCAATGAAATAAGAGTATAGGAGGCTCCGATCCGGCCGCCTCCCTAGACCTACTTGGTGATTACCTTTTAGAGTTGTCAAATGGGCCGGGCGGCCCGCGGGCTGGCCCGACCCGGCCCCTTTCTGGCCCGGGCTGGCCCAGCCCCTTTAATGAACAGTGCTGGCCCGGCCTTTTAGGGCCTAGGGCCTGGGCCAGGCCTACATTTCCCAGAAAAAAGCCCGGGCCAGGCCCGCCCCGGTTTTGGCCCAAGTTTGGCCCGCCCCGGGTCTGGCCCGGTTCAGGCCCCCCTCTTTACTTTTGAAATTTCACTTTTTCCCCCTTTCCCCCCTAAACAGTACTTAAGATTTAAGTAATGCGAAGAATAATAACACATCTTAAAGTCTTTGATTTTTTTTCTTTATAAATATAGTGGTCATGGGATCGAGTAAATTTCCAACATCTTTATGTATTGAAATTGTTGACCCCAATGCATCGTGTACCCCACATTTGCTGTATTTTGTCAATTTATGTTACAATTTGAGTGGACTGGAACTTGGAATCTGTTAGGGACGCTTTAATAAAGCGTCCCTAACAGCAAATTACCATAATTAAAAAAAATCCTTACCTTGAATAACAAGAAAATGCCAAAAAAAAATTAAAAAAAAAAATTTGGGCCCGGGCCGGCCCAACCCGGCCCTAAATGTTGGGCCTAGGGCTTGGGCTTGGACAAGGCCCAGATATCCTCAAAACCAGGCCCAGCCCCAGCCCGATTTGTTAGAGACCTGATGGGCTTGGGCTGGGCCGGCCCAAGCCCGGCCCATTTGACATCTCTATTACCTTCCCTAGCAAGATCAAACATTTGAAGGTGGCGGTGATGATTAGCCCGTTTTATCGCGATACTCATCCTGCGGCTCATCGGAGTTGGAGCAATATTGCAGTGCAGGCTTTATCATGGGAACGCCAAGTATGTGCAGTTCCGTGGGCACACTTCAAGAGTGTTTTGATGATGAATTTGGGTCTGAAATAAAACCACCGCCGACGACAGTGGTTTTATTTCAGAGGTGGCTGTGGTTTATGTCTTGGGTTGTGAATTAGGGTACCAGCGGCGTTGTGATGATGTCGGCGTGGCTTATGTGCGGCGGTGGTTTTGTTTCAGAGGTGGTTGTGGTTTGCGTCTTGGGTCGTAGATTAGGGTATCGGCGGCATTGCGATGATGCCGGCGTGGCTTATGTGGGTACCAATTTGAGTCTTTGGTTGTCATTGATTAGGTCGTCGATTACAGCCATGTCTTTGGTGCGGATTTGGTAGTGGTGCGTTGGTGGTCTTGGCGCCGGTAGTCATTCTCCGTTCGGATGATGACGGCAGCAATGTGTTTACTTAAGGGGAGGGTGTGACGTCGAGAAAGGGTGGGGGTGCAATGGGGCAAGGTGCGGGGAGTTGGAGAGAGAGAGAGAGAGTTAGGGTTGATATTCAAATTATAAAAAAAAAAAAAGGAAAAAGACTATCAAAAAGGAAGTAACTACAAATTTAGAGAACGAAAATAAGAAATTTGTAATAAGGGTACTATTGATATCTTAAAAATACTTATTGAGTGACATCATCAAAATGTATAATCTTTTAACGGATTAACGACGGAAGGGCACGGCCCCAAAACTTAGTGTCATTGACTGTAATTTCACCCTAACATAACATCAAAGACACTCTTCTTCTTCTTCTTCTTCTCTCTCTCTCTCTCTCTCTCTCTCTCTCCATCAAGCCGCTGCCTCAAAGCAGATCAACATGCTGTCAGCTTTTTCCAAATGCAGCCTTTCTCAAATGGCCTCAGGCCCCAGTATAGTATGGGCACTTCCAAGATGGCCTCCACAATCTATATATACGTGTTCTGGCTGAGACGTTTGGAAAAACTCACGCTGCTTTGAGGGGGCACCACTCCCAACATTTCTTTAACAGACCAAAAGATAAACTCACGCACGATGGTGTTCTGTACCCAAGGCATGACCTCGACTAATTTGACCTGCAACTGATGCAGTCAAGCTATTTTCACGCTAGAAGGCAATCAACACAAACTGCTGGGCACGCCGCGGGGGGGGGGGGGGGGCGCTGGTGGAAGGGGGTTGACAGTGGTTACCTCACAGTTCTTGGTCTGTAAAGATGCGTTACCGCAATATACACTCAAGTTTAATTTAGCGAACTATGATCAGATTGTAAAAATATAAACTGCTGAAACCCCATCCCAAAAGTCACCGCCTTATCGACCATCATCTATCTAATCCAAATCAAACCCACCAGCACAACTACCGTGCAGTCTTTCTTAGACTGTTACCACGGCTATCAGCTCACATTCTTCTTCAGTAGACCTTCTCCGAATACTCCCCTCATGAAATAATGTTGTCCTGAATTAAACATAAGATGCACTAGCGACTTGTGCCTAGACTGCTTAACCACCAGCTACTGCGCCGATGCCAAATCTTGACGGCTGAGACTCTTTTCCTTCCTATAAAGAGGCTCCCAAACATGGTCTCCAGTAGTAATGGATTGGAGGCTAACAATTAGGCCAGGCTTTGAACCCAAACCCCTGTTAGCCTGAGAATTCTGCAACTAACTTCCAACGACATTAGGAAATGCTTCAATCCCGCATCACGACGTTGCTATCCCTAAAATATAACTCGACCCCAACATTTGGTGCAGGCAGGTTAAAGGTGAATAGCTCCAGGATACAATGATGAAGAGCCTTGGGTATTTAATCAGATCACCCTGTGCGTTAAAAGAAGGTCACACTAAAGGCACTTATCAAAATTTTGCAGTAAAAGGATTTTTGGCTCATCGATCATTGTCTTAGGGAGACTACATGAATGAGAAGTATGCGAAGTTTTGAAGGATCCAAGCAATTAATATTGCCTTTCGTAGAAGTCATGGCAATCTATGCTCACATATGCATAACTGCCACCTAGACCACACGATCTAACAGATCCAATCCATCCCGCCAACGAAGCGCCTGTGCCCTGCAACCCTAGCCAAGGGCGTGTGTGACGGCACTTGCAAGATGAAGTACAACAAGCCACGGCACTTGCAAGATGAAAATGCTGCAAAGAGCATCGACCGTGAGCAACTTCAGGCCCCACCATAAGGATGACATACTAAAAACTCATCGGCCACATAGACAGTCAAAAACTCATGGAAACTCATTCTGCAACTCCATAAAAGGAAACCCAAAGATGCCCCCTATGTAGCCCCAAAAAAGGCAAAAAACGAAAGGCTTAAAATCACTGCCAAAGCCCATGCCAGTGATGACAAAAGGAAAGCGCAAAAACATGCAGAATAAACTAAAGGCAACCAAGCAAAGCCAGAGGCCAATGAGAATGGTTTCCCGATGCAGCGTACGAACAGATCACAAAATATCACAAGATTCCCCCGTGCAGGAGCCATACTCGACAGCAAGAAAACAGACAATGATGATAACAGATAGTGAGTGAAAATGGACAGAGGAGGATCCCAAGAACAACTGGGAACAAATGGCGAAGGTGGCGAAGATAGGAGCTGAAGGAACCACCACCACCACTCGACCACTATCACCGATCCACACCCTTGTTAGTTTCTAGAAAAATACAAAATGCTCCTACAAGGCACACCGTAGCACATAATCTATCCCAAAACACACACATGGTACATAAAATAACACCTTCCAATATAACCCAATTATCCAACATTGAGTCCATATCCCAAGCTAGCCCATGAATCACATTTGGAAAGAAGTGGTTTAATAGGTAAAGCAATATCCATCTGATAAGAAGTTAAATACGGAAATGCTGTAAGCCAAAGAAAAATTCGTCAATTAACCTTTTCTAGTTCGCTGCTTTTTTATGATCCTTTTACCGATCGGGGTACATTATTAATTCTAGATGACAAAACTTGGCATTATGTCGAGAGGAACTAACTGCGAACTGACATAAAAAAACAAAACCTCTATATCCATTGCCTTCAAGATGAGATGCGCCCTCCAGGAGGTCATTTCCTGCTTGGAAATCTTGGCCCACATATTTTCTTACCCCATTTTCCATTGGGGGCTGATCAGTACCTACTGCTTGTCTCATCTTCCATGGGCTTGCAGCTTGCTTGCCTCATTTGCATACCCCCATGCTTTTCCAGTTCTTCCAATAAAAACTGGCTCCGGTAATGAACTCTTGCTGTGATTGTCAAGACCTTGAAAAGATCGGGCTGCCAAAAATTCTGCACCAGATTTAGCTCTTCCTTTGATTAGGTAATGTGGGTCCTTACCGCTCACCTGCAGAGCCTTATCCATTACGTTCACTAGAGCAAGGCCTTCATCTTTATCATCCACCCCATTCTCTGATTCATGGCACAAATCTTTACCACATTAGTTGAGCTTTCAACATTACATCACAATTATTCACAAATGCAACAAAACTTAACAAGTATCTATTGTCTTTAGAAGCAATGAGTTTGTCCAATCTACCCATGGAGGACACGAATATATTCTTATCGTGCGCTTTAGCACGGTAGGAAACTAACTTGGAGACCACATTATACTACTAGGGACCACTTTTTTCTTTTTAAATTGCCTCCAACCCTAAAGTTAAATTGACATAATCATTCTCCTTCGTTACTTGAGTGAAAAAGTAATATGAAAAAAAAAAGGAAAGGAAAATTTTGAGTAACAAGCACCAGCAATGGTAGTAATTCGGTTTAAGACTGAATCCTTTGAAACAAATTAAATACCCTTCTTACCTCCATTAATAAAGAATACCAGGAATAAAAAAACATAAAATAACACATACATGCATTCACTGTTATAATAATAATAATAATAATAAATAATAATAATAATATTCAGGACCTACTATAAGGGCCAGTCAGGGGACGGGGAAAGGGAGGGCTTGGTGGAGTATGAAGACAAAAGGCATTTATACATCTGGGATTATACACAGGTAGTTTTGTAATCTTTCCCTTTGTCCTTTTCAAACACCCGTGTCTGGCTCCTAAACAAACACGAGCCGAGCTCAAACATCCCTGAAAATATACGAACCGAGTTCGAACACACCCCTGTTCGGCTCGAACTCGGTTCGTACACAGCCCTAGTTCTGGGTACTGAACTGCAAGGAGGATAAGCTTGAAATGTAGCAGCCCAAACCTACCGGATCAAGAAATCGATGGACTCCGGGGCAGGGAGTCCAAGAGGCTTCAGCATCAATGAAGCTGTTCCAGCATGAATGAGGGAACGGACTCAAGGAGATCGTACATTACCCATAAAAGCGCGAGGGTGATCTTATACTTGTCAGCGACTAAATTCACCAACGCCTCCTAGGTTCTATTCAGGTACAAAGAATTTGAAGTTTTATCCCTTTTGTACGAGGTTCTTTCCCGGTAAAAAGGAAAATTAACATTTGATACCTCTTCTGACTTTTCGTTTTACAACAGCAATCACACGTTCATCGGCTCTGGTTTCATTCAAAATGCCATTGTCCATATACGTGGAAACCTAGTTCTTCAATCATATACTATCAAATTATTCTGAAGAAGACAAGATACGAGGATCTGATCCACCAATTACCTGAAATGTTGGAAAACATGGTAATGGTATCCCCTTTTCCCATAAAAACTTTGGTAAAACAAGAAGACAGAAATTCACATTTTAGAAATGGGGTGGGTAGGGGTGTTAAATCGCTCGCACTGAGTAACTGAAGACTTGGCATCACCTCTGAAAATATGTCCTCCTATGATTTACCACTTCCAAGAAAGTGTATAAATCTTCTAATGTGCTTGGTACTTACTAACCTGGAGTCAGAACTTGCCTTTAGTGGGGAGGGGGTATCGCCCTTCGATCGGTTAGCTAAAAGCGGAGTGTACTTGGTACTTACTATCTGCAAGCTAAATCTTAATTCACAACGACATTTAAATCACTGTGGGGCTATTGCAGCACCCCTTTAACCAATGTACTTATTACTTACTATCTGCATTCTTTGCTAAATATTTATTCGCAAAAACATTTAAATCACTGCGGGGCTATTGCAGCACCCCTTTGACTTATTTTGCAATTTTCTTCGTCACTAAAGGGGATGTAGCAACAAAATTCTTTGCTTTTAACAGCTTAAGGATAGCTTCGCAATCGCATTGTTGGGCAGAACCAAAAGCTACCACCGCCCAAATATTTCCATTCATCCAGAAAGCAACAAGCAATAGTTTAGGGCACACGCCAATAGAAAGAAGGAAAGAGAGAGAATGCTTAGTCGCCATCTAAAGCAGCCATATAGATAGAATGACTACAGGTAGTACAAGTATGTTGCCGCTTTCTTAACAGTTCAGATAAAAGTAACTGCAGGAATAAGGCCAATTCAGACAAAGAAAATCACCTTGACTATCAAAATCTTCTACATATCCACCTTGAAGGAACGAAAACCGAGCCTCTTTTGACTGTCTTTTAGTATCCACTGCAGCTGAAGCGATTAAATCCCGAAATTCCATCACATATGCTCCTGTCCACTGACTTCCTCTGTATAGTTGGTAAGGGGAGAAAGGGAACTAGCATTAGATGGAAGACAGCTATTGTGGACATATTTAATTGGATTTGTAAATATGACTTTCCAAAGTAGTAGCACACTAGCCCTTATATTTTGAGAAGTCCCTTGAGATACAAATTTCTACAAACTGGTTGACTAAAAATTGCCATAACGCTAGAGGATCTCTATGAAAACTTATCCAAGTATCACTAACTAAGTAAACACGTGAAAGAAATACCATTTACAGCGACTAAACAGAAAACAGAATCAGAATGGAATCCTATTCATACCAAGATGGAAGAGCTTTGGCACCTTTTGGATTACTCTCTTACTCGAAAACGGTAACTATATAGTTGCACTGAGCTAAATGGTATAGTTCTCAAAGAGGAAACATGGGGTAACCTATTAACCCATTTTCTCCTTTGTAAAAAGGCAACCCATTTCCCTCAATTTAGAAAATTGATCAATTGCTTTGCACAACATAACAGTTATTCAAGTAGATACGTCACATACAATGCCCTATGCAGATAAAGTTCCTACTTCAGAGTTTGCTACACATTACCCTCCTAGAATATGCATGAGATATTCATATGTTTTATACTGCTTGAAGAATCTTCGGAGTGGTTTTAATATCTTGAAACCAAATCTTCAGTTCATGACTTGCCTATGGTAAGGAGATTGAAGGGCATTGATGATGCAAAAGCCATCAGCCAAATTGTAGTAGTGAGGTTATTGATAAGTAAAAAGATAAAAAGTGAAGTTATATATGTTGGATCACATATGGATAAAAGAAACTCGAGATCTGTACCTGTTGAAAGCGAGTAAGGCTTCAAAAGGAGTGATAACAGGAGCTAAGAACTCTTTGCTATCCAATAGAGCAGTTTGCGCACAAGAGACATAAATGAAAACATCACACTGCAATATACCAAAAAAAAAAAAAAGTCATAAATCATCCAGTATTTCTTTACCACCAGCACCAGCAAAATATTTTAACTTTACCTCTGGAAAGTTGGCAAGCTTTGCAGGGTTTGGTCTTCCCATTACCAGCGTATATGCCTTTTTCCCAGCTGCTGTGATCAACTCTTTCATCTGATGAATCATATGAAGGTAGCCAGCTGCATTTAAGGTCCCAATAAAAATATTTAGTCTTCTTGCATGACAAACCAGAGTTGTCGTAGTGGATAAAAGCGCAGAGACTGCAAACTGATGGCATTTGAAGAACCAAGAAATTTTTTAACACAAAAACAGCCACAAACATGTACACTCAGTGTGAACGTAAATGAACGGATCTTCTTAAGGAGCACAGGGCTGCAAATGGATAAGCAGGAAGCCTATGACAGATTAGCTGCTAAACAAACAAAACAGCAAACATATCTTAAATTGTAACAGGACTGATTCAAGGATAGGGCATTCGGCACTGTCAAGCCATTCCAGGAACCACAGCCTAAGATTGCTATTCATGCTGAGCATGCATGTGAGAAAAGCTCTACACTAAGAAAATAAACAAACATGAGACTATATCTCAATCAACATAACATACAACAAAAGCTAAAGCCCAGTTGGTATATGGAAGCAATAATGATACATATGCCCTAGTGAGAAGACGCGTGGCCGGGCAGAAGGGGTAATTGAAAAGCAACAACCACATTTCAAAAGCAGATTGCAACTTCTGTCTGCCTCTACTCCTAAGTGAACAAATGAATACACCATGAGCACCCTTAAACAACTTGAATCACATAGCTTTACATACCATAAACTAACTGTTTATATGCAAAAAAGGAAGCAATCGAGCTTATGAATCATCAAAAAGATCTCCCAGTAAAGAAGAAACATACCAACCCCAAGAGTTCCCACCAATATTCCAACAATATCAGCATCCTTGGCTTTCTCGACAAGGTAATATCTGTACAAACATGACAAAGTAAGAAATGTTACACCAGTAGAAGGAAAAAATGGGATTCTGGTAGGAAAATGAGCAATATATCATGCCATAAGTAGATAAAGGGGCCAGTAAATCAAAAAGTAAAAAGGCAATATGCATATGAAAACAAACAGTACCTACGCTTAAGAATTCTTCTCTGTTGGGAAAAGTCAGTCATCATATAGTCTTCTGTTGCATCATATCTGACTGAGATAAATGCAAAAGAATTATCAAAACGATGAAAAATGTAAATGTAGTTAGCTCATTTTTAGATAATGTGCTAATGTTTTGCACCCCCAAAATAAGGACCACCCATAAAGTAGAGATATACATAATATAGGCATATATTGAAAACATTAATGAGTATCAACATAAGTATACAGCTTGTGAACCATGAGGCAACGGTAAGGTTGCTCCATTTTGACCTGGACGTCACAAATTTAGCCTCTCCAGAAAAAATGGGGGAAAGGATGCGTACATCAACCCTCCCCAGACCCCCCTCCTCCCCACCCAGCCCCCCTTCCCCGAAGTCAGGAAAGCCTTGTAAACTGGACCGTCCTATATACATATACACCTAGAATTAAGAGCTATTGTAATCTCTACCACGATGCTTTCAAGACACGTCTTCCCATTAGAAATGGCAATCGCATTTCAACCCACTCATAAACATTGTTTAGCTACAAGGAGCTCCAGAACTTTAAGCTGTAAGCGAATGGGCCGAACAATAAATACCATGCTTGTGCAAGTCTCATTGGACATGGAAAGAAAAGCCAAAAGTGCACACCTACAAGCACAATAGAGTGTGAACCAAGGAACAAACATAAAGGGGAGAAATTCAAGCGTGAGGATTTGAACCCAAAAGACTTAGAAAATCAAAGCTCCATCACTCTGTTAAATTACTAATTCCTCCAAACCGATAAAGTTATTAGCAAATGGGCCCAACAGTGAAACCACCATTCAACATACTTTTGAAAACAAACCAGAATAAGTTGACACCATGTCTGGCAAAATAATCTTACGCCTGGGAGGGGTCAACTTGTTTCTTAAAGACAAGGAGTGTCTCTGTAATTTCTGTAACAAAGATTAGTAAGCCCAAAACACAAGGGCACAGATTCATCTGAATGTCAAATAAGTATGTACCAATTTCACATCCATTAAACGTCAGTACAACATTTGCGAAGGCCGGATTATCAGAACCGATCCAAAAGAGTGAATAATCCTCTATTTTTTGACCTCCGGGTACACTCCATGTCAGGCCTCCGATACTATATCTTGTATCAACTGCATTACTACAACCATCATGACTGGCACAGCTTCCGACTCTCAGGTGCCCTTCTGATGGATTCACAACTGAACACATAACATCTGCAAAATGGAGTTGTAATTGGGATGTGGACCCACATAAATTTATTGATTCAGCTACTGCTGATTCTTTGATATCATCTATTGCATGGGCATATTCAAGTCCAAATAGAATCTGCATTATGGAAATGAAAAAACATAAGATAAGATAGTACCAAAACCAGCGCAGAAAAAATCTTATGCCGGCTCATTCCTAAGCGACATTGAACAATATCACAGAGGTCAATACTGAACGAACCGAAATAAATTTAAGAATGTAAAGCAAAAGTTAAAAAGCATATCTTAAGAACAAATATTGAAAGCAGGTGGACTTTTAATACATCAGGTCAATAGAGAACATAGAAGCGATCAATTAACTAGGGATGAGGCGCCAGCTGGGTGATTTTGACAAAAAAGAGCAGCGACTTTCCAAATATGTTTTCAGAGCATTTGAGCACATGAAAAACTCAACAGAGATGCAAAACACTACGAAATAGAATAGAACTCCTCACAGACCGGGAAAAAAAATGGTACCGAATGCAAAAAGACATCAAGTCCCATGTTACGCACAACAGAGACAACCACAGAACTTTCTTATCCAAATAGCCAGCATGGTGACATTTTCTGACCCTTTTCATTCTTTAATGTTAAACCTAATCACCAAAAAGAGACACTTCAATGAGGAATCTAATGTTTGCTCATAATAAACCCACACCTAGTACTGCCATTAATGCTAGAAGAGTGGGCATAGAAGGATGGTTCCAAGAACCCTTTTCCAATAGCAGCCTAGGAAGCTTCCATACAGGATGTCTCCAGTCGAAATGTCGAGAGCGAATGAGACAGAAAGGAAAAGAGGCATACATAAGAATCAGGATTGTCACAACTTCATTTCAGTCTGAGATGTAAGTTTGCCAGGTGATTAGGTGAATCAATCGCTTGATTACCAATGTCAAGTCAATCAAGTAAGTCGATGGAAAAGTATTTGTTCTTACCAAGAATCAACCATAATCCAATAATCATAATTAGCTACCCTTCATACTGCTATAGCCTTAGCCTCACCATGAGGGAAATCATCGCCAGAAAATTTAAAGCTATCACATCATGGTTAGTATGTAGTTACCATTCCAGACAAACAAGTTAGCCTAAGGAACCTCAGTGCCACGAAAAGAGAAGAATCTGCAGCTAGTTGTGTTTGCGATCCCAACCTACCTGGGATCGCACTCCCAACAAGCTCCCAATTTGGGAGCGCAAATTTATGAATTTCAGGGAATTCATGGCTTCTTGCAAGAACCCTGCAACTAAGGTCTGTACAGCGAGCAAATGAGAGCAGGAGTTTCATGGTTGTTCTGTCAATGCAAAAATGAGTGAATTAAAAATCAGTCAATGGTTGCAAAAGGAGAAAAAAAAATATTTACTTTACCGTAATTACTAATAGGGCTGGACTGGAGGCGATTCAGAAGGGATAAGACCGTTACTGGTTTTCGCAGTCTTAATGATCTTCTTAGATGTCATCGTTTTTTAGTACTTGTTTCCCAACAAAACCAACTAATGTAAGTTCACGACAAACAAAGGCAATGCAGCTCTGGTGAAAACTCACTATCGCAGTTCCCTAACTCACACAACGTCGTTACTTGGAAACAAAGGTGAGGCAAGTTTCCATTATACAAGGTCACTGAATAAACATTTGCCCCTTTTTGGGTCATGGTGCTGACTGCAGTGAAACACCGGTGTTTTGTTATAGCAGATAAGCACTTTCAGGCAATAGGTATTTATCACAATACTTTCAGAAATAGGTCAAAATTTGGTCCTTTTAATTGCATATTCAAATGAACGTCCTTAATTATTCACTCTTAGACCCTATGTGACTATTAATATCTAGAACCTTTCTTATACAGCAAACAGGTGCTTCTTTATGCTCGTCTAAGTAGCTGGCACCAGGAACTTTGTCACTTATGCAAAGCGTCAGTTATCTCACAAAAATGAGCTCAGTATCTGTAAAAGAGTAATGAACAACATTTCCAGCAAGGTTGCAGTAATCCAACTTCCTGAGAAGTATATAAGCTATATGTGCAATTAACCAAAGAGAAGTCAAAGGCAAGAACTAAAACACCAGGTAACTTATCTTACCAAAATAGGCTTGCCACTGGTCAATGCAAAACTGCACATGCTTTTCGCACAGCTAGATGCACTAATCGAAGATTTTCCAAAAATATATAATGCAGGAAGATTCGATGTCCTACAAGGACAAGAAAAAAGAGTGCTTAATCCACACAATTTCATGCTAAATGAAAAGTAAAAACTCAAACAGCACTGGAAACCTTAATAAGCATCAAGAAAAAGCTCGAACACAAAGGTGGTATACTTACGGACTAAGACAGGTTTGCCCAAAATGAATGACACAATCGGCATTAATGTGAGACGCACCCACCTCGTCGACGCAACAACTACCATACGTTGTATCGGCCATCACGTACAACTTCACATCTCCATTGCCTTGAGTACATGGTTGTTCTGATGAACAAAGCTTTTCGCGCAGTTCACTTACTACTTTAGTTGAATCCTTCAATAGCTCATCGGGGAACTAATAAATCAAGCCACAATGACTAGCATTAAGTTTATTGTCTTTTTTTAACAAGACAGCAGGTAAAGAAAAAGTGGAATGCAGTTACCAGGAAAAATAGTAATTCGAACATCCAAACAGTGCATTGAACTCTAAGAGTAACTACATGACAAATAAATGATCTTTGACGAGTCAAACTAAGGGAAAAAAGAAAGGTTGAACGTTTGAACCTTCAAATTTTATGATAGAAGGAATTCGCGAAATATCAAATAGGACAAGAACTATAAATAGAGGGAGTATTACGTTCACTGGAAAAGCAGGAAAAGGGAAAAAAAATGTTCGGTTCAACAGACACAATATACGGAACAAGTGCCTTCCATGTAGCTAGAAATTAGCAATTGTTGAGAGGATAACGTTTACTTACTTTCCACTTGAATGAAATTAAAAAAAAATTGCTGCACTCCATTGTTGCTAGAGATCCTTACTAACTGTTGAACACCTCTAGATTTAAGGTGACAAGTGATTGCAGGAACCAAAAAATGAATGCATTTATCAAATCCTATGGCATTACTAAACCATGAAAGTACTTCAATTAGCTGGAATTTTATAAGTCTAGGAAACTAAAAAACTCAAACAAAAACAAAATTATTCTCCTTTCCTTGCTACAATAAACAACAGAATTAATGAGTTAAGAACAGGTGAGTGCGCTCCATCTTTTCATTGTCGCTCATTCTCCAATCATCAATACAGATGTCGTCTTTTATCGCTTGCTAATTTTTCTGTGACATTTACGAAAAAGTGGACTGCAGTTATCAATGAATATACAAGAAGGAGAGGCTGTTTCCAACCCCCCCCCCCCCCCCCCTCATATGCTATTTCCACACCTCATTCCTCGCTGAAAATTTTATAAGTGTCGCTGTGCTTTTCTTAGCGACAACAAGGAGCTGAAAATAGCATGTCCTGTAATTATAGTTTTTCAGTTAAGCTGGAAATTCAGAGTTTTAGCAATTCCAAACAACATCAAACAAATAAAGTTCTTCACTTTTCTTTCTTTCTTCGAACGTACTAATACCTTTTCTTGGCATGATGAAAGAAACATCAAATTCGTTCTTTTTCCAGGGTTCAACAATAAAGCAGGTTTAAGCGATGAAATTGGGAAGAGAGACTGAAAGGTACCTGCAAGGCGACTCTTGTGAAGTTTCCACTGCGTATGAAGTTCGCCACACGGATTATCTCATAACTCAGTTCCAAATCCATAGCACTCCTACTGTGTGTGCGCGCGCGTGGGATAACCTGGCTCAAGAAGAATCACCTACTCTGCGGCCGGGGGTGGTGACGCTCCTACGACAACTCTCCTGCTTCTTGCCGCCTCTTGCAGTCTTGCCCTTGCTAACACTCCTGCTTTGATTTTGATAGGTTCTGAAAAGGAGGCCTACTATTTTCTAGCCCATAATAACGCCCAATAAAATTCTCACGACGTAATTCACCAGACAACACTCTGGTTCATTTGCTCTAACAATTTTTTTTTTTTCAAACTATATATCGTTGAGGACGTAGATGCTAGCAGACTAGTTGGATGATAAATCCATTTAAATAAATAGATGATAAAGTAACAAAGAAAAAAAAAACACCATAACGACTCTCAGCAAGGCTAGAGGTCAATTCAGGGAAGAGGTATCACCGATCGTACACGAGCAAACTATTCCTCCCATTCTACACGTTCCAATTAGAAAAAAGAGATGTCAAAGCGGATTGTTGTAAAGAGATGTTGTAACATACCTTTTTGTCTTTGGGCGAGATGTAAGGAGTGCATTTTCATGCAACAATAAGTCCGCCTACTCAAAAAGTATGCAGAAGCCAACATCTATCTGACACTAGTAGTCATCTAAAGCATGAATTTAAAGTAAGAACGAAAGAGAATAATACGTAAACAACGAAGGTTGCTCAGCCATTGTATAACAGTTGAAATTGGTAAGTTATGGTGTTAAAGACATCAGCCGAGACAAGAACTTCAATACAAGTACCAATTCGAACCCAGTGAAAATTAAACAGACGCCTATAACAGAGGGACACAAAACTCCTTTACGAACGAGGACCAACAACAGATATGACATAATGTGGGATGGGGTATTGGGGATGGGGGAACTTGACAGTTACAGCTTGTGAAAAAAATGCAAGAGACATAGTGGAGGATGAAAATGTAGCGGTAATGATCGATTTAATACCATGAACTGGTTTTTTTACTCTGCATTTTCCTGAAACGAAATAAAAAAAATAACCAGTGGCTTAAACATTACGGAACAACAAACGACTTTGAACCCAAATCTGAGTAGTACAAAATGGTTCCTTCTATTGTATGTGGAGCTTGATTTTAATCCAGAGACATTGTTATAATAGAAGTAGTGACCTGAAACTAGTTTTGTGTGGGTGTCCCACACTGGCTATTGAGAGAAAGTCACAGTTTAGCCCAAGTATATAGGTTGTCTTGTCCCATATTGATTATTTAGAGAAAGGTCACATCTTAGCTCCAAATAAATATAAGTGATCTTATATTGTTTTGGACCAAGAGAGAACCACAAACAAAGAGTGAAAGGTTGGGATTTTGCTTGTAACACTGTTGAATGGTGAAATCGAAATGTGCGTTTGATTTTTATTTTTTTTAATTTCTCGTTTCTTTGTTGTTCAATATATTGCTTCGTAGTTGCTGTGTTTCTTAACAATTGGTACCAGAGCTTGGGTTTGAATTTTACTCACGTAGGTTTTACGTTTGAATGGAAGCAATGGCCGAAGAAGGTAAAGAAAAGATCGAGAAGTTTAATGGTATGAATTTTCAGTGGTTAAAGATGCAAGTTGAAGACTACTATCCAAAAGATCTGTATCTACTGCTGGTGGGAAAGAAACTTAAAGCAATGAATGCGAACGAGTGGGCAATTTTGGACAGACAGAAGTTGGTTATAGGAAGGCTTAGCATGACGCCACAAGTGGCATTTAATATCTCCAAGGAAAAAACTATTGTTGTTATGATGGAAGTGTTGGAGAAATTGTATGAAAAACCTTTTGCTTCGAATAAGGTATTGCTTGTGAAGAGACTGCTTAATATGAGAATGTCTGAAAATGGTTCTGTTGTTGATCATCTAGATGATTTTAACGGTGTTACAAATCAATTGGATTATGTCGGCATTAATTTCGATGATGAAATTAGAGCTTTATTGTTTCTCTGTTCACTGCTGATAGTTGGAATAACTTTGTGATGACAGTGAGTAATTCTATTATCTCTGGAACACTAACACTTAATGATGTTGTGAGCTCTGTGATGAATGACGAAATCGGAAGAAGACAATTGGTGATGGTATATCATCTAGTATTGCTTTGTCCATGAAATCCAAAGGTAGACAGAATAACAAGCAGAATAACGGGGGAAGAAATCCTACAAGAGGAAGATCAAAATCAAGAGGCAAGTCGAAGTCCAAAGGGAGAATCATAGTGTGCTGGAATTGTAACAAGGAAGATCATAAGAAGGATGATTTTATGGAACCAAAGAAGAAAAGGGGAGTAGGGAAAGACAAGGTGATGATGAAGGGACAAACATGGTACGTTCAAATGAACGGACATATGACAATTTGTCTCTCTGCTACAGTAAATGATAATTTCAAAGTGTGGTATGTAGACTCGAGAGCCTCAATTCATTGTACACCTTATAGAGATTGTTTCAGTGATTATGTTTATGGTGATTATTGACATGTGATTGTCGAGAATCGATATCGATAGCATTGTGGAAAGGAAAAAGTGAAAATTAAATTGTCAAATGGATGAACCCTGGTTTAGAAGGATGCTAGACATATTCCAGAACTGTAGAAGAACCTTATATCCACCAGTGGGTTGGATCGTGAAGACTATTTTGTGGCATTTGGTGAAAAACAGCGAAAGATGATCAAAGGGTCGATGGTGGTAGCAAAAGGTGAAAGAGTAAGAAACATATACACTCTTTCAGGTACCCATAACCATTCTATCTCTTTGGCTTTTACAGAAAATTAGAGAACTACACTATGGCATCACAGCTTTGGGACATTTGAGTGAGAGTGGTATGAGAATTTTGCACTCAAAGAATGCTTTGCTAGGGATGAAAAACATTTAGTTGAATTTCTATGAGGGTTGTGTCTATGGAAAGCAAAAGCAGGTCAGTTTTCGAAAGGATGGGAAAGAGAAGAAGATTGAAAGGCTAGAGTTAGTTAACACGGATGTTTGCGGACCTACTACGGTAAAGTCTCTTCAAGGTAATTTTTACTTTGTTTCTTTTATATATGATGCTAGTAGAAATACTTGGATATATGCCATCAGAGAGAAATTTGACGTTTATCACACTTTTAAAAAGTGAAAAGCTCTTGTTGAAAATTAAATAGGGAACAAGGTGAAATGCCTAAAATCTGATAATAGGGGTGAGTATCGTGATGTAGGGTTCCAAGAATACTGTTCTAATAACGATAGCATATTAATAAGGACTGTTAAGAGGACACCTCAAGAAAATGGCTTGGCAGAGAGGATGAATAGAACAATCATGGAACGAGCAAGGTGCATGATGATACATGCTGATTTATGAGTTGGAAAGTCTTTTCTCCCTCTATACCTTGATACTTCATCCTTAGGAACTTTTACACGAAAATGTGTTTCATTTATGGCTCCAACACAATCCTAAAAAGATGCTTTAATACATATAAATATATATATATATATATATATATATGTATTTTTTTTGCATTTCAAGAACCAATATATCACTTACCTTAAAATATGAAAAGAATCTACTGTTATACCGAATTTCTGGGGGGACTTGAGTTCCGTCCGGCTGGATGAAAAACTTATCTTTGAGTGATATAATCACTCTAAAAAATTTGTGAAAATGACGACTAGTTGTTTCCGTTGACCGGTGAAAAAAGAATTCAATTGACCGATTCCTCTCATTATGTGCAAGAATGTAAAGAGACTTGACAGCTTGTTCCTCCACACAACTCTATGCATTATCGGTAAGTCGTTCAGTTCCTTGAAGTATTCGCACTAGTCTACCAAATGCATCTGGGCCCATGCGTATAATATCACTTGTGTTCTCATTAAAATTTACCTGATGCATTAACCTTCGTCTGGTGCTCTCTCTCGATTGCAACTTCAGCTATCGGCCGATTTATACATTGGAATTGTGGATGATTACACAATAAGACAACTAATGATGCCACACAAGAAACGACTACCCCGACTGCCATTTGTATAAACCCTTCCAAATCATCCATGGTATCTATTCAATAATGCAATATTTATCAGTTTATAGATAGATGACTACAAATGAATCCAAACCAAACCAAAACACTTTATATTGACATATAAGATTAGCTGGACATAGATTAGGGGTGATATCACAATTGCTGAATAAATGTAAAGTGCCTAAACAGTAAACGCTCGTCGAAAAATCATTAAAAATCAACTAAAGTGCTGACAAGGACCACACAAATTGCCTTCCAGTCAAAACGCCATTTACAAAATCCCAAAATTTTAGTCAATTTTGCTACTTAATTTATGTTCAAGTTTTGCGATTTGGAGTTAGTTATGTTTTTAAGCAAGAAGAAGAAGAGTGCCGGATTACTGAAGATTCTCTTCGGTCATTGTTCTAATATATATAAATCTGGAATGTCAACATCTTAGGCTTCGTTTGACAAATTTTTTTTTTTGGTTTTCAGTTTTTAAAGAGCAGTTTTTTAAAGAGCAGTTTAATTTTTTTTTTATATAAAAACAAGTGGGTGTTTGATAACCCTTTTTTTTTTAGGTTTTTTTTTTTGTGTTTGGTAACCCTTTTTATTTTGACTTTTTTTTTTTGGTGGTTTGCGGTGGCGGTGGTGGGGCGTAGCGGTGGTCGACGGTGGTGGTGGTGGTGGCCGACGGCCGGAGGTGGCTGCCGGCGGCCGGAGGTGGCTGCCGGCGGCCGGAGGTAGCTACCGGCAGTCTCCGGCGGCCGGAGGTGGCTGCCGGCAGTCTCCGGCGGTGGTCGCCGGCGGCCGGAGGTGGCTGCCGACAGTCTCCGGCGGTGGTTGCCGGCGGCCGGAGGTGGCTGCCGGTGGTCGCCGGCGGCCGGAGGTGGTTGTCGGCAGTCTCCGGCGGTGGTCGCCGGCGGCCTGAGGTGGCTGCCGGCAGTCTCCGGCGGTGGTCGCCTGAGGTGGCTGCCGGCGGTGGGAGGGTGGTGGTGGTGGTCGGAAAAAAAAAACCAAAAGTGAAAAAAAAAACCAGTTTTTGGAGTTTTTTTTTTTACTTTGCAGTTTTAAAACTGGTTTTTTAAATTGAAAAAAAAATGGTTACCAAACGCTCCTTTTTTTCAGTTTTTAAAACTTAAAAAAAAAAAGAGGGAAAAAAAGAGTGTCAAACGGGGCCTTAATTGTCTATATTCTTCATGGTAACTATGCATGCTGGTCACCTTTACAGCAGATTAATGAGGTAGGCATGCACGAAACACAATAATATGAACTAATGTGGACTGTAATACCAAAATAAAGGCATGAAGTGCATGCTCTTTTTGCTTGGGTCCCGCATATATGAATTCAACTAATCCTCAATTATTGGATTGAAGAGACTTATCTGGCCGCACCTAGTCCCATGACCAACTACACCAAATAACTCTGCAACTAAATTGACCCAAACTGCCCTTCAAGCCCCTGCACATGAAGTGCAAGTAAATAGTAACTACTGTGCTCAACAGGCACCCATCCAATCCAATCCAATCCAATCCAATCCAATCCAATTCCAAACTAATAGAAAAAGCTTACAGGAAGGAGGCTTGCTGACAGAAATGGTGACTGTCATGACCAGCATCACTCCAACAATTAGCCGGACAAAAAGGAAGGAACCCACAACGTCTTTTCTGGGATCTCACCAAGGATAGCATTTTCAAATATTTCAGAACTGGGTACTCTTATCAAGTATAGGAGATTAAAAGCATTGGCATTATGTTTGGAGGCATTCTCTCATCCTGCTAGTTTGATGAGTATTTCTACTCGTGCCTTCTCTCGATTAAGATTACATGCAAGCAAACTTGACAGGAATTGTGGGTTATGGGAGGTTCAGTCGCCAGACATTAACCTAGGACTTACGATGCAATTCGATTTAACCATGTCTTGTGCGGCATCAAACACCTGGAGTGCCTAGCCAATTCTAGCAAGAACTACTTTGATTTCCTTGGTAATTGATGTGAACAAGCTCAGAGAGTGACATGCCTGTACCGCTTTTGCTCTGTCCCAGCCTTACAAGGGAGGTTCCTACGGTCAAAAACTACCACCGGAATGATCTTATAGTGACGAAGCATATTGATACGGTGCATACGGTAGTTTAAGTACTGCAATTTCTTGTCACCCTTGTATTGAGGCAAAGCTCCATACTACGTGAGTATGCTATAGAATTAAATTTAGGCTATATTAGATTCAACATACTGACCTGATTCGTTCCAATGGTCCAAGAATCGTATGAAATTTCAGCAACAAAATTGTTATACCTTCAATACCTACGCAATATACATCTCAAAAGCTTAGAATAAATTCTCACAAATGCAATCTTATAACAAAGATCAATATTTTGGACTTATAGTGGCTGCTGATAGTCTTACCAAGGAGTCAAGTGCTTCTTGCACAATATGGTGGTAGAAGTGAAGAAGTAGACCTCTAGAAAGAGAGACAACGTTATATCGGTATAGTCTTCAAGGGCAATTGAGAAAATTCAAGTTTTAGATAGTTTCTGATAAACAAATCTCATCAAATCCGACCTCTTTTAGTTAGATTTCAGTACGTTAAAACAAATCTCATAGAATTTCATTCCAAATCCAGCTTTAATGGTTCCAAACAAGTGAAATTCGAATTTCAATTTCAAATCTCATTAAATTCAGGGTTATGAGGAAACTAATGCATTCTGACCGTATTATCCCTGTTTTGGTCGTGGTGAATGAGTGCTTTGGCTAGAGTTGTCAAACGGGCCGGGCGGCCCGTGGGGTGGGCTGGCCCGGCCCGGCCCAGTTCTGGCCCGGCCCAGTTCTGGCCCGGCCCCGTCCATGAACAGTAGCGGCCCAGCACAAGCGGGCTTGGGGCCTGGGCCTGGACGGGGCCTGGGCCTGGACCAGGCCTTCAGATTCTGCGAAAAAGCCCGGCCCGGCCCGGGTTTGGCCCGGCCCGAAGTCGGCCCGGTTCTGGCCCGGTTTTGGCCCCACCACTTGTTTGAATTTTTTGCTTTTCCCCCCCTTTCTTCCACCCCGTTTCCAAAATTCCACTTTTACCCCCCCAACAGCAATATAACGGCTAGTTTGGGGGGTATTTTAGTCTAACCTATATTTTCAACTCCTTTACACTCTTACCCTCCCCAACAACTATAAACGGATAGTTTGTAGGGGTATTTGGTCTTTTGTGAAGTTTCTAAAATCTATAAATTCACACCATTTCTCTCTAATTTTTCACACCAATCTTCTTACTCTCTCTTACCTAAACATTCTATATTTCTACAAGCTTTGCTACTATTTTCCTCTCCAATTACTACTCTTGCTAATTACTACTAGTATTTACTAATTAGTACTCTTGTTTATTAATTACTAGTCTTGCTAAATTCTTTTTAATTACTAACTCTCTAATATTTGTTACTCGTTCATTCTTTTAATTGTTATGTGTTAAGATTTTATTAATAAAGCTCACCAAGAAGAGTATGAAAATGTTTAACATATAATAAAAAATATAATGGCTAACAAATAAATATGTATATACATACATACATATATATGTATATTACTTATAATGAAATAAAAGGATAAAGATTAGGTTCGTTAAATTGTGAATATTGCCTAGAGATGAAATTTAAAATTGAATAACAAGAAAAAAAAAAAGAAAAAAGGGCCCAGGCCCGGCCCAAGCCCGGCCCTAGATATTGGGCCTAGGGCCAGGGCCTGGACTGGGCCTAGGTTTGCCTTCTGCAGGCCCGGCCCGGTTGGCAGCCCCACTGGCCCGGCCCCACAGCAGGCCCGATGGGCTTGGGCTGGGCCGGCCCAAGCCCGGCCCTTTGACAACTCCAGCTTTGGCCCTTTCATTTGTTCTATCCATTTCAACAAGAACCCTTATTTGGAACAGCACCACTCCCGCTACGAAGCAGCCTCCACTGCGCACGGTTATTCGCCGGCGACGGCGTCCATCAACAGAGGTGAGTCTCCTTCCTTTAGCAGTTGTATACTCAATATTTGTTTTCGTTTTTTATATTTTGAACCAAGCCATGGGCGAGGGCGGACTTGGTCGACTCGAATGTAGTTTTGCAATCAGTTGAACGGGTTCTGTTTCTTTGATCATCCGAATTCTGTACTGGAACGTTTTCACTGAGAATTCCAATGTTATAGATTTTACTGCGGCATGCGGGCGGCTTGGACTGCTGAGATGGGTTTGGTTCGGCTTCTTGATTTAGGTTTGGATGGCTAAGATGGGTTTTGGGTTAGAAGTTAGGTTTGGTGTAAATGAATTTGCTGTGCTGTTTGCATCTCATGGGGATTATAGTGTCATACAACGGATTGGTGTTGCCATTTATGTGAATATGATATGATCAGGTTTTACTGTTTTGGGCTGAGGTTAGGGTAAAGTTAAAAAAACAAAAAGGAATTTGTTCACAGTAATTTAAAAAATATGTTGTTATTTGTTTGGAGCATTCATGTACCCAAATAAATAAAATTCAGTGCCTACTTTCTTCTATCCATTTGATTGCTTTCTGCTCCTGTGAAAACCTTAAGCAAGTACCCCATTTAAAGCTTTAGGGTTCCTTTTAAAACCTTTTGCAGATAACCATTAAAGGTTCAGTGTTTCAGGAAAATCTTTGGCCTGTTTTGTATGACATTCATGTTTCTTGCTCCTGATTCAGAATTTCTTCAAGGTGGTCAGTGCACGGAGAGGTTTTACAATATTGTGGTTCATAGTTTAATGGTCACGGTGCACCAACTCTAATTTAGTTTCCTGTTTTGTTTGTTATTGTCATGTGATATGTGATTGAAACTTTTACAGCAAGGTTCTTGGCAAATGCTAGGGAGAAAATGCTGCATAGAAAAGTGTTTTTGCTAGGAGTCCTAGTTTATATTGGTTTTAGCTCTTGACGCCTTGTACAGTCATGTAGTAGAAAACACGGTAGTGTAGTCCGGTGTTTTCTTGTTTACCCATGCAGTAGAAAGCATGATAGTCTACTCCTGTGATGTCTTGTTTACCCAAATAGTACAGTACTTTTCAACCATCTAATATTATCCAATATATATATAGTACTCATTGGCACGAAATTGTCGACTCAATAAGTTTCTACTGATATGGGTACAAGATAGTCAATTCTCGGTGGTATGAAGGTGCTTCAATATATGTGGAATAATTCTTTTGTTTCTCGTGCATTTTCTGATGTTGTACTTATTTTTTCATTAAAAATGGATTCTGCTAGTCAAATGCAACAAACTAAAGGAAAAAAGAAGGCATCGCGCCGGCCTAGTGTAAAAGCTAATTGGAATTCCTGCAAAATAAAGTTTTTGTTAGGTTATGTGTGAAAGAAGTTTTAGATGATAATAGGCTCTAATGTTACACAACATTGGTTTGGAGAAACATAGGAAAATCATCTTTTTGGACAAACTGGGGTAAAGTAGCATCAGCAAGTTGTAACTTCTTGCAATAAACAAGGAGCTGACTTGTAGCTTCTCCTATTTGGTCCAGGTTTAGCAAATAACAACATCTCACCTTATTTAACCAAATAATCCAGATGAGATTATTGACAAAAAAGTTGATTATGAGAAGTTGCACAGAAATGGTATGCACCAGCTTTTTGCATAATCTAGTTAAAAATAATCTGGTTGCTTGGTAAGCTGCTTCTGTTTCAAGCTGAAGATACCACAAACAAGCCCTTAGGTCTATGCCTGTGTTGATTTTGGTCAGTTTCCAGAAGGAGGCCATTTAGTTCCTGGCCAATTAGCCCCTAAGGCCTAAAAGTTTCTCTCCTTGTCATTCTTCCAACCTTAGGGGGTAGCCCAGACTTATCTCTTTCATTTGCTTTACTCTTTCACTTCTCTCTCTCAGCAACAACCAGTCATCCACACCAAGACGACAGATTCAAACGGCAAGTCCTTAATACTTATCCTATTTGATTCTTTGAGAAGTGTGATAACTGTATAGTATGTACCTAAAGTCATCTCAGCCCAGGGTTTGCACTGCTTCTCATAGTGTTCTTTATAATATTTTGCTATTCTAGATGGGTATGAAAATTTTGTGATGTTAATGCATGTTTCTTTGGCAATTTTCAAGCTAGAAATGGGTAATATACGGGAACGTTAAAAGATAAAAACTCCTTCTCGAAGATGGTTTGCCATTTTTCTTTTTGTGGATTATGTCGCCATGGCCATGTGTTTTATTGGGTGATTGGGGAGTTTGATTTGGGTAATGATTCTTATGATGGTGGCAGTGACGACAGAATTCAGCCTCTGGTAAATGAGGCGCGGTGAAAGTCTGATTTTTCTTCTACACGCTTCTTGACTTCTTATGGAGTTTAGGAAGGTTTTTAGTACTTTTGAACGGAAAAGAAATAGGTGGTCGCAGCCACTTTGTAATGGACGCCCATGGCTTCTATCAGCCCACGGGTGAATAACCCTCAATGTTCAATATTTTAAAACATGATTAGGCTTGGTAAGATAGCTGGATCATTTTAGTTAAGATAACAACTCACTGTTTGAAATTTTATAACTATGAAATTACCCCTTATCTGAATTGGTATCAAAAGAAGCTTTAGTCCAACGACAACTCTTTTCTGCTCATGGCATCTTCCACTAACACATCTCCAAACTTCGCAGCTGTTGCCTTGGCACCTGCCTTTCCATCCCACTCCAAGCTCATTATTATATATTCCCTAACAAAAGCTATCTACACTCGAAAATGCAGGTGGTTCCCTTCTGAAAAAATGTAGAACCTTTTTTTACTCTATATTCTTCTCATTAAACAGAGGCGGAGTATATATAGGAAGAAAAGAAACCTACATCCTTGATTTTAGGACCCATTTAGGTACCATATAATAAGGGATTAATGACAATCAGAATCCTAGCTAATAAAAGCTAACAATAGCTGTACATGATCTGAAATATAACTACCTAAATGCAACTAACTAATGAAAGAATCAATTAGACTTAAATCATAAACTCTGATTGAGAATTTTCTCCCTGAAATGCTCAAGTCCCCCTCAAGCTGGGAGTAAATGTTGATCATTCCCGGCTTGTAATATAAGTTGTGAAAGTTCACTTTAGGTAAAGCTTTTGTGAGAATATAAGCTGGTTGGTGACTTAGAAAGAGTATAAACCATTTGGATGATACATCCTTCAATCTTCTCCTTTGATGAAATGTCTATCAATCTCCACATGTTTGGTCGTGTCATGATGGACAAAAATTTTAGCAGTATTGATAGACGCTTGATTGTCACGTAAGACTTTTATTGAACCTTCACATGTAATCTTTAATTCTTCTAAAAGTCTTTTAAGCCAGATCCCTTCACAAATACTGAGTGCTACACCCCTGAGCTCACCCTAAGCATTATTTGTAGACACGACGGATTGCTTTTTACTTCTCCAATCTCCAAGTTACTAGGTTACCCCAAATATGTGTAGTAACCAGAAGTGGATCTCCGGTTTGTAATAGATATCAATGTTCTTGTTGTACCCCTTTTTGAAAGAAGGGCCCTTGTCTGGTGTCATTTTGAGGTATATCAAAATTCTATGAACAACATCAAGGTGATCTTTAGTGGGATTATTCATGAGCTGGCTTAGCATACTGACAGAAAAGCCAATATTAGGTCTAGTGTGTGATAAATAGATAAGTCTCCCTACAAGGCATTGATATCTCCCTTTATCAACAATAGTACTCCCTTCTTTCATGCCTACTTCATAGGTTGAGTCCATGGGGTGTCAACAGGCTTGCAGCTAAGCACGCCAGTCTCCTTAAGTAAGTCGAGGGTGTAATTCCGTTTGGAAATAGAAATCCCCTTTTTGAGCGAGCTATTTCCATGCCAAGGAAGCATTTTAACTTTCCAAGATCTTTAATCTCAAACCGTTTGGCTAGGATAGTCTTCAACCTGTTTCCTCATAATCATCTCCCGTGAGAATGATATCATCAACATGAACAATAAGGATAGTAAGCTTTCCATCTAAAGAATGGTTAGTAAACAGGTATGGTCTATTGACCTTGCATGTGCCGGTATTTCCTTACAACTTTTGTGAACCATATAGAGATTTATTCAGCTTGCACACTTTATGTGCATTTTCCTTATTCTTAAAACCAGGAGGAATTTTTGTGTAGCCTACTTCTTCTAAGTCACCATTCAGGAAGGCACTCTTGACATCTAATCGATGAAGAGGCGAATCAAGATTAGAAGCCAAAGATAGAAGAATCCTAATTGTATTCAACTTAGCCATGGGTGCAAAAGTTTCTTGATAATGAATCCCATAGGTTTGAGTGAAGCCTTTTGCAACTAAGCTTGCTTGTACTTTTCAATACTCCCATCTGCATTATACTTTACATTTTTCCATTTATAGCCCATTGGTTGTTTCCCTTCAAGAAGATTTGAAGTAGTTTATGTACCATTTTATTTTTAAGGCATTGATTTCTTCATTTATGGCAGCTCTCCATTTTGGATTTGCCATGACTTCTTGTACACTTGTTGGAATTTCAATTTTGGATAAGTTAGAAACAAACGCCTGATAACTTGGGGAAAGATTGTCATATGAAACACAGTGAGATATGGGATGTTGGGTGCAAGGCCTCACTCCTTTCCTTTGGGGAAATGGGAATATCGAGATCATTATAAGGTATTGAAATGAAATCGGATGAGTATTCTGTATTAACTGATTCTGCAGGAACAATAATAGGGTTAGGATCCTGGCAAGGCTCGGGAAGTATTGGGTGCTCTACCTCTTTATCTCTTGGCTTCCTAGAATAAACAAGATTTTTCCATCTCTTGTATTCTGAGTTTGAAAACTGGGAGGAGATCTCCCCTCGAGAAGTAGACTCAATGATTTTTTTAGGATTGATGTGAGAGATTAAAGAAAAGGAATTAGTAGGCTCATTATGGAGATGCCAAAACTGATATTCATCTTTGTTAGTGGCAGAATTCTCCGCCTCAATAGAAGTTTTGGGGTAGAAAGATTGATTTTCAAAAAAGCTAACATCCGTAGTGTTGTAGAGTTTCTTCTTTTCAGGAGAATAGCATTTATACCCTCTTTTAGATGAAGAATAGCCAATAAAAATACATTTGACAGCCTTTGGATCTAGTTTATTACCCCTAATATATGGTGGAATATGACCAAAAGCTAAACAACCAAAAATTGTAAGAGACAAAATGGATATAAGACAAGTAGAAAGGTAAGAGTGAGTGAAATCCTGAATAGTAGTGTTGAAGTTTAGCACTTTTGATGTTATTCTGTTAATGAGATATCCTGCTGTAAGGATAGCATCCCCCAAATTTTTTTGGGAAGATTTGAGGTGAATAAGAGAGCGCGGGCAACTTCTAGAGGATGACGATTTGTTTTCTCAGCTCGCCCATTTTGTTGGGGAGTATCAGTGCAAGAACTTTGATGAACATCCCATTTTCTACAAGGTAGTTGCCTAAGGTAGACTTAAAGTAGTGTTTGGCATTATCGGTTCTTAAAATTTTGGATTTTGGCTTGAAATTGATTTTGAAGCATAGAATGAAACCTTCTAAGAATAGAGACAGTTTCATTTATCTTTTATTAAAAATATCCAAGTTACCCTAGTATGATCATCCACAAAAGTAACAAACCACCTACCAGACATATTGTGAATACAAGAAGGCCCCAAATATCACTATGAATAGTAGGAAAATGATGAGATGGTTGATATGAATGCACAGAAATATCGTTTCTAATATGTTTTGCTAGTTGATAGATTTCACATTTAAAAGAGTTCGTTTTTTATTCTTAAAAAGGGAAAGGAACAATTTCGTAAAGTACATAAAACTGGGGTGGCCTAATCTAAAGTGCCATAACATAATTGGTTTATTATCATGGCTAGAGACAAGCATATAATCTCTATTGGATTGACTCATTAGAACAAAACTGGAAATACACTGGTGTGTTGAGTTTGGTTCCCAGGTTGCGATCCTTTAAGAGATAGAGCCCTACATCTTCTTTTTTCGAGTCCTGATCCTGAAAAATACAGTGGGTGGGAACAAGTTAGCAACACATTTTAGGTTTTTGGTGAGTTTGCTTATGGACAATAAGTTGCAAGATAAATTGGGAACCAAGAGGATTGAATTAAGAATAATATAGGGCTAATTACACCCATGTCCCTGAGGTTTGGGGGTAATTACACGCGAGGACACAAAGTTTCAAAATGTAACACTTATGTCCATTGATAAACGGAATACAAAAATACTTAATGATTTTAACAAAAAGACTTGATTGCCCCTGACTTTAAAATCAATTACCCACTTAATTTACTGTTTATTCTTCCTCTCCACACACCCAGCACCCACCCCCCGCACCCCCACCCCACCCCCACGCGTCTGCCTCTTCCTCTCCCCACACCCACCCCCACCCCCCCGCCCCCCCACCTCACCCCCTCGCGTCTGCCTCTTCCTCTCCCCACACCCAGCACCTACACCCCCCTACGCCGTCTGCCTTCCCCTTCCCTGTCAGCGCAGTAGCAGGCCCTCCGACGAGGCACTGGCGCCTCAAGATCGCGGTCGCCATACCGATCTGCCTGTCGCCATACCGGTCGCCACCATCACCGCCGCGACCTACCTCCGTACTCCGCGCTGTCCGAGATCGCAAGCATCACCGAGCTATGTCGCGACACCGGCCTCCTCCATCTAGATGCGCACCACCGTGACCACCAGCAAGGCAGCGCCATCACCACCACGATGGGCTTGCACCATCGCGCCCACCGGTGCGATCGATGCCTGGTGGTGGGTCTGCTCCGACAGCGACGGTGGGTGGGCCAATCTGTGGAAGCGAGCAGTTGTGGTTGTGCTGTCGCCGGCCGTGGGTGGGCCGATCGATGGGGATGTACATTGGTGTTTGGTTGGTGGCAATCGCCGGTGAAGAATAGCAGTGGCCGTTGTTGGCCATCTGCCCTCGCCGAAAATGGTGTAAGGCGTCGAGCAGGAGACTGGTGCCTACGGTGGTGGCCCGTTGTTGGGTCATGGTGGTCTGATCAATTGAGTTTGTGGCCGGCGGTGGTGGGGAGGGGGGCTGCTGGCGGTGTGGGGCGGCGGAGGGAGGCTGCCGGCGGTGACTTCAGATTTAGGGTTTAAATTGTGGAGAGAGAAAATTATACTTTCTGTGACGATATACTGTACAGGGGTAGTATTGCCATTTTCAAAATACGTAATGACGAAAATTATACTTTTTGGACGAAATACTGACTGTTGGATAAAAGTGTTACTTTTTTTAACGTTTTTGGTCACGTATGTTACATTTTGAAACTGTGTCCTCGCGTGTAATTACCCCCAAACCTCAGGGACATGGGTGTAATTAGCCCAATAATATAAGGTGAGATAATAATAGAGCCAATTTTGGAGACAGCGGACAAAGAGCCATCAACAATACAAACTTTATAATGATTAGAGCATGCTGAATAAGAAGAAAATAGAGAGATATCACCAATCATGTGATCAGATGCCTCTGAATCAATCACCAAAGGGTTGCTTTTCTCAACCTTGCTGTTACGAGCACTTGGAAATATACCTTTCTGGGATATAGTTCCTGACCGGATAACTAGTAGATTGGTTTGAGCTTGATCGAATATGTTCTAAAGAAGTTCCAATTGCTCCTTGCTAAAGACAACTGTTCCAATTGATTTCTCCTCAGTACTGGCAACATAACCACGAGTTTTAAATTGAGGGTTCCTTCGTATACAATCAACGGGTTTGCCCTAGCTTTTCAAACACTTCTTCTTTATGTGTCCAGGGTGACGACAACGATCACACCAAAGTCTTCCTTTGTGAGGCTAGTTGTCACTCCCCTGGTTTATGGTTCCATAGACAGCAAGAGTAGAACTTTAACCAGAATTTTGAATTCTTGGTCTTCTCAGCATGATCTTGTTCCTGCTATCCTCTCTTTAGGCTTATTGAAAAAGCTTCACAGAGAGGGGAAAGGTTTTGTTCCAAGGATCCTTCTCTTAACCTCATCAAGGTCTTTGTTGAGACCTAGCAACAATTTAAATATCCTTTCTTTTTCCACAATTTTGTTTTGCTTCTTTTTATCAAGTTGAGAATCCCATGTAATTTTTTAAACAAATCTATCTGTTACCAATAACGAGTAAGAAGATTATAATACTGAGTTACAGAGGTATCACCTTGTTGCTGATTATGCAGAATACCGTTGGCTTCGAAGAGTCCTGAAGTGTTCTCATTATCTGAATGTCTCCTTGACATTCTCCCAGATTTCCTTGGTAGTTCCGTAAAACATGAAATTCTGGCCAATTTCAAGATTCATCGTATTGATGAGCCAAGACATGACCTTGTGGTTCTTGGGAGTTCAATTTTTGTAGTTGAGATCACCTTTTAATGGAGTTGCAGTGGTTCCAATGAGATAGTCTTCTTTGCCTTTGCCACTAATGAACATAAAGACTGATTGGGACAATCGGAGGTAATTAAGCCCATTTAGCTTATGCCTAGTGATGGGAAGGATTGAACTATCAGAATTTCCATGAGTTGGGAGTCCACCAACCTCAGGAACAAAGGAGTTGTTGGAGGAGATGCTGATTCCGGAGTTCATCGCACCATTACCGTGATGACGTGCGAAGATGCAAAGAGGAGAATGTGGCTGGTTTGCGCGAAGGTCGGAGAAGAAGGCTGATGACCCACGTGGAAGGAACCAACACCGAAGATGCGGAAGCAAAGGTTCAGAGTTTTGGCTCTAGTACCATGAAAAAACACAGAGAACCTATATATATATATATATATATATATATATATATATATATATATATATATATATATATATATATATATATATATAGGAGAAAACTAAACTACATCCTTAATTATAGGACCCAATTAGGTACCACAGAATAAGGGATTAATTGCAATCAGAGTCCTAGCTTATAAAGCTAATAGTAGTTGTACATGATCTGAAATATAACTACCTAAAATACAACTAAATAATCAAATAATCATTTAGAGTTAAAATCATTAGCTTTAATTGAGGAATTTACTCTCTGAAATCCTTCACCTTCCTTCACAGACTCGAGTCATTGGATTCAGTGACGGCAACCTCCCTAAAACAGGACAAACTACATCCACCCTCATAACGGAACTTCAATTATGGTAAAATTAAGATTCTCGCGTCATTGGCATGCTCATCTCCTTCTTCAGAAGAAATCCTTCCGCTCACTGTGGGTTGCGATATCTGTTATGAAGTTTTGATTGTCTTAGCAAATGCCCTCGCCTCTCCTCCCAACACGTGGAGCTCGAATCTCCATTAGACTCTTCTTGAAATCCCTCAGAAGATGACGTGTCTCTGCCCATTTTCAATAGGCCAAATTCAGTAGTGATGAAATTTAGGTTGACAGACGACAATTATCTCTTGAAGACTCAACATTCACATTTTTTTTTTCAGGGTCTCAACCCTGAAAAATATCCTCATTTTCCTAGGCTCTTATTCCTACATGTTTGCCCCGTGTGTCCCCTCTCAATCTTCGAAAGTTCCACGGCCACTCCCACCTTATTTACGCAAAACATCAATTCCTCGTCCGTGCCAACTCCTCAGTGACACCCCCCCCCCCCCCCCCAAATCTCTTGTTACATCTTCACCACCTCTTTGGTCAGCTACTCTCAAACTCTACATCGTTTATCCCACTTCTTTTCCTCCTGTACTCACTCCCCGTCTCTTCTCTAAGTCCTCGTGCCAATGGCCTCAATCTCAATTTTGACCTAAAAACGTCCAGACCTCCCCTCCCAAACGACCCTATGGTTATTCATGCTGACCAAATTCTCTAAAGCCAAAACATCCTTTTACCTTCATGGAGAAAACAGTCCCAGTGAACTCACTTGTTAAACAAGCTCATAAAATTCCAGAATGGCGTAATGCCATGACCAAGGAATTCAATGCACTCCTTCGAAATGGCACATGGTCCCTGGTCCCTGGTTCCTTACCATCCTGACATAAATGTTGTTGGGTAAATGGGTCGTTCTCGTCAAAGAGAGTCCACGGCTCATTGGAACGCTATAAAGCTTGCTTGGTAGCCAAAAGGTTTTCGCAAACAACCTGGCATCAACTTCCATGAAACTTTCTGCCCTGTTTTCTAGCAGACCATCTTACGCAGAAATTAGAACATTGCTTTAACTCATAGCTGACTGTTACGACAACTTGATGTCAACAATGCAATTTTGCATGCTTACTTGCGAAGAATTCTGTATGTGCTAACCGCGTGGCTATGAAGCACAAGTGTGGCACTGGGGGGCGAAGCAACAGCACGAGGTGCGTGTTGGGTGCGGGTGCGTGTCTGACATTTATGATTTTAATTTTTCTAAATACTGGGTGCGGCTCGGATGTGTATCGCATATTTATGGGATGAAAACACAAATTTTAAAAGATTTTTCAGGGGTCAAACCATAAAAAAATGAATTTTGGGGGTCAAATTTTAAATACCGAAACATTTACTTTAAATCCCTAAATCAACAGATCGGGGGAGAGAGACTTTGAGAGAGAGCATCGGCGGTGGAGGCGAATTAGCCACAACTAACCAGCTGCGACCATCTGAGACTTCGGTGACCACCTGAAACCACCGACGACTACCGGCGAAGAGTTTGAGAGGAGAGAAGAGGAAGCAACATCACCAATCGGAGGCAGCGGCCGTCAATGGTCATCAAAGTGCCCCTACCTTTTCGGCATTACCCCTCCCCCCCCCCCCCCCCCCCCAAAAAAAAAAAAAGAAGAAGAAGAACTCCGGTGACGGTGAACACGATGGCAACAACTGCTTTCGACTCTCTCTCTCTCCCTCCCTTCACCAAAGACTTCGTCTGACTTTCTGTCTTAGTCTTTTGGCTCAACCTCATTTGTGAGGTGTTGTCAGTTGTGGCCTTTGGCAGTCCATGTGTGCATGTGCAGCTGTATGGATTTGTTCTCTAGATGACTAAATGAATCATCATTAAACGTAAATATTTCAAAATTAAGTATAAATTATTTAAAATAATAAAAATCAAATATTAATTCTTTAAAATTATAAAACATTGTCGTATCCTGGCTACACCAGTATCCTGTTTTTCTATTTTTTTGGACTTTGTTCTGTCGACTGGCACAAACAGATCCCTTGATTTTTCCCTTGAACTCCTAAGACATTATCAGCTACTTACCCATTTAGGTTGACGACATCGTCATCATGGGTAACTATTCCTCTCAACCTTTATTCTTTTCTTCTATCTCTTGGAGCTGAATTTTATCTTAAAGATCTAGTTGATTTGCATTTTTTTGCGGGGATTGAGGTTTTTAGACATCCTACAGTTATTTTTATCTCCAAATGTTGTTAATACATCATTATCTTCGTTTAGAAATGGTAATAAATCATGCCAAGCCACCCCCATGTATTCACCAGAAAATTATCCTAGGGGGTGCTGCCTACTCTAATCCTACAAAATATCGCTCTAGCATGGATGCATTACAAACAATATCTCACTGTCACTCTCTCAGATCTTGCCTTTGCCGTCATAAGGCGTGGTAGTACATGTATTTGAGATCATTGGGTTCGTGTCAAACGTAGAAAAATGATCTAGGTGGATTATCACAGTAGTTTAGTAATTGAAGCATACAATTAATTGTAGCTAGGTTTTCACCAAACCAACTTCTTGGGATATTCCGCCATTCACGGTCGCTGATTGGGCGGTTAGTGTTGAAAATTAGAAATCTACCTGCAAGTTTGCTCTATATACGAGTGGTAATTTTGTTTCTTGGTCTTCTCACAATCAAAGGACCATTGCTTGGTTGTCGACTGAGTCCGAGTACAAGGCCCTTGCCTATTGTGCCGCTGAACATACATGGCCAACTTCTCTCCTTGCGGAACTTGGGTTCCCCCAAACCCGCATTTCTATCATTTGGTGTGATAATATTGGTGCCACCTATTTATCTGCTAATCATGTTTTTCATGCCCCAGTGAAGCACGTCGAAACCGATTTTTACTTTGTTCGTGTTAAAGTCCGCGCAAGGAGCTCCATTTTCATTTTATTTCTACCAATGATCATATCCCGAACATCCTCACCAAGGTCTCTCATGCACAAGGTACCAATTCCTTTCTGGCAAGCTGAAGATTTTCAGCCGCCCACCTTCATCTTGAGGGGGTGTATTAGCCCATTTGTAAATTTCCGTCAAAGTTTAAACAGTTTAAGATATGATTAGGTTGTGAAGATTAATGGATCAGTTCAGTCAGGGTAACAATGTTCTAATTCTATATAATCAACTTCTCTGATATAAAAACGACCAACTTGGAGCTGAAATAAGGTGCGAGAGTTTGTCCATTGCATGATCTCTTGTTTTAAATGCTTCTATGATTCTCTAAGGATTATGGCCATGGTGGGTTTTTGCCTTCCTAAATTAGAAAAAATCTCGTGGGTTGTGGATTGTGATGGTCTATTTAGATAGCTTATCCTCAAGACAGCTGACTACCAGCACCAGTGATCAGATTTTATCTGCTAGCTCGTTGGAGGAAAAGGCTAAGTCACACGTGTGGAAGCCAGTGATTGGATAGGATGGATGGCAACCGATCAGCATAATAGAAGTGCAGTGCTTACCAGGCGGATGGGGAAAGCGTGTTTGTGGTGGTTGATTTACGTGTCCTTCTCGAAAAAAAAAAGATGTACGTAGCCTTCTCACTCTAACGGCCTACCTACAAAATTGGAGTAGGATGCAATTAATGAAGCATGGGTGCTCCATTCTGGCCTGAGTATCTGTATCGGGTGCATCGGATGCATATCGTGTGCATCAAAGGAGTAGACCGCTTGCCTGACTTCCTCCTCAGAAGGAATTGAGCATATGGAGGCATTGGTCTCAACAGAAATGAAGGAGAAACATGGTATATAATATTTGTTTTTTGAAAATTGGGGGCGTACCAGGTGTGTAGTGGAGATGGAGTGGATGAGCTCGTGGAAGTAATACTTTTTGATCATATGACATAGCCTTCCTCTGCGTGTACTCAGAAGCATACTGCAATGGTTTTACTGTTTTAGGCTTTTGGATTTGGTGTAGCTTGTTGATACTATTTTTTTTTCGATAGCACAAATAAAATGTCAGGGTCCTATTTTGGTTTAGCTAGTTAGGCCGCTGATTTTTTGTTATGAATACACATTTTTAACTCCTTGCTTAGTCAAAATGATGCATATACTATTTTATCTCATGGAATATATGAACATGCGTAACAAGATAGTCAATGTATTCTCCACGCACACAGATGCTAATTATATATAAAGTTCGTTCATGCATATCTGCACTCAAAATGCATCGTCTCGTACTCTCATTGTTGCTATGTAAGCTGCAGTACATCTAAACTCAGTCGCCCCGTTTGAAAGAGTTTAGCAACTTTGTCCTTGAGCAATTGGTTTAATGTCTCATCTTTTTGTAAGTTTTTCGAAAAATGTTGAAGATACACATTGTGGAGACTAGAAGAGATTACCGAATCATTGGAACTTTGGCCCCTGCTCCCACCCCCAGTTGCCTTGCTGACGAGTTGGACACTTCGATACTTACTCGACATATAAATCACTCATCCGTAATGTAAGCATGTGAGTTGCCCATCAGGCTGGTTTGACGTTCGAGGCGCCAAGATAGACGATACTGGGCTATATGGTGACGTGCTCATATGCTCTTAAGTCCGTTGGGATTGTGTGCAATAGGACTCATGAAAATCTTTGAAGTGATTTTTGTTTATTTTTGCGGCGAATAAGTTATTTATTTCCTGTAACCAGAGGAGATTTTTTATATCTAGGACGAAGCCTGAGGGACCCTGTTGGTTGTAGAGGTTAAACTAGGTGCAATTGCTGGATTGAAAAGCTGCAAGAGGGCTAATCAAAAGTAACTTCTTGAGTTTTGAAGGGGCAGAAAAGGAGATGTCTACTTGCTGCTTGAGGTTGTACTTATAGGAGCCTCTCTGAACAGTGAGAGATCTTCTGAGTTCTTCTAGAGGACTAGATTGTATGTTCTGGCTCATTATAGAGATATATGTGGAGTAAGATCTCGTTAAGGATTTTCATGGCTCAAAGCTGCACAAATATTCTAGAAGGCTTTTAGTGATGCACTAATGTGATGATTATGCATTAACATGTTGGTTCAGACTTCCAATTTTTCGAGTTCTCTTAGATTGTCTTATGAATTCGTAAGTCACAGTTCGGTTTTGTTCTTGTACTTTGTTTCTTGTGGTTATCAAGTTTTCCGCGTGGCTCTTTTGGTTAATCTTATTTTCTCTAATTTTTAATCTGGCCTCATGTCTATCTTATCTGCAGATTTTGTGAAAGAGCATAATTACAGGGTATTTCAGCTTAATGTGTATTTTACTTGGTGACTTAGCTACTTGTTGAGATGAGCTACACGCAAGTCGCTGCCTGGCAACCTCCATCTCTGCTCTGTACTGCTCCAGGGAATGTCTTTCAACTCTACCGCCATTCTGTGAAACTGACCAGCAGTTCATCAGCTTACCTATGCACAAGACCTCATAAGGCTTATTTTAGACTGACCACTGCTGCGTTGAGGTACTGGCAATATACACCTGTCTGTTTATTTGGTGGCAAAGGGAAGTCGGAAAGTAACAACGAGGTAAAGGGATTTTAAAACTATTTTCTTAGTTTGCATTCGTCAGCCTTTGGTTGGCGAATATGTTAAGCTCTAAATTCACACACTTAGGTTGCACAACTATGGCTCCCTCTCCTAGTCTACGTTATTGGATCATTTTCCCAGACATGTAGTCTGCCTAAATGATAATCAGAGCTGAGAATCAATCCAAGAATAACTTTCTTGTACTCTGGTCCCATTTGTGAGCCTGTTCAGTCTGGGCATTGGATTTGATACAAAAGAGATACATTGAAATGTGACTAATCACAGGTCATGGAGTTGACTTTATGCAATAAGCCTGTTCCCCTGTTACACTTGCTGCCTTTAACATAACTATTTGGGTCTAATTTGATTTCACAAATTTTCCACTAAATAAAGGGATGACAACTGTAATGATTAGTTTAGCAGGGGACTGTACCAGAGTCATTTGACTTTCTAAGGTTTGTCAGTTAAGTACTAGTTAGACTGCCGTCCGTGCATACATTTTAAATAAAAAAGACAAAAAGGAACATTTTAGTAGGCACTAGGCAATGACCTTACAGCCATTCTGTTCAATCGGGTCTTATCGGGTAGAGTAGAGGCAGGCAAATTCGATGGTTTCGCTTGAGTGCAAAAGATTCTTCATTGCCTAGATCCAATTAATCCAAATATGGCATGCCTTTTAGATGACTTAAGTCGTGGTACCACTTACTATTTAGGTTGTCTTAGGTTGATTTGCATGTCCTACAACCATATGAGACTCGAACCTTGTAGAATTGTGTGCGCGCTTGCATTTTCTTTATACAGAACTGGTATTTAAAAGCATATCGACTCATCTACAGCCAGAATAGTAAGTGTTCAATGGCAAATTCATAACAGTCTTCTCCATGGAAATCTCTTGAGAAAGCCATGGGGGGTTTGAAGGAGCAGTCACTAGAGGATGTATTACGGCAGCAGATTGAAAAACAGGAATTCTCCGGTGGAGGTAGTGGTGGTAACCGTCCAGGTGGTGGTGGGGGTGATGGTTCTGGTGGATCAGATGATGAAGGCTTTTCTGGTGTCGTGGATGAGACAGTGCAAGTGATTTTGGCAACCGTTGGCTTTATATTTCTGGTAATAGCTCTCTCCCTCTCCCCCTCTCCCCCTCTCCAGGTGTGCACATGCGTGTACCTGTCATTCGTCTCACTACTACAATTCGCTCGTCTGTAGCTAGGCATGCAATGCTGAGATATTAACGAGTAGGCAAGGCCAGAACTTAACTAGGTATGGACGGTCAAAGTAAAAACTTTTTTCTGTTTTTTGTTAATATGGTCCTAGAATTTGTGGGAGTGCCAGCTCGGTGATCTTCATGTGAGGCAAAGAGCGGTGCATTGGTGTATTTCCCCATTGAGTTGTCTTTTTTAATGCATTGATTGATATGTTTACTCGGTTGACTTAATGCAGTACATGTTCATTGTCGAGGGTGAAGAGATATCTGTGTTTGTGAAAGACTACCTCAAGTTTATTTTTGGAGGACAGAAGAGTCTTCGTCTCAGGCGGACCATGTACCAGTGGCGTAGGTTCTTCCAGAGGCTGTCAGGGAAGAAGGAGGTCCAGCCTGATTGGTTAGAACGTGCAATTGTCAATACGCCGACGTGGTGGGACAGCCCCGAAAAGTATAAGCGCATCCTCAATTCCTATCTAAAACCTAACTCATATGAGGAGTTCTAATCGAGACTCAAGTTTCATCGCCACTGAAAATTATCATTAGCATTACGTTGGAGGTCTTCCAAATTAATCTTGGTTCTGGCATCTGTATCTGTCTGGTCTTTGTACAAAAGGTCGATGGCCGTGCATATCTGCTCCTCGGTAATCGTGCCCACCTGCTATTCCAAGATTGCCCTAGAGAGGATGCTAGCTTGTCGCATAGGTTTGTAGTATTCTGCCAAAGAAATGGTTTCTGCAGTAGCCCTCCTGGGGCACCCGAACGATAACTCAGAAGAGAATGAAACCAAATAGGTTTTTTGTTAAGAAATTTTGTTTGAAAAATGGTATCCATGGAACCTTCAAAATTGTCATTAATGTAATTCTCTTTCCATTTTTGGTTTGGATGGTAAAGAGATATCTTCGACCCAGTTTATGCATTAACCGATCCTTAAGTCACCTCTGAACCATCTTAAAAGTGTGCTGCATAAATTAGTGAACCCTCTAGTTTTGACTGTATTTCTCATGGTGTTAATTGTTCAAGTTCTAAGCCTTGGAACCAGTACTAGCCTATGTAATCTCCTTTTGCCGTTTTGATTTCTGTTAGTTTTGGAGTAATATTGCTCAGATTAGTTCTGCATTTAAAGAGTTCATTGGCACAACATGTTTTACCTCTTCAGGTGTTCCTTGAAATGCTTGCTAAGTTCTTTCCTTCGCAATTTGATATCGTGCCAACTTGTGAATTTTTCCAGCAAAGAAGTTGTTTGTTTGTTCTTTTCGTTTCACTTTGCTGGGTATAGTTCCATGGCTGGACAATAGCAATAAGAATTCCTTGTTAAAATTCTAAACATGTCCAGATCAAACCTAAAGTATTTTTTTTTTGTATTGGTCTCTGCTACTTAATTAATGTGCCATTAAATTGTATATGATCGTTAATCTTAATAACTCTCTTTAAAGGAGTGAGTCATAAGACTTTTGTAATCGCTCCAAAGACTTTTGTAATCGCTCCAGTGACTTTTGTAGTTACATGGTAATTTTTGTAGTCACTTAGTGACTTTTGCAGCCACCTTAATAGTTTTTGTAGTCACTTTTAGTGACTTTTGAATAGCTCTCTTGACGACGGCTATTACACTATCGGTACGGGTTTTGTACTCGATTTGGGTCCTCTCGACCACTTAATGATCATTTCGCATATTATTTGCTTTATTTATATCGTCGTCAATTGTTGTCATTTATCATCAAGTTCTGGCTTTGTTTTGAACTTTGGATTATTGTTTTGCTTTCCATTTGTTTTCTCTTACTGGACTATTCAAGCTCACCCCCAATTTGTTTGTTTTGTCCGTTACCACAAGTAGTAATCTCGATTAGAAACTTTGGCATGCTTGGGGATTAGAAAACTTACTTTATTAGTGTCAAGGAACTATGTAATTCATTTTGAGAACTTTATCCTGATGTGGGTGATTCGATATCCGAATTTTGTAATGGCTATTAGCCTTGGTTATTATTTTGTTTTAGTTGGATTTTGAAGAGGATAAATTCTAGTTAAGTTTTTATCTTATAGAGATATTTTTTTCATTAATGGATTAGATGCATTACTTTATACCTTGATGCAATAATTTTAATAACGGCTTCAACAGTCGGGGGCATTACACTGTGTAGCGTGGTTTAGCAGAAGGTGGTTATTGGTTTTTTTAGGGTTTCTTCTGCTCAATAGAGGAGTTCAATTTTAGGGTTCAATTTATTTGTCTGTCAATGTGATAATTTGTACCTCGGTGCTTGTTTCTTAATCCCTTTAAAACTAAAGGTGTTGGACCTTTAATTTTGTTCTTTATTTGTCACGGAATTTTTGGCCTTTTCTTGTGGTGCACCATCATCCTTGTGGCCAGGAATGTTGGCTCTTTCTCGATATGATGAAATATGTTTCATCTATTTTTCAAAAAAAGATAGGGTAAATGAGGAAGGAAAAGACAAAATTGTTTAATAACCTCGTACCCTCTTTTCAAATTCTTGAGTTAATTTGGTGTCATGCCTTTATTGGCCAAAACACCATATAACCCAAAATAGTTCCCTCTTAATCACTGTCATTGTTGAAATAAAAAGAAAGATGAACATGGTAGACATTTAGATGAACTTAATATGTACAAGAGAGCCACAAAAATACTAAAAGAAAAACTTACACCATCGATGGTCCACTTCCATGTTTGCCTTTTTTAGGCTTTTCTATTAAAAAAAATTATATATTGTGTTTTAGGCTCCGTTTGACAATTTTATTTTTTTTGGTTTTCAGTTTCCCAAAAAAAAAAATTAAGAGCAGTTAAAATTTTTTGGTCGCCGGCCGGAGGCGGTGGTGGTCTAAAAAAAAACCAACATTGAAAAAAAAATCAGTTTTTGGACTTTTTAAAAATAGCCTTGATTTAAAAATTGAGTTTTTAAACTGAAGAAAAAAAAAAGGAAAATGGTTACCAAACCCAACTTTTTTTTCCAGTTTCCAAAACTGAAAAAATAATGTGTCAAACAGGGCATTAGTTGTCATAAAAGTAGCCACAGAAAACTAAAATGTTTTTAATACTTTTCGAAGATTCCATATCATAGGCACGCTTCAGTGTAACGGATTACATCTACCTCTCTGAACTTAAAAAGTCAGTCCAGCTGTCAGCACATGGTATAGTTTTTTCACTTACCAAAAAAAACCCGAACTGTTTAAAGTAACTATTTGTAACCCGAAAAATAAACGGATGATAATTTTGAGCAATGCTTGGGTATTAGTAGAGTATGGAAGTTTAAAATGATTTTGGGGTCAAAATGTAACGTTGAGAACTTTTGGGGTCATTTTGTAATTTTGAAAAACCTTGGGGACTATTTTGAAAATTTAAAAAGTATGCATCGATGTGTCAATTTTCAAGAGAAAATTGTCTTGGGAGTGCCACCTCCTACTTGTGCATTTGATGACTAATGTAATTTAATAATAAACTAATGGTTTTTTTTTAGGAAACTAAATAAAGTAAAACAAAAATAAAACGTAATCAGAAAAAGAAATTCGGGAAAGAAAAAAAAAAGGAAAGAAGAAACAAAAACAGAACAGAGGAAGAAGAACAAGGATTCAAGTAGAGAAAAGAAAGAGAGAAATCATCGGAGGGATTTTTCCAAAGGTAATCGTTATTTTCGGTGGTGTGTGTGTTTAGTGTGTATGACTTTAGCTTGTGTTTTCAGTGTGTGTTCGCGGTTGCCCAGCGTGGATGTGTGAAGGGTGCAGGACCAGTGTTGCTGCGTGTATGCGGGTATGTTTTCAATGTATAATTGTGTGTTTGGTGCGTGTTTTGTGTGCAGTGTGTGCGAAGAGAGTGTGTGCGCTCGCGCGGGTGCGAGCGTTGTGTGATAGTAACTCTGTGTGTATTAGGGTGATCGTGGGTATGGTTTTGTGGCATTAGTATGTGTTTATGAGGATAATGGATGAATTGTGTGCGTTTTTCAGTGGACTGCCGAGGGTGTGCGTGTTTAGTGCGTGAGAATGTCCGTTCTTGAGTGATAGTATGTGTGTGCGTGCGCATGGGCACGCGTGTAATTTATATGTTAATGTGAGTTTATGTGTAGAAAATTTGGGAATTTTCATATGAAAATTTGGGAATTTTCAGCATTTGCAAAGGATGCTAAATTAGGATAAATTAAAAGAAATTCTTGAATTATTTAATATAAAAAATAAGCTATTTTAATCTTAAATTTTAAGAGAAATCTTATATTACTGAGATGTTTCATTTTCTAAAATTTCATGCCATTCCGAGGTGTGGATAGCTATTTTTAGTAGAATCGGCTTGTGAGCGCTCGGTCCGAACACCAGTTCGGAATTTTCCCGTGAAAATTTTTAAAATACTTTTTTAGCCCAAAAATGACTTTAGGATGCTTAAATTAGTATTTTAATGTATTTTTTGAGAATTTTTCTGTACGGAAAATCCCCATGAGGTATTTTGATAATTTGCCACCCAGAGTGGGTATTTTGGTAATTGTACCTATAAAAAATACTTTTGGGTAAATTCACATATGGTGGAGATATTTTAGTGATTTTATTTACGATAAGAACATTTTAGTGATTTAAGTATGAGAGGGGCGTTTTTGGTAATTTGACACATAAGAGGCATTTTGATAATTTTACCTACCCGGTGAGGGGGTTCATTATGAGAATATGCATGAGTCATTTTTGAATTCATAATATCGTAGCATAGACTGTATACTAATAATTGGATTGTTCAGTTTAGATTAAAGTAAAAGACTTTTCCGGTTAGACTAACTCAGCTTCAGAAGGGTTTCTATCTAAACCCTGGGTAAGGATTTCTATCTGAACCCCAATTTTGGTAACTTCTGTTCATAAGTATCCTTTCGATTCGTTTATAACTATTGTCAAATACTGAGATAAGCATTGATATCAGCATATTACTGCCAAGCAAACCCTGACATTGAACCTAAATTGGTTATTTGAAAATCTTATCGATGCTCGCCTGTTATTGCATGCTGAGCAAATTGATAATTGTTTACATTCTTTATTCTGAATGGTTGTGCCTAAATTAAATAACTGTTTGTATTTGTTCTTGCTATTTGATTATGGCTATTTTTGAGTTCTGAATTATGAATTGGTATCAGTATGTTTGATTGTCATTAATAACCTAATTGATGTCTGTTATTTAATTCACGTTAATGCTCAATTTTTATTGCATGTCTTGTCGATTCTACGATTGTTGTCTTTTGATTGACCTCGGGGTCTGTTCTGAGGGAGACGTTATAAAGAAGGTCTTTTCTTACGTCTTACAGGAAACGCAGGCTAATCCTTTTATCAACGAAAAAGGCTAGTTATCGCACATCATGCATGTGTACACTTTCTATGCATTGCCTTAATGGCATTGCCTCTGCCCAGGATCAATATCGTTGAATTTGCTTACGTTGTATCTTACGATGATTGTTTTGAAAATGAATGTCTTGATATCTGATTGAATTGAAACTTTTCCTCACATCGTGATCAAACTTTTTGTGATTATCTAAATCACTTCCCCATATTGTCCTTGAAGTATTTATGTTCATTTTTTAAATCCTTTGAAAAATCGTCAATTGTATTTTAAAATATGGCTTTAAAAATGATCTTTAAATGGTCGTTTTGGTATCTGTTTATGATTGTTATATTCGGATTGGAAAATTATCATCGAATGGACTTTTGATTCGTTTTGAAATTCCTTTTGTTGTTCCTTGAATGACCTTGCCGAGCTTTCAAAAACTCACCCTTCATTTGATTTCCTTCTGCAAGTAATGATCAACTGTAGAATGCTTGGGAATAGGATAGATTGCGGAGAACCCACCATTACTGTGTAGTAAGACCCCTAGTGGGTCAGTACTGTTAACTCGTTCTACAAGAACTTGAGTTTTGTAAAGAACCAAGTTTTATTAGTTTAAGTCTACCAATTTTTTTGTAATCTTGTACCTTAAAAATTTTGAGTTGATGTCTAGTTAGATGCTCTGAAGTATGTGTCAGTGAACATGGTTTGATACGATGTGTTAGATTAACACTCCGGGAGTTCAGAGAGATGGAGTTTTGGATTTTCGGGTTGTTACAATTATTATATTTTTTTGTTTATTTTATGTACTCTAAACTTTCATCTTGCATACAAAAATATTGTGCATATATTTGTTAGCCTTCAAGTGTTCCAGAACTCTAAAAAGTTTTAGCGATGATATTGTTCTTTTTTTTTCCCAAGTTTACTAACTTTCGTCGTTAACTATATCAAGATAAGTATCAATCTATCATTTGAGTCCGTGATTTGTTGGTGGCCACACAAAAACCAAAAACTTCGTTTTGTATTTGCTCAAACAAACATCTTAAGTTGCTCAAGTACGCATAGATTTTGGAAAAAAAAATTGTAAGTTAAGTTTCAGGTGTTACAACAACTAAAGTAGGTATGACTGTTTGCATTAGCAATAGAGCAAACCTAGATTAAGCTTTGAGTTGAAATATTAGAGAAACATTGAATTTACGGCTTTTAAGGTTCCTAAAGAGTAATAAATTGATTCGGCCTTAGTTCTAAAGTTGAATATTCACGTGATGTAGTTCAACATGAATCAATTATTATAAAACTGCTTATCATTATTATACTACTGTTAACATGCAAATTTAGATTTCTCTACGTGATGCTTATAATAGCTGTCAAGTTTGGCACTTTGTACATATTGCTCGGGAAAAAAGTTGTGTCCTTAGTATAACTTCGGTCCTTGTTTCTTTTGCTAGTCAAGCTGAGTATGGATGTACTGTATGATAGTACGAGTGGTTTGATTGTGCATAGGTTTATGCTTGGTTTTCCTTGAATCGGGTTAGTCCTTAACTTCTACTTTTGAGCTATATGGTTCGGTGGCATTTTGTTCTGTATGTGATCATTCCTGGGGATGTCATCCTGTTTGTCTTTTCCTTTCCTTTTTTTTGAAAAAAATTTGAGGTGTTCAAGACCTCAGTATAGTGGACTAGTTGTATTCCTTTTCTCTTTATGATGATATATATATATATATATATATATATATATATATATATATATATATATATATATATATATCTTATCTTAAAAAAGGATAAACAAAATAATCTGCAAGTTTGCTATAAACTTGAGGAGATAGTAAGTCTTAAACAACCTTTAAAAAATAAAAGAAGTAATAATTGACTCTACTTTTTGCTATCTAAGTTTAACTTTTATTGTAATAACTACTTAGAATTACCAGGCACACGTGTATGTTAGGAGGAAAATGAAACTTAAAGGCAAGAGAGTGAACAAGAAGGGAAATTTCTTGATCTCAAAGCTAGAAGACATTCTCTTTTTGTTTCTCGCCTTATGTTTGCAGATGACATCTAGCTGTGTTTTTAGGCTTATGAAGGACATTCATAAAGATATTAAGACCCTTAAACAGGTCTTGGGAGATTATAGTCTTATGTCTGGGAATCGTGTCAACTGGTTGAAATCAAGCCTGGTCATTAGTTCTAATGCTAACAAAAACAAGTGGGTGTTTAATAATCCAGTTTTTATTTTAAGTTTTTTTTTGTGGTGGTTTGTCGTGGCTGTGGTGGGGCGTGGCGCTGGCCAACGATGGTGGTGGCCGGCGGTGGCTGCCATAGTCGACGGTGGTCGCCGTAGGTGGCCAGCGGGGGTCTCCGGCTACCGGCGGTGGCTGCCGACGGTGGGAGGGTGGTGGTGGTCTAAAAAAAAAACCGAAACTCATTTTTTGAGTTTTCAAAAACAATCTTGATTTAAAAACTGATTTTTTAAACTGAAGAAAAAAAATGGTTACCAAACACAACTATTTTTTCCTGTTTCCAAAACTGAAAAAAAAAACCCTATCAAACGGGGCCTTAGTTTTGCCTTTCTGCAACCCGGGAGTTTGGAAAATATTTGAGTATTTAATTGGATATGTCTCGCAAAAAAAAGGAGATTTTCAGGGGTTTAGTTTAGCGAGTCCAAGATCGGTGTACACATTGGTTAGGGCTTCTCTTAAATAGAGCTAGGCGTGCCACCCTCATTCAATCTGTTTATTCTTCTTTTTGGTGAATTATATGTCATCAACTTGATCAAATCCTAGCTTGTTACTGGTGGTATGGGGAAACGTCTCGTAAATCTATTCATTAGGTTGCATGGCCTACTTTGTGCCTTCCTAAATAGCTAGGTGGTTTGGTTTTTCGTGATTTTAAACTTTTTAATCAAGATTTACTTACCAAGCAGTCTAGTCTAACCGTCAAAGCCTTGTTGCTCAAGTGCTCAAAGGACGATATTTTGTTCGGCATCATTTTCTTCATGCTCATCAACCTCAAACTTCTTTTTCGACTTGGCAAAGTTTGATAGTGGATTAACATATTATCAAACAGGGGTTACAAGTGGCATATCGGAGATGGGAGATTGGTTTCGTTTTGGATGGACTGGTGGCTACCTTCTGTTTCACCTCTGATTCACCAGCATTATCATAATAGAGAGGATACTCATCAGTCCATCTCGGACCTTTTCTTCCTGATATCGTGACTTGAAAATTAGAAGTCCTTTTTCCAGACTTTCCCTGCAAAAATTGTCTCTCTAATTTTGAACCTCAACAATTTACCTCGCGGGATAGCGAACAAACATATTTAGCCTTTTGTTAAGGGAAATAATTTTTCGATATCTGCTGCATATCGATATTCAATTGATAGGTTTATCCCCCTTCCTAACCTTATTCCCAGTATGACCCTCTGACCTTTGGTTAAAACTTTGGAAACTTCCAATTTCGAAGACACTTAAAATGTTTTCTCCATCGTCGTTTATCTCTTTCATCCGAACTTCTTAAACATCATTGCCTTGTTAGAGATTGCTGCCCTTTCTGTTTGTCTCGGCCTGAAACACATGAACATCTCTTCTCTGAATTCCTGTATGTTTGTCCGATTTGGGATTCCTTGTTAGGCCGACAACTTCTTTCTAGTGTGCCTACCTCCTCGGTTTCCATTTGGCTTGTAACTTGTTAGCTAAGCCAATCCATCAGAAAGGTAGTCTGTTACTTTGGTTGGTGAGCATTTTCGTCACTCTTTGGAATATTTGGCTTGGTAAGAATGCACTGATCTTTCAGGGGGAAATTTTTTCTCCACCTCTGATTGTCCATCAAATTCAGCTTTCGACGCGTAACATCATAGGTACAAGTCAGTTTCAGGCTCGCCTTCGCAAGGTCCTGATTCATGATCATAATAACAGGACGCACAAGAAATTCGTGATCATAATAGCAAGACGCACAAGAAGGATTGTTTTAAATTTCTATCCTCTCCTTCAACCCTTTTATTTTTTGGAGAGTTGTAGCTGTGTTGGTCTATCATGTCCTGTTTTTTATGCCATTTCGGTGCTCGACTTTATGGTTGATGGGTGGTTTGGTCTTGATATTGGATTATTGAATCATCAATGGGTCCGAGTTGGAGCTAGTACTGATATTCTTGTCTCTTCTACAGAATTTATTGCATTTATTAGCTCTGATAGCTGGAATTACTTGGATAACAAGTTACATTATCTTCATGCTATTATACTATTTCCTGATTGTGACTTCATGCTGCAGATGAGCGTTGATGTCAGGATGAGCGTGTTATCCTCTGAATATTTATATAAATTAATTACTAGCTGCTGGGAGTTGCATTCATTCCATGTTGTCCAAGAAAAAGATGGTGTTTTGTCTCTGTCATCAATTTTGGCGACTTTTGTTTGTCGATCTAGTCAAAGTGGTCATCAGGAATGGTTGGACAATTTACAGCCTGTGAAGCCCCTTTCCCAAATTGACATGTCGCTCCAATGGTTCCTTGTGGTGTTTTGCTTATGCTATTATTCAGGTTTGTTGTTCACTATCTTTTGGATAGAGTTGTCATTTAATTCTACTATTTTCTATGTTTTTTTTGGGTAGTAGTTAGAAATATATACCAATCTCAAAGGAGGTAAGGATTTACAACAAATCACCAACTAAATCTGTGCACTAGCCAAGGATGACAACCCCATCCAAAGGTAAAACAAAACTACAAGAAATCAAAACGCCTCAGAAGCCTCTGCTTGACCGATCCTCATTCCCGGTAAATGGACCGCAGGCTGTACACCAACAAACCATTTCTGCTGGAGGTCCGAACCGGAACTGAGAACAAAAGATGCCAAGGACAGGCACACATAGCTTCCCCTGGACGATGTGCAACAAATGCAATTTCATGCAGTTGAAAGGTATTGTACACCAAAAGTTTTCGAACCTTGTCTCCGACTCCTTAGAGGTTATCTGCAGCAAGAGGTTACAGTGAGGAATCAAGACAACATTATGAAAGACACTGAATCTGGCTTAACCAATCCAAGGCGATGCACAAAGCCTGTTGAAATGCGTTACATTTATCAGACTGATCAATGACAGTAATAAGTATCCCTACTGGTACCCAAAGATGATTAAATAAAACCATGCCGATCCCAAATTCCGAGGTGTTAGGGTTCCCCCCAACTGAAATAGCACAGAATACCGGAGGGGAAAAGGTCGGACATTTGCAACTAGTGGCAAAGTATAAGAGATGGGGAGGGTCAGAAGAATGATTGAGGTGCAACAGAGGTGCTTAAGAAAAGGCCTAGTATCGCAAATTTGGGCAAATAATGAGCGATTGGTGTCTATGATTAGGCATGGGGAGAATTTGAGTCCTTTGAAAATCGAAGACATTCCTGCCCAGCCAAATTGACCAAAGAATTACTATTTTCTATCTCCACCGGTTGTAAATTTTAAATCTTTTTTATTCTGGTATATATATATATATATATATTATTTCTCTTTAAGGAAAAAAATAATAGGAGGGCAAGAGAGTGATGACGCTTCAACTGTACGCTTCCTGCATTTTACTGCTAAACTTCTCAGATAACACCGCACTGTAACGACACAGAGTTCCATGCACCTTTTCAAGTGCCCTTTCTCATTTCTTCTACGCTTCACCATCCGGTGGTGTGAATGGAGGGGACAACAGCCACTAAACTCGACTGTACCCTCTTAGGGTACTTACTTTTCTTCCCAGCTTTGGCACTTTTGAGTTTTGACAGAATCAAACCCACTGTGCAAAATTCTTATTTGTTGTCAATTTTGCCTTGTTGAACAATGTCATTACAAGATGTAGAACCCAGGTAACTCCCATTTGATTGTTTAACGAGTTATTAACCAAAACCCAGTGGATTTTGGGTAATCTTTACGTTGTATTCGACGGATTTTCCTATCATCAATTTTGAGTTGGATTCATGAATCATTTACACTCGAAAAACCCCATCTGGTTTTCAATTTTTTCTTAGTTACCTGCATGTTTTCCCAATGCTTTTAGTTGATGATTAGCCGAAGCAAAAAGCCCGTCCTTCAAAATCTCTTCTATCGGCCAAGTATGGTGGATTATCCAAGCAAAAAGCAATAATTATACTCCATGCAAGTAATTTTTTGCTTTCCAACGGAGGTTTTGGATACCCATACGCCCGACTAATCCTCCGTGATACAGCGTGGACGCCACTTCACCATGGCACGTGGCATCTCGTCTCCACTGCTCATCTCATGCCTTCTCAAGTAGAAAGTCGACAACATTTGTAGCTAATGTTTGTATATGTGACTAGCTATCTTTTTAGTAATAAGACTCTGTCATCACTCATTTTTCACTTGTGTAATTTTCCGTCGTCTGAAACCCTTTACTATCCAAAAAGTAGATGTTTTTGGTGTTTAACTTTTTTTTTTCTTTCTCTTATTGATTTGCTTTTCTCCCTTCTAACCATGTGCTACATATTGCTTTTTGACTGTTCTTCAAATAAATTAATTTGCATAGGTAATGTCTTAAAAGATACCCTTCATTTTTTGGGAGAACTTACACTTTTAATTTTCCCGCTGTTATGAAAAATTTCTGGCTCCGCCTGTTGTAGTAATTGACAAAAAATTACATTGTTCTCGACTGTTGACTAAGTTGAATTTCGTTCTCACTTCGCATGAAACATGCGGTGTTCCTTATCAGAACAGGAAACTGTGATAAATTGGTGTCCGTTAGGATTACGTGCTCAGGTAACGATTCTAGGTATTTAAGTTCTATCTTTTTTCTGCTCCTATGATGCATACTTGAGCTAGCCAAAATGTTTTCTGAGAGACTTTCTCCTTTTGAGCTTAAATTGCAAGAAATAATATAGATGTCATTATGATGCAGTAAATGGAATATGCACATGGCTGATATCGTGAAATTACTTCCTGATCTCTTCCATATTTACTGTATTTTCTACATATGCCGTTGGTTACACCACTGGAAAATGAAAAATGACAGTCAGTGTGTGTCTAATGCTGTAGCTATTTGTGCTAGTATGCCTCCGCGATAACAAGAAACGATCAATCGCTATCGTTTAGTCTTTTTAGTGAAACTTGTGCAATTTTCTTGGGAGTTGATGCACTAAATTCTCTTATAAGGCATACGAATGAGTGTTTTTTGGACACAAGTGGATTCTATTTTTGTTTACATCTGTGTGCACCAATTGTGGGACTGTGATTTATGATAGTTAGATTTTGTTGGACCATATTTGGATGGGGTGTGGCAGGCCAAGGCAATACTGCAACGCCAAGGCAACACGCAAGGAACAGTAGCCATGATGACCAGACTATAGCACTACATTATGGAAACGGGTGCTGGTTCCTTATATAGATCTATTGGGTGATGGAAGACGAAAGCCTGGCCATTGGATTAAAAGGTGGATGGCGTAAGGTTGAGGCTAGGTCAGAAAGTCCTAATTTTCTAGAAAGCATAAGGTTGAGGCTAGGTCAGAAAGTCCTAATTTTCTAGAAGATACTTAAAGTAAATTCGTTATGTTGCTAAACAATCATATTAAGTGCTCCTGTCTCATTAAAAATCTCTTTTGATATGGGAGGTAATGTATTTTTGACGATAGATAATAGTGTAAAAAGGCACTATATAGTGCTGAAATAGACACTTTTTGTCAATTTACACAATACAGGGCTAGTGGTTTTGCTAGTTAAAAGTGCTAATTGCAGCAGAAAACTAGCCTATATATTGTTGAGGCAATAAATAACATGATTTCAACTTCGTACTTTGTCTTAAAGAGTGGTAGTTATGTCCAATTCTCTTCATTTACTAAGTTCGCTACTCTTATATACGAAGGCAAACCCTCATATCTTGGATTCTGCATATGTTCTTGTAGCAAAAACATCCACCAAGAAAGCAAAAGAAAGAGTCTTTCTTTACCAAACACCCAACATAAGTTGAAAGTGCCAGAGGTGCTGAAGGGGAAGGAGTCTCTAATATAGTGTCTTGGAAGGAGATGATTGCAACTGTATTATGTCAAGTGAGGATTGAGGTACTGCTTCCCAATTGATACAAGTCAGAATGCAACCATTTATCAAATTTTCTGTTGTCCTCGTGGTTGTGTTTTCGTATAAAAGGCTGCGTTGCTTTGTCTTGACTGTCTTGAGAGCTTGATATACTATCTTTTTATTCTGTTTATGTGACCAGTGTGGCTAGTTATGGTCCTCTGGTTGAAGCAAGGTTGCTCTTGCTTTGTTATCTAATAAGTTGACGTCTACCGACAAAAGATTTAGATTTAGGTTTGCCTTGTTATCTGATAGTATTCTTGCTTATTTCGATGATCCTCGATACAGAAGAACAAGCTACTTCATGTGTAATGTAAGTAATTATCTTTTTCAATTGGGAGAGGTGGCTGAGTGGACGAAAGCAGCGGATTGCCAATCCATTGTAGGAGATTAGTAACATTTGAATTCCCCTCTTTCCGTTTTTGTTGATGGCTCGATATTTGATTTATCTTTCAAATTTCGCAAACCCCATTTATGATGCAGCCAATAAATTAATAGCTAATTTATGGCTTTTCTCATACATTACCAATTAGAGTGGAGCGGTTGCAGGCTGATCGATGTGATAAAAAAAATTCTGTTGAAACAAGATTTGGGTGGGGTGCGCCAGGCCAAGGCAGTAGTGCAACGCCAAGGCGACGGGCAAGGAACCGGTAGCAAGCTACCAAGAACCTTCCCCTCAAAAAATTAATTTAATATCTTGTGAGCCATTGGCCCACATATCAGATATTAAACTGATAAGAACAAATACTACACTTGATCTGGGCCAAAAGGCCGCGAAAGGTATGCTTTGTATTGTGTTATGTTTCTGATTTTATTTCCATTTTCCATGCCCCCTTCTTTCTCTCCTCTGTGTGTGAAATTGAGCTTGAAGGTGATACTTTCGTATTTTCTAGCACATGATAGAGCCAAATGCAACGACTTCTACAGTCCTAACTATTCTTCCAATAGAAGCAAAAGGGTTAATTCATGGTTTTCTTGAGAAGATTACAATATGCTTTACAAGCATTATATAGCTTATTAACCAATAGATGTTCTTGAAAGTAAATTTGCACTAAATGTTTCCAGCAATAATCCAGGTTTTGCAGGTTTTGCTTACGATGCTACTTTCTTTCTGTCTGGATTTGGTAATGATCAATGTGAAACATACCCACTCTCACCCTCAAAAAATTAATTGAGAATAAGTGGAGCAATGACCCACATGAAAGAAATTAAATTGATAAGAACAGATTTTACCCTTGATGGTCGCCAAAAAGTTGAGGAACATATGCTCTTTATGCCCTGCTTCTTTCTTCCTTCTAAGCAGGATCAAAGAGAACTGAATTCTGATACTATTTTACTTTCCTATTAACTTTAGACTGACACTATGTAGGCCACTGCTTTTGTTTTCTTGAGTTAAATGCAACAAATTTTGGAATTTCGACTTATCTTCATGACTTTGTTTTCATCTTAGTGGCCGACTTCTCGTAGGTAGGCCACAAATCTCTCTGAGATTCTTGAATTGCGCTCCCAAGTTGGGAGCTTGATGGGAGCACCATCCCAGGTGGGTTTAGGTTCCGAACCTAAGTAGCCTCAGATTCTTCCCTACAAGGAAGACAAAACTGACCAGGCTTTTTGCTAACAGATAGCCAAGTCGTTCTTCATTCTGATACTTACTGGGCTGGTCACTTTTTGCTGGGAGGCGGAGAGCGTCACATTTTGCTGGGAGGCTGAGAGCACATTTTGTCAAAGGATACATGGCTGTGGATTGGCCACGTTAGGATTGTATATGACTAGTTTATCTATCAAATAATTTTGCGCAAGCATTAAAATTTTCTGCTGAACAAAACTATAGAGCAGCTAGGTACTATAATATCATTTAAACAACTAGTCATATGTACGTGTCTACATATATTCTACACAGTGTACATAATATAAATAGTTATTTGCATAAAATATAAAAAGAATATTTATTTTGCGAAGTTCGGTGCCTGGATTGATTGGAGCTTCTTAGCGCTTAAGCTACTACTTAATTCAATAGTAGCCTACTCTGGGATTATAATGAATACCACTTCTTTCTTCAAAAGAGTAAGATATAGGATTGAGCGGAAAAGTCCCCCGCTTCTCCCATATTTCTTCTCCCTCTCGCATCGGTTCTGGCTCCCAACTCGGATTCTTTAGGCGCTCTCACTTCCGCCCACTTTCCTGTTTCGTGCAACTAAGGTTTTGATATGCTAGGCTGTTTTTGTTTTTCTTTTCCCTTTTGTTGAGGATTATCAGCTTTTATCCTCAGCTTTGTAGTTGGTTGTCCACATTTTTAGCTTCTCTACGATTTTAAGCCCTTGCAAATATCTTCTCCAGATTCTCATTCATTATTTAAGTTCTCTAGGTCCTAAAATAACAAAAGTAAGAGATTTTATTTTAGCAGAGCATGAGGCCAATGGCCCACAGAAACAGTCGAGAATGGTAATGTGCTCAATTTGAGCATAGGCACTCCTAAAAACCCACCAGATAAGCACTCTCCATTTCCTCTTCTTTGCAAATTCCTCCAACCCCAGCTTAATCATTTTGTTCTCATTTTCTGCTATTTTTTTCTTCCATTACGCCACTCGCTTTTTGGCCATGCGGAAGACCCACCTTGACCTATGTCATCCGGTGGAGTGTGTCGCCGGTGGCGATACAGACATTGCCTTTGCTGATATGTCCACATGGTAAGTCCCACAGATGCCTAAATCTTAGCGGATAACATATAATGTCTCCGAGTTCAGAGCGCCATGTTAGACTTCTTACTACTTAAAACAAATGACTCCCAAAATGCCAAAAGTGAGGTGTTATTTAGAACTGTTTTGGAGGGGGCCGCGTGAACGCAGGCGCCCACTATCACAAATTATGACGTAGGCTCCACCACTTGGGTAGGCCTTAGGCGAGTACCCCTCCAAAGTGCAATGCAGGTCACTAACCTAGGCCATGGGCCTTCTTGATCACCCATTGATCTCGTCCAGGTAAGTATGTTTACCTGTGTTGTACCCTTCTATTTCATACTCTGACTATCGCTCCTCATTCTTCTTTTTGCAATGTGGGACTCATGCCAAGCCTCATAGTTTTATGACATTCCTTTGACGTTGGAATCTGTTGCACTAAGCTCACACCTCTTAATTAGTAGCTTGATGAAACTTGAATGTATTTAAGGCAAAGATGCATTACATGGATCAAGTAAGTTTAGCAGTTTATGTGGGTTAGCCTTTTGAGAGTTAGAGTAGTGGAAAGATTTAGAGAGAGATTCACAAGTTAGGTAAGAGCGTGAAAGGGGTTAAAAAATCAGTTCCTTTTTTAAGGGCTAAAATCATATATTTTGGCTTTTGACCTCATATGGTAGGGTAGATCTTGAAAGCTACGTAAGATTCCCTCCAAACGGTACATAGGCAATGACTTGGTGCTGGTTTATTTGGGTCAACTGAGATTAGGATGGGCAACTCATCCGTAGTCTGTCTACTTTGTTGTTTTAGTTAGTCACTTCGCACAGCTGGTTTTGTAGAAATTAATTTTGGTTCAACTATATTTTAGGTACGCAGTGTGGGGAAAACGAAGTACAATTCATATTTATTTTGCTGCTTATCAGGCTATAATTTGTGGGACTAAATAAGTTTAATGTTGTTGGAGTAGATTTGGGTAGGGTGCACCAGGCCCATGGCAGTAGTGGACCCTCTGGACCCTTGCATATGCTCTGTTGTCCTTCCTCAACCAATTATTCTGGTACCGCTGCGAGCCGCTCTCCATCACCTCCATCTCCGCCTAATTGCGGTTGGCTGGGGGGGGCCAGATCTATGGGTGGTGACGATAGTAGGGTGGCGGTGCTGGGCAGATTTATGGGTGGCAGTAGTGTGGCAAACTTGTGGTTGTTGAAGGCGTGGGGTGGCGATGGTAGGGCAGATTCGTGGGTTACGACGCCGATAGGGTGACGATGGTGGGATAACCGCTAGTGGTGGTGTGAGCGTGTGGGAGTGGAGATGGTGGTGACATGGTAAAGGTTGGCTGATGGAATTGTCTATTGGTGGTGGTGCTTTGAGTGGGGGGGGGGATTTAAAAATGATGCTCATTTTTTTGCTTTTAACAAAGTTTGAAGGTTAGATCTCAAAACTAAAACCAAAACTGAAACTCCAAAATGGAGCTTTCAAAAACAGCCTCATTTTAAAAGTTGGTTTACAAAATTGAAGGGGAAAAAAATGAAAACTGTCTGCCAAATGCTTCTTTTTTTTCAATTTACAAAACTGGAGAAACAACTAAAAGCAAAAACTGTCAAACGCTAATTTACTATGTAGTGTTGTTGCTTTCAATTCTTTCCTTAAAGATAATTGCTCCAACTTTGGATGAACTAGCTTCAAGATAATGCAAGTAAAAACTTAGCAAGTCTTATTGAACTTGGATTCTTGGATTTGAATTTTGTGATGGTGGAAGACTTCAATTTAGTTTTTGCTCAAGGTTGATGGAGGATGAAGAAAGGGTTAGGGGGAGAGAGAGAGAGAGAATGGAAAGTAAAAGCAGCTGCTGTTCGGTTAACAACTACTAAGTGTAGCGGTTAGGGCGTTGGGAGGCGAGTCTAGCCGCTACACTTAATAACGGTAACCGCTGCTATGTGGCGCGGTTAGCAATTTTGAACTGTTTCAGGAGGTGCGAGTAGCATTTTAGGCCAAAAGACTAACCGCTACTAAGAGTGATAGTTAGACGGGTTTCAGTAAAAAAAGGTAATATCTGGGACGTCCACAACTACACGTGGACGGCTAGATACCAGTAGATGTGGTCAGCACTGTATGTACACACACACATACATACATAATTGCAATGGCAACTATGTATTTGTGTTGTACCCTTAGGCAAGCACCCCTCCAAAGTGCAATGAAGGTCACTAACCTAGGCCATGGGCCTTCTTGATCACCCATTGACCCCGTCCAGGTAAGTATGTTTCTCTGTGTTGTACCCTTCTGTTTCGTACTCTAACTATCACCCCTCATACTTTTCACAATGTGGGACTCATGCCAAGCCTCATATTTTTATGACATTCCTTTGACGTTGGAATCTGTTGCACTAAGCTCACACTTCTTAATTAGTAGCTTGATGAAATTGAATATTTTTAAGGGCAAAGATGCATTACATGGATCAAGTAAATATAGCAGTTTATGTGAGTTAGCCTTCTGAGAGTTGGGAGTAGTGGAAAGATTTAGAGAGAGATTCATAAGTCAGGTAAGAGCGTAGAAGGGATTGATCAGTTGTCCTTCTTTTTAAGGGATAAAATCATATATTTTGTCTTTTTTACTTATATTGTAGGGTAGATCTCAGAAGATATGAAAGATCTCCGTCCAAGCCGTACGTATGCAATGACTATAAGTGCTAGTTTCTTTGAGTCAACTTAGATTAGGGTGGGCTACATGTGGGTTGTCTGCTTACTTTGTTGGATCCGCATCTCGTTATGGAAATTAACTTAGGTTCAACAAAATTATAGGTACGCAATGTGCGGAAAACTAAGTAGAAGTCAAATTAATTTTGCTGCTTGTCAAGCTATAATTTGTTGGACTAAATAGGAGTTTAAATTTGTTGGAGTACTTTGGGTGGGATGCACCTAGCCAAGGTAGTAGTGCAATGCCAAGGCGACACAAGAGGAAGCAGTAGCGATTGTTGGTAAAATTTTTCCTATGGTGGGGTTCATCCACTAGGCGTTGTTTACCTCACCAAAAAAACTGTAATAGCCTTGATTTTTCCTAACACAGGGTTCCTCCAGTAGCTTGATTGAATTTATTTGGTAGCTTCGTAGTGAAATATTTTCCATGATAGGGTTCATCCACTGGGCTTTGTTTGCTGTCTTCACAAAGGCTTGATTGATTAGAAAGCAATACAGGCATCATAGACAATGGAGACTTCAGCTGATCTTGCCCTTTGTTTTGGGGTGCATAAGGCTAAGGCAAAATTCTGTGCATCTAGGGGACGAGCACTCCTCTGAGATGAATGGTCCTAATAGTAATAGTACGCAAGCACTAATGGTTATGTTTCCTTCCCTAGTGGCGTAGACTATAAGCCCTTTTTTGTTTCAAAGACGGTTATATATATTAGTGCTTGTTGGTAAAGTGGCCACTATTCATCAAGAAAGCCAAAACATGGTTTCTTTTTCGCAACTGTAATAGAATCGAAGAGAAAGAGTCTCTTCCAAGCACCCAAAACAAGATCTTTTGGGTAGCAAATGCATGTCTTCACTTTTGCTAGCTAGACAATTTGAGCTAGCGAAAGTGTTTTTAGAGCTTGATTCATCCTGTAGTGTCTTTCCATGTTTTAAGGGCATAGCATATTGGTCTGCGTGGCTGGTTTCAAACTTGTTGTGATCCGTTTATTGAGCTAGCTAGCTATTGATGTGGCCAGCTTTCTCATCTTATTTAAGAGGGGGAATTGCCAAGAATAGGTTTATCTGCTTTTATGGGTACATAAGATACTAAGCATAATATTAACTCTAAGGACGTTGAATGCCCATAGCAGCCATACACAGGTCTAGCGGTGCCTCTAGAACAAAGGCCATTCGAAATGTTTTGGCTTGCTTTAGCAAGTTCATATGCGTTTTCAGACTACCATTTGTTTATAAATCACCCCATCCTGTTTCGCTTCTACACTTGTGGTTTGATATTTTGGTTACGCTAAAAACTTTTTCAGTTACTCGTCTTGCTACTCTTTGGTTTTGATGCTAAATTCTTGTGCTTGGGCTTCTCTATATGTTCTTGTACCTTAAATGATGCTGCCGAGAAGCCAAATACAAACCAAAGACAGAAACTGGCTATGAAAAGAATAATAAGAGTTTATATTGCAAACTGATAAACTGGTAGAATTTTTTCTACATCAATATAGATAATGCATGTATGGGTGTGTTTAGACCTGGCAAACGGGTATACCTGCAGGGTATGAGTAAAATTCGGTCGGGTCCGGATAAAAATGGTTCAGATAGATTTTACTCGATTTTTCTCGGGCAGACTTTTCCAGAACCCGTACCATACCTTTGCGGGTAGGGTATTACCCGCGGGTAAAATACCAATTTTTAATGGATTATTTTTTTAATAAAACAAATTCTAATTACATCATTTGGCCACATTTTAACAGCCAAATCATTCTTCCATGTTTCATATTTTTCTTCTCCATAAAAATTCATTACACAACAATCTGCAGATCTACACGACCACCATCAAGATCCACTGAAGGTCATGCGGAGTGCAATTGTGGTCTAAGGGGAAAGAGATGGCGGCGGAGGCACAGATCTGGGACAGATGGTGGAAAGAGACGATGGCGGAGGAGCGAATCTGCGATCTTGTGGACTATAGGTGGTGACTAGTGATCGTCGTGTGGGTTTGGCGCGGAGTATGGTTTGAGAGAGAGAGCGCGGCTGCTGGACGTTAAAAGAGTGAAGTGAGAATGAATGGTAAAAAACCCTAAAACCATTTATATAGCACAAAATTTGGGTAAATCTGGATTACCGACCCGAAAATTACAGGTCGGTTCGGGTACGGGTCTAATTTCAGCGGGTGTCCTATATATGTACCCGTGCCCCTGCTTTTTTAAGTGGGTACGGGTAAAACCGTGGGTCCGGGTAATATTTTGCCAGGTCTAGGTGTGTGCATGTTAAATATCCCATTGAGCGAGCCTTTCTTACATATTTTATTTTCCCCGCATCAATACAAGTATTCTTTGGATGGGTGTAATCATATTAATATCCCCATTGAACTACTCTTATTAAATATTTAGGAGCTACCAAAAAAATTACTCCCTCCGTCCCTAAAAAACTGATCATATTTCCTTTTTGGGCCGTCCCACAAAAATTGATCACTTCCAAATTAGGAAAGATTATGTAGGTATTTTTACATATTTACCCTTTTTATACCTTTTTTATTCTATTTCTCTCACAACATCTAATTCTCTACTAACTCATTTTCTCTCTTCGAGCTCACCACTTTACACTTTTTTATTCTATTTCTCTCTTCACATTTAACACTCTACCAACCAATTTTCTCTCTCATAGCCCACTCTCTTCCTCCCTCTCTTTAAAGGGTAAAATGGGAAAGACACACAATATATAACATAAATCCTTAATATACGTGCAAAGTCAAATGGATCGATCTTTTAGGGACGGAGGGAGTATAATATTGTGGATTGATATTCTGTTTGTGAATTTTTTTTCTTATGGTATGGTTCATCCAGTAGCTTGATTAATTTTGTTTGGTGGCTTCTTAATGAAAGATTTCCCATGACAGGGTTTATCCACTAGGCTTTGTTTGTAGCCTTCACAAAGGCCTTCACAGAAGCTTGATTGATCAGAAAGCAATACATGCATCATAGACTATGGAGACTTCAGCCTGATCTTGCCCTTTGTTTTGGACTTATGGAAGCAGTTTCGGAGGTATTGAACTGAGGCTTGTTTCTGTTGCACCTTGATTTGGGTGGGGTGCCCCAGACCAAGGATAATTTTGGATATCTGGAGGATGCGCACTCTTCTCAGTCATAATTTTGGATATCTAGGGGATTTGCACTCTTCTCGGATGAATGGTCCTGATAGTAATAGTATGCAAGCACTAATGGATGTGTTTCCTTCCCCAGTGGCTTAGGGAATACGCCGCCCTTTTTGTTTCAAAGACGTTTATATTTGTTCTTGATGGGTAAGGCGGCCATTATTTCGCAAGAAAGCCAAAACTGGATTTCTTTTTTGCAACTGTTCATAGAATCGAAGAGAAAGACTCTCTCTTCCAAGCACCCAAAATAAGATCTTTTGGGTAGCAAATGGATGTCTTCAGTTTGGCTAGCTAGACTATTTGAGCTTCCCAAGTCTTTTCAGAGCTTGATACATCCTGGAGTGTCTTTTCTTGTTGTGAGGGCTTCGCATATTTCCCCTTGTGCCGGTTTTGCAGGTATGCCGGTTGTGGTCTGTTTCTTGGAGCTAGCTGCTATTGATGTGCCCAGCTTGTTCATTTGAGGGAATTTTACTAAGGACAGTTTGATTTATCTACTTTTATGGTACACAAAAGACTAAGCATAATATTAGCTCCAAGGGTGTTGAGTGCCCATAGCATACATACACACGTGGGGTGGCCTCTAGAAGGCAAGGCTATTCGAAGCATGCATGTGTCTTTCCCAAACTGAACTGCATATATTGAATAATGTTTGTTGCCTAGGTGGAAGTACTAAGGAGTGCCCTGTAGTAGGTACTATGCGTTCCTGATTTTGTTGGAATTAAATTTGGTTCAACTAAATATGAGTAGGCTGTTAGAATGTGGGTTGTCAGGTGCACATGGAGTTGCCATATTTCAACATCGTTTAAGAGTGAAAAGTAAGTTGTGCATATATGCTTGGACGACAGTTGTATTGGATTTTAGTCGGCCTTTGTAGAAATAGGCTATGAATTGGGTTTTTTTTTCTGAATTTATTTTTCTCTCATTTACATATGTTGTTGAACATGATATTTGAAGCAGCTAGTCTACTGGTTTTATTTCTTTGATGGGGAACCTTTTGCACATTCTCCCAATTGAAAAAGAAAAAAAAATATTTGTGTAATTAGTTGTAAATTTGGAGGACCTATTACACATTGATTTTTTATGGCTATCAAAGTATGGAACACTGGTTTTGGCTGAGAAAATGGGCATGCTTAGCCTATCACAAGTTCACAACCCGTACATATATATATATATATATATATATATATATATATATATTCTATAAAAGGAAAGCCCTAATTTGGTGGGCCCGGTCGGGCGTCCAGCTACCTCCCCGTAAATCCGCGCCTGCAAACATGTCATTGCAAATTACTTTTGCCTTTCAAATATACTTTTGAGACCTCGAAGGCAGGGCATAACATAAATGTTGATATGAAAATCGATAGAATGTTTAATGCTGCCAACAATTATTATTTTTTTCTAACAAAATGGATTTGATGCTTTTCAATCAAAAATTTTGAGTGAGTGGTGAATTCGCAATTGCATTTACTAACAATGAACAATATTTGTTTTCATATTAACTCGTGACTTACCTTGCATGAGTTGGTGTGCTTCAGTGGACAAAGAAGCTGCCATTAAACAGCCTTAAAAGGTTATGCAATGAACAATATTTGTTTTCATATAAGAAAATGATTATAACTTCTTAAATAGTGATAGCTAATGATTGTAATGTATTTTTAGTGATATATAGCTAGTGACGCCTAAAAAATGCAGTTAAAAATTATTGTTGAAGATATCAATTGAAATGTAATGACGAAAAACTATCCAAACAGATATATTGATGAGAAGGAAAAAACCAAATCATGACGTTGCTAAAAAAGACTTGAGTATGAAACTTGGCGACATGAATGTAATTATAAAGCGTAAATGAAGGAGGAAAAGACAAAACATTTTGATTGTCTGATAACCTTGGGCAAATCTTAATATTATCATTTTCTTAAGTTATTGGCTTAATTTGTCGTCATGCCTTCATTGGCCAAAACACCATATAACCCAAAAAACTTGTCAGTGGATACTTTATCGTTGTTAAAATATAATAAAAAGTTGAACATGGCGCATATTTGAGCTTAAGGCGTCTGAGCTTAAGTTGGTATAGTTTGTTTTAACTTTTACGCATAAAGTTTTTAGTAGCAATAAAGTAGTATGATAGGCTCGCTTGCATGTAACGTATTATATCTACCTCTACGGACCGAAGCAGGCAGTCCCCCTCCCTCTACGCATGGTGTAGGTTTTTTATTTACTTACCAAAAATTTCTATATATATAGTATTTCCCCTTCTCCTTTGTCAAATAGTAATATGATATCCGAGATTTAGGGATGGCAATGGGGCGGGTCGGATGCGGATCTCACAAAATCCGCACCTGTCCCCGGTGGTCCTAAAACCCAGCCCCGCCCCGTCACCGGGTTATGTTATTTCAATACCCTAACCGACCCTAAGCACATTTAGAAGCCCCGCCCCCACCCCGTTTTGTTTGCTTTGGCAAAACTGTTTCTCACTTTGAACATGTATTACAAAAACTGTGCACTACAAATGTTGCACAAAACTATATCACAAAAATTAAAATAGACTGATATCAAATTAACGTTCAAAATCCTAAAGGAGAGATTAACAAATTACGATGCACTTCAAATAAATTATACCATAATTCAGATTAACGTTCAAACTGATTTTGCCCGCAAACTCTCGTCAACCTCTTTAAAATAAGCTCTCTGCTGCTCAACAAAATCTCGCAGCTAGGCATAAACTAGATCAAAGTCAGCTGCCCATTCTTTTTGCTGGCATCATCCAGGTTCTGCCATCTTTTCTTGCTAGGATGCTGCTGTTGGAAAACATAATCAGCAATTAACCATCAACAACGAAGACTTGATACAAGACACATTAGCAAGACCAGTTCGGACCAAACTCCAAAAATTACATGTAAAATCTTTTAGACAATTTCAATGACAGAAACTTGACAAAGAGTAAAACAAATTAACCCAGAAATTAAGCAAGTGATAAGATGAATTTAGCTAATTTTGCGCTACCGTGAAGGGTGGTGAATGGCGGGAGCAAAAGCACGGACTCCTTGTTCATACCGTGCTTGCCAAATACTGGTATGAGCAAGTGCTTCATAGCACTTGCTCTAATGGCGCTCGCTGAGTCGTTATTTGATGGTAGCCGGTGGATCGTGGGATTTGATGGTAGAGTGCAAAGAATGGTGGACGGTGGTGAGGCCATGCATGAAGGGGATGAAGGTGTTGGGTAGAAAAGCCGAAAAGGAAAAGCTTCAACAACCCTTTTTTGGGAGAAGAGAAAGAATCTGAAAGAAGAAGAGAAAGAAGGACTGCTGTGAGGCATATGAAAGGGACGAAGGTGTAGGGTTTTTTTAAGACATCTTATACCTAAGATGGACGACTGTGATTGAACTAAAGAATTAGGGTTATATATATACTTATGGGAGGGGCGGGGTGGGTACCGGGGCGGGCTACACTAAATACCATATCCGACCAGTACCCGCTGCGGGTTAAAATTTAAAATACCATACCCACCCCATAGTCCGATCAAAGTAAAAAAAAAAATGCTCCTAACGGGGCGGAGCGGGGCGGATATCCGCCGGATCGGATTTAAGTTTCCATCCCTACCGAGCTTTGAGCAAATAATGGAAACATGCTATAGTTACAATATTATAATTTATTTGAGGTATACTAAACTTACATCTTGCATAGAAAAGAGTGTGCATGCTATTGTTAGCCTTCAAGTGTCCTATAATTCTCTAAGATGTTTTAGCAATTATATTGTTCATTTTCAAGTTTAGTAAGTTCTGTCGTTAATTATATCCAGATTAGTATCCATCTGTAATAGCAGTTCGTGATTCGCGATGGACGCATTGTATCGTGGAAAGTAGTATGGTGTGTAGGGCGGTGCAAGACAACAAATATTGTATCAAAATTAAGTAAGTGATACGAGGTTATGGGACAAAACCATATTATTTAGTTTAATTATGTGCCCGTAACAAAATATTATTCTCTGATGACACGTAATAATATTATCATACACAAATCAGAATTTTGTTTTGTATTTAAACAAATAGACATTCTAAGTTGCCCAAGTATGCTTGTATGTTGGGAAAGAAAAAAAAAAGGTTACGTATCTGGTGATACAACAACTAAAGTAGGCATGATTGTTTGCATTGGCAAAAGTGTTAACCTAAATTAAGCTTTTTAAGTTGAAATACAAAGAAAATTGAATTACTTAGCAATAGAGCTAACTTAGATTAAGTTTTAAATTGAATATCTAGAGAAAAACTTAATTACTTCTAAGTGAGACTTTCTACGTTTAATGTTCGCATAGAGTAATAATAGGGATTCGACCTTATTTCTAAACTTGAAAAATCAAATGACGTGGTTCAACATGAACCATGTGCTTCAGTTTTCCTTATCAGCATTATATTGTTGTCATATTTAACATGTTATTTTAGTTTTGTCTGAATGATGCTTACGGTAATGGCCTTTGTATGAGTAAGAGACGGCAAACAACTCTCAAGTTATGCATTTTGTATATGTTGCTAAGGAAAAAGAATGTGTCGTTACTCTAGCTTTAGCCCTTGCCTCTTTCGCTTGTCGATCTAGGTATGAATATACTGACAACGGGAGTGATTTGATCATGTAGAGGTAATCGTGCTTCCCTAAAGTGAGGTGGTCTTTATCTTTCTTCTCCTCTTAAACTACTTTGTTTAGTGGTTTTTCATGATGTATGTCATCGTTCTAATAGGATGATAATGTCATCGTGTTTGCCTATTCTTTGTTTGTTGTTCTTCCTTTAGTAAACCTTTAGGTGTTCTAGACCTTAGTGAATTGATTGTATTCCTTTGGGATAATTACGGCAAAGTCCTTGAGGTTAGGATAAAATTATAGGCATGTCCATTAATTTTAACAAATTACACTTATGTCCATTGACACAAACGGATGACAGAAATACATAATAGATTTGATAAAAAAAGACTTGATTGTTTGTGACTTTGAAAGAAAATTTTGTAATACCATCCATCTATCTCCCTTTTTTCTTCATGCAATTGCCACCCTAGCACCACCTCCACCGTGCCACTATCATCAACCTCCAAATTAAGTAGCAATTTTTTGGATTTTTTATGCAAGAACTGAACCCACTTTGCTACCATCATCATACAAGATTGAAGATCAAAGCAAAACTGAACCCAGATTAGGGTTTTGTACAAAACCAATATATATTTCCTTGACAAATAGACTGCACAAACCTTCAATAATTCACCTATGTTCACATTTGACAATATCTTCATGGGTTACAACTGGTGAACATATGGGTTGTTACGGTGGGTTGTGGTAGGTGGGGTTGGGATGGTGGGTAGATTGTGTTGAGGTGTGATGGTGGTGAGATGGGGGTCGCAGTGGCTTGGGGTGGCGTGGATCGATGGTGGCATCGACAGGGTGGGGGAAGGGAAAGGGCGAGCGGGGCAGTGTGGTGCGGGAAAGAGGGGGTGTGCGGTGGGGTGAAGAAAGGGACGGGGGTGGGTAGCGGGGTTGGGGGAATGGAGGGGCTGCAGCGGGGTTGGGAGGAAGGAAGATGGCGGACAGCGGGGTAGGGAGGAAGGGAGGGGCGGCAACGGGGTTGGGGGAAGGGAGGTGTAACAACCTCACACCAAGCTCCAGAAGAAGCACCACCGGCTCAAGAGGAAGCTCCATCACCTCAGGAAGCCAATTGTGAAGTTCCAGATCAGTGGGCAAACAATCAAGCTTATCTCAGGATTAAAATCAAGAAGAAGGAATTGGCGCCACTGAGTACGATGCCGCTTGGAGGAAATGTTTGCGCCAATGGAAACGACGCAGTCGATCACTTAATCAATAAGTGAGACGGCAGCGTTTGGCTGTTTAACCCATTTAAATGAGAGACGACACCGTTTGGCCATCATTTGAATTTGGGTTCCAAATACCTTTAGCGACTCTTTTCTGCATTTTGAATTTTACCTCTTGTTTAGTTCTTTTTGTTACGAACCTCCCTTTAAATTAGGGAAGGGAGTCACGAAGTTTGCATGTATGATAAATACCAAGACATTGTTCTCTCTCCCTCTCTCTATATTTCTTTTTTCTATCCTCTCCCATTCTAATAAAATTCTTCATTTCTTTTCCAATTTCCCTTTCTGAAATTGTGTTAGCTTCTATGAAATCCAAATTGCAATCAAGTTCGCTTCAAATCAATAGCCATGGCCGCAAACGTCTCATTTGGGATACACTACAACTGGTATCTGAGCCTCTTAATTAGGGTCTGCACTAGTCTTATCTGTAGTAAATTTTGTTTGGTGATCGTCTATAGCTTGGAAGGAAATCAATTGGAATAGCCGAGATGCTGAGATCAGTGAAGAATAATCAACTCACTGAGATGGAAAATCATGAATTCCAGGAGGCAATGGGGAAGAGATTAGCAGCTTACGATGTACGCATTGCTTCTGTGGAAACTACGATGAGGGACTTGCAGAGGAGTGACTCAGCTTTGCACCAAAGCTTCTCTGACCTTAAGCTGGAGCTCGCTAACTTCATGGCTCAAATGAATGCTCGAACATAACCTAACCACAAGACGACTACCGAGCGTGGAGAGCCTAGTCACAGGCACAATCGATTGGAGTTTAGACCCCAACAGAACACTCAACGGCCTTATACAGGTAACCTACCACCTCCTAAGTTACCTAAGCTCTCATTTCCAAGGTTCAATGGTGACGACCCCAGGGGTTGGGTTCGCAAGGCTGAGCAATACTTCGAGTTGTGTCCTATACATGAAGACTACAAGGTCCCTTATGCATCGGTACACTTCGATGCTCAGGCAGAACACTGGTATGCTGCATATATTAAACCAGTAGAGAATGTAGATTGGGATTCCTTTGTGAAGGATCTGTATGCTAGATTCTCATTCTAACTAGAGTAAGTGTGTTGGGAGAATTCAATAAACTC
>JAVXUP010001479.1:0-229782 GCA_033070095.1 Escallonia herrerae | reverse complement strand
GGAACATTTTTATATAAATTGTTTGTGCTCAAACTAGCATTCAAATGCAGGCTAGAATGTACAGCTGTTTCAAATGAATTACTGACTAAATAAAATATGAACAGCCGCATATAAAACATAAGTCTCTCCACTTCACAGTCAATATTGAATTTCCTAAACAACCGAAGTTACATATGGTTCCCCCTGAAGAAAAAATAGAATAAAATACAAAGCAGGTCGCCTCTTACTCATACCAACGATCACCAGATAGCATCCACTAACAGTAAGCATTTTCTTTTCTGCGATCAAATAACATCATTAGTTTACAATTATCCTCTCCAAAATGGCCCCATAAAGAAATAAGAGGTAATCCCTGAAATGGTTGAATTCCATTAGCCGCTTCATCTTCCGTCTCATAAAACAAAAAGATCAGATCGTGAAAGGGTTCATTCGAATTTTAGACCTTAGACCGCCTAAATTCGAACCAGATCTCATAGTGATTGAAAAGTAAACTATCGTGTGTATGCTTCCCAGCATACTCAACTCCTAGACTGTTCAGCCTTTTTGTACACTCCTCTCCTCCCAACCGTGAACAGAACTTCATATTATGTGACACAAAAATCCGACCTTCCAAAGGTTTCAATTTACCCACCAACCTCTCCAATCCAACCCAAACTAGATTATCTGGCATATGAAGAAACACAGCACTGGCATATATCAAATCATACATTATTCCAGATCCAAACTTGCTGAAATCCATATCTGCACCTCTCACAATTTTAGGACGCTTGTGTAACAGACCTTGGGAAGGAAGCTCGTACCTATATGCAGCCATTAGAGAAAGCTCGTCCCTTTCCAGGCAATGGAAGTGCTCGGGGTTCAAGTACCGGATGAAATGCAAGCCAACACGAAGTGTGCCACATCCAATCTCGAGTACACGTGACTCAGGTGCTAGGTGAACAGACTCCGCAAGAAATTCATATACGTCTCGTCCTCCAGCCCACGGCTCCCCATAGTTGCTGTGGTGTTCTTCTACAAGGAGTTCACCAGGGCAAGGAAATGCAGTGTGATTGTTTGCTTCTTCTCCTTCATAGTGTGATATTCCTTTAAACCTAAAAATAGAAAGAAAATCATAATGTGAGATAGCTTTTGGATTTGAATCAAAATTGAAAGACCCTATATCAGAATCTCGAAAGGTTTTACTTCATTTTCTCACGATCATCCCAGTCAGTCTAATCAGGATATTTCATTATGTACAGAATGACCTGAAGGATGCACAACGCAGACTAAACCAATCAGTCACTACAAGGACCTGCTGTGTAATTACTGGCTTAATCTCTTGGATTGCCGAACGAACACTCCAGAAATTTAAACTCAAACTTAAGTCTATGAGAGCACAGGTTCTGTAATGTACAACTATTGATCTGAAACAATATATATACACAAACTATTATATCTTGAGTTCACAAAAGCTGTTCAATGTAGGCACGTAGGAAGATGTGATTATTGCTTCGAAGCACAGATTTTCAACTCTTCTCTTAACCTAGAAACAGAAAACTACTTTACAACTCTAAAGCTGTGTGGCCTTCGAATTTCAATGTGCAAAAAAAAAAGAAGACTTAGAAACAGAGAGCAAATCTTAGGAGCAAAACGGAGATAGCACGTACTCATATGGACATGTTAATGTAAGTGAGCCATAAATTTGCTATGAGGATTCCTTATTGGCCTATCAATGATAGAAAACAAATTCACAATTGAAACTCCACGTACAATTATACTAATACTGATTCAGCAACTGCTGATATAAGCAAATTAAGTAGTGCCTAATTAACATCCCTAGAAAAAAATCAAACTCTACACATACAGTGCGGAGGAAGACGTGGTGATTGTCTCAACATTGCGGAACAGTACATAAAAAAGCAAAATAAGTTGCATACATACTCGATTCATGCCCTCCAAATCTGGAACTAAGTATTGGTTCAAACGGTAATACTGCTTGGATGCAAATTTAACTCTCTCTCTCTCTCTCTCTCTCTCTCTCTCTCTCTCACACACACACACACACACAGACTCCATAACTTGATAAAAACTCAGTATTGGCACTTCGGAGCACAATTCAGTGAGCACACACAACATACTCGTACGGTTAAAAGCTTTCTAGATACAGACAGAGAAAGAGAGGGCAGAGGAATTACTGGATCAAGTCCTGGAGCTGCTGAGCGCGAGTGCGAGGGTTGATGCCCTTACGGAGCACATTGTCCTGCATGTGCAGCCCGTTCGCCTCGATCTCAGACTTCACCCACTCCACGTCCTCCGCCGTCCGCCGGATCCGCTCTCCACCGCCGCCACCTCCCGCGGCGGCTCCAGTCGTCGTCGGACAAGAGCAAGCAGGAAGAGAAGGAGAGGAGAGAGACGAGAGGAGGAAGAAGAGGAAGACGGCGGCCGCGGCGGCGCACAGCACGAGTACCGGAACCGTCACAACTACCCCCTTCGGCGACGAATGCGATGTCGGAGCCATCTCTCTCCCCGGGAAGGAAGTGAAAGTAAAATTTCCCGGTTCTATACAAAGATCGATCTGGTGTTGAAGTTAATTGCAAATATATCTGTCCCTTGAATTCTGATAGATTTATAATGTCGGTCAGAAATTGATTGTATCTCAAATTCTTACCTTAAAAGTATTTAACAGATGCAGCTAAAGTTAATTATTTTAAGCGACAAAAGATTTTTCAAAAAAATACGGTGAAACTTTCTAAACTTGAAACTTATGTGAGACGGCATCACGCCTAACAGTTACGTGAAGTTACTTTAGATGTGATTTTAATTATATAAGAAAATCTGACATTTATATTCGTAACGAAATCACAATTTTAGTACTTAATATTGTGCTCATAATAATTGAAGTTAAAAAATTAAGCACTCTACATTAATAATTGAAGTTAAAAAATTTTGAAAGTTTTGCTCAAGGTGCAAGTATGTGATTTAAGCACTCTTACTATCCAATACTTTGTGCCCATGGAGTACCTGAACTTCAAGTAAAAACGTTAGACTCTACGTTAATCGAAGTTAAAGGTTCTTAAAATTTTCGCTCAGGGTGCAAGTTTATAATTTAAACACACTTACTTTTAGGAATAGATTAAGTAAAAGTGACAGTGATGACGTGTGTGTAACTAACTAGAGAAAATATAATCTCGTCTTCCGTCTAAAAATCTCTTCATGATTTTACATCTTTATCGCATGCGTTAACACGTTATATTTATTACCGTTAGATTAATGATTCATTCCTACTTTTAACGGCAATTCTTCAACAAAAGGTGTCGCCAAGGGTTTTTACCTTTTTCTTATTATTATTTTTATAATAATAATTATTATTATTATGCTGATGTTGCTTCAAAATGAGACTTGGGAGTTTTGGGGTAGAAAAAGGGAGACTGGAAAGGTTTCCTTTGCTCTTCAAGCAGCAATAAGAACATAAACCTGGGCCACTGTCATCCAAAAAAAACCAGACAGATGACACAGAGGAACTCCATTCACCAAAAAGGAAACATATCAAGCCACAGTTTTTACAAGATTCAACCAACCAAAGCCCAATTAGTTACAAGTAGAGTTTGTACCAAAAAAATGCAGAACTCTACAAACCCGAAAGAAACCAAGTTAGCTACATGGTTCCTGTAGAGCGCATGAAGGCGAGCAAATCACACCTTTAACAGAACTTGTACTGTATAAGACTTCTAAATCAGAAGACAAACAAAATTCCATTCAGCAGAAAGGAAAATTCCACACTTTTAGATTAAATTAGACATCCTTCTTCTGTGACGGCCAAGTGTAGCCCTCAAGTTTGGATCAGAAGAAGTGACTGCCTTGGCTCGAGGCATGGCAGATGGCTTGGAATCAGACTCGTTGCATTTGGCATTCTCTGTAGTGGAAGAATTAGCTTCTCCATATCGGGACTTTTTGTTAGGATTTCGTACTATTGCTTTGAAATGAGGATCCGAATAACTTAAGGACTGGGAACCTGAAATCTGCATTGAACTTCTTGAAACAGATCGCAAGCTCCTTGCTCTGTCATCAATTTCTTTTTCTGCAGCGTCTTTCCTTTGGCGACTAGCCACAGTGGATACCATAAAGCGAGGCATAGAATTAGGAGCATTTCTTCTTTTAATTGCCTTCTCTGATGTTTGAGGCATTCTGGAGGCTTCTTTTTGATATCCCTTGGGGCTCGCTAGGGTTCTCTCTTCATCTTCAAGAAGCTGATGGTTCGTCATGAAGCTCCTTTTGTTTTCGCTTAAGAGGAACTCAACCTTTTGCATTTGGTTGCTAAACTTTTGACATTCTTCTTCAGCTTCTCTCATCTCTTCCTCAAGCTCAGAGATTCTCCTTTCCTTTAACTTTTTTGAGTCCTAAAATAATGCATAGGGTAAGTATCAACAATATAGAGAGATCAATCTTGGGAAACCAGTGGAAATGAAGAACTTTCTTAGAAGAAGTACCTCCTGAAGTTCTCTGTTGGACTCGACTGCTCTTGCTCTTTTTGCGAAAGTGAATGAGCAAGTCGTCTCCCCAACATCTTCCTCATATGGGCTTACGTGCACTAGCATCAATGCTTTTGAACCATCACCTAGCATTTTGATTTTAGAGATATTGAAGTTACATTTCTACTTGAGGGGTGTTAGGACATCACAAAAAGTCAAGTTCCTGAATCCCAGTAATGCAGTTGTTCAGTGTCTAATACTCTTAAGCATCTTCTCCTATTCCAGTATGATTGAGAAGCTCAAACACTTAATACATGGCATGTCAGGTAGAGAAACTCAAACTTTGATAACTAAAGTTAGCAATGTAAACATCACAACTTCTTGAATTCTTAAAGGTCTTGTAGATGCAAGATAAAACAGGGGAAATAATAGTAGTACCAAATGAGTGGTACGGCCCCCACCGACATTGCAGCTGTGCCATGATTGGGGTATGCTACAATGTCATTGCTTACACTTCAGTATTTTATGCTACTAACATGCATTTTCAGAGTTTGAAAGAGATTCATATCTATTTCCTAACAAAAGAAGAAGAAATGCCATACCAAGGGAGTCTCTGAGAATTTGAGTAAGCTTGCTGTTCCTGTGACACAAAACGTAGCATGATCAGGTGGACAAACGCCATTGGTTTGAAAAGGTCGATCTTTAGTTTGTTAAAGAATGGAACAAAGCAAGATGAACAGAGAAGGGGGAGGAAACTGGAAAATTAATACATCTGTTAGCTGTAAAATGAAAGGGGAAGAGGAGGGGAAACTATAAAACAGAAATAAACTGAGACCAGCAGATATTAACCTGTACGGGACGTGGCCTCTTTTTCTCCTAAGGGCAGCGATGACGTCACCAAGAGCTGAAAGAGAGAGATTTATAGCCCTTCCTTCATCGAGTGTTTGTCCAGTAGCTCCTGTTTTCAACAATCGCTCACTGCCTCCAAGATCAACCATCCAGAATTTGCTGACTTCTGTTTTGGCTCCGGGAGCATCCCCAAGTCGATAAATGGTGATCCTCGTCAAACTAGATATATAGAACTAAATATATAATGTAGTTGCCACACCAGATTATTATCAACAGAAATTTAAATGCTCGAAGTGTATATATAACCCACCAATGTGATCTGCTTGATGCCTCGTTTACATTAGTCCATGAAGTAGACCGAACACGCCTCCCCTTAGTGTACCACCAACTTGCCTTTGTGAAATTTGAGATTTGCACCTCTGTGAGACCTTCTATTTCCACTGATCCCTTTGAATCTGTTTGAATGTTGAGATTGCTGTAGTAGAGTCAGCAAAACACCCAATTTGATATAATACCTTAATATTGGATCTACATAATTTTGTATTGCAAATGGCTGCAGGGGACTAGTTACCATCTTGATACTGCATATGATCGGCCAGAAGGTTTTGGAGCAAGCAAATCCCTCAGATTACCCAGGTAAACTTCCAACATACTGATCGAAAAAGTGAACGAGGTAGCGCTCATTAAAGAGGCTTGGTGAAAGAGCTCTTTAAGAGCCCGTGGTACGACCCCCGGCAAGTCACCTGTCCCGTCCTAAAATCAATATCAACTCCTCAAGTATTAATAATCAGTACTGGAGACCTTGTGTGAGAACAACACGTTTAAGTACCAAGCACTAACCATGGTAAATGTCTTGCCAGTGCCAGTCTGTCCATAAGCTACTATACACACATTATGCCCATCTAGTGCAGATCTGAGAATTGGCTCAACCTCAACAAAAACTTCTTCTACAGGTAATTCAAGTATGATGAAGTCATTTACCACAACCTTACCACAGAAAGAAAGTTGGGCAAAACAAATGATCAGAAACTACGGACCTTGGCTTGCTTCTTGAGGAAAGACCTTATCAAATCCAAATTCTTTCCTACTTCCACCAGATTTAACCACAATCTTCTCAGATTCAACCGATATGGGTTCATGAATTCTTCGTTTGTTAGTCAAAACAAATGGCCTAACCCGGCAAAATACTCGAATGCAGCCTAAAGATAAAATCAGTGTCTCAGAAAACACAATTCAATGTTTAAATCGATGTTTCAAATGCCATATTTAACACTACCTTTGATATCTAGTATCTTATTAAGTGCTTGTCTTCGCTTCTCATCAAGAGATCTTAGCTTTTGCTTCAAACTCAAAATTTCTCCTGCATCATCAAATCAAAATGTACATTAAAATCATGATATATCAAGGGAAATGCATATCAGAAATCCACTTTGGAAAACTTCACCTTCTAGATTTGAAATGGTTTGCTCAAGCTGCTCCTTTTCATGCTCAGGAACCACACTTACATCGGTGAAAGAAGCCTGAATCGAGGGAGATTCAGGGGACTCAAAAGCCAGTAGCTCCCCATCAATGAAATTTGAGTGTGATCCCAAAGGGGATGATTTCATTGATCCTGCACCATCCCGAGGACATAATTTTGTTGACTCTCCCCCATTTTCCAAAGGCAAAAAGATCTCTTCTTGCCCAGTGGAAGTGAACATTTCTTGATTAACAACTGAACCGACCTCTTTTCAGTGAACTTTGAAGTATAGATAGAAATATGGTAGTCTTCCACCAAACAATAGAATGAAGGGGCAGAGAGAGAGAGAGAGAGAGAGCTTCCAAGTCAAGAAACCCAAGAATTGATCACCCTACTTTAGATTTTTCTTATTCATAGAAGAAGCTAAAAAGAATCAAGAACAAATTGCCACAACTACCATGAGACAGGCTTCTTTGTCAACAGAAATGGGCATTTTCTGGCCTTAAATTAAAAGACCCACATGAAGAAACAGCAAGATTGACAGAGATAGGAACACTTTGGGAGTTGGGGTACAATAGAATAAAGATACGCATACAAACATGCATGTGATATAGATATATTCTGGAGTAAAAATGAAGCTATATCCCCTGATTAAAAAAAGGACTTTGGAACCCTAGGATTCCATGCAAGATTGAAGAACACAACCAGCATTAAACAAGTGAGCTTTTCAACGTTTTGCCTTCCATAAAGGGGGGGTGCAAGGTTACTTTCGATGGAGCTTGACTAAATACAAGAAAATCAAACACAGAGCAGAAATTTCAAACACCCTAAAAGATATTTAGGCCGTAGAGGTCTGGACCAAATGGATAAGCAATTTTCTCTCTTTTTGCTTGATGATTGATCACTCCATGAGGACCCTGAATAGAAGGTGAAAAGCTTTTTGGACAGTTGGAATGCACACTTACCAATAAAAAGTAGTCAGAAAAATAATAAGAGGAATCTTCAGGGGGTTGGAGATCTAAATTGACCGGAACAACTGAAAAAAAGAAAAAGCCGTTTTTCAGGGGAGGAGCGTGAGGAGCGGGGAGGGGCACTAGTGGACTGCAAATAATGGCCTTTTTGACCAGTAATTTCCAATTCCTCTTTCCTTTTCCCACTCTTTCATTCTCGCTGTAATACCAAGCATTTTAATTTTAAATTTTGAGACCAGCATATATATTAATTTTGTGAGTTTGGAAGATGAGTTATGTGTGGCATTACAGAGACAGAGTCCAGAAGGAAGAAGAATATCAATGGTGGGGTTAAATTTTACATATTTTATAGTTCTAGATTTACATGGATTCGTGGATCTGATATAGCTCCACTGTAAATTTAGCAAAATAAAGTGGCCTAACCAGATTGCATATTCTTTGTACGAGTTTAAGCAATAAATTATACTTTTTTTTTTTGTTACTAAGTTGAGAATCAGATGATGTACTTTTGGGCCTTGAAAGAAAATATTGAAGGAAGATTGATCAATGCCTGAATTTTTTATTTCAACCAGAGAATTCCTTCAACGCTCAAAACCTCAAAAAGAGAGTTACAAATAAGACTTTCTTTCTTTCTTTTTTTAATCTTTTTTCTCTTACATAAAACAAGGTGCGAAAGTTGCTATTTGGCAAAGCAAAAAAATTCTTTGATTTAAAGTACCTCCAAACTCCCGAGACACCTGAAATTACGCCGCTTGCCATTTTATCCTTGAGTCCAAATATTAAGAAAGCGAATAGAATATACAAAAAATGTTGTGGGGTATTTCTATTAGGCTGGATTGTGGAGGTAGAATTCAAAATTAGAACTGCATTCAGTTTCAATTCCCTCGAAATTGAAAAAGAATTCAAACTTTATTGTTTAGTTACACTATAAAGTTAAGTAACGAGATTGCATTTGGTCAAAGGATTGAATTACTTAATTAAATATGCAACTCAGTCAGTAGAGGTGGCTGCTGTCGATGGTTTGGTAGACGGCCCGATAGTGGTGTTCAGGGGAGGGGGGGTTCAGTGACACCTGGTCGCGACAACAGTGTCCGAGTACTAGTGTAGCAGTGGTGTTCTTGTGGCAATCTGGCGCCAACGATAGTCACAGGTGGTGGTTTGGTGGTGGCCAACAGTATTTTGATGGCGACCAAGCGGTTAGGCCAAGTATTAATTCCTTCTTGTCCTTACAACTTCTAGTTAAAAACATAAAAAAATGAGTATGAGTCAATATAAATAAAACTAATGCTATGGATCGGATAAGAAATAGTATTCTAAATCTAAAAAGATGATTCAGTTCAACAGAATTATAATTCTTAAGGTCTAGATTCACTTTTACGTGGGAATTCCGTTATTCAGTTGAACCTTTATAGATACGGTCTCAGGGATTTGAGTTGGCTACTGCTAATGTAAGAGCAAACAACAACTTTGTCCTGATTTGAGTTGGCTACTCTGCTAATGTAAGAGCACACAACAACTTTGAACACAAGGAATCCCTACTTTGGAAGAAGGTACGACAAAAAGTCCAGCTGCCTTTGCTACAATATATATACCCATTACAAATGCAGCAGCCTTGAGTTTTCACTTTATGGCAGAGGATGGACGAAATGTGGGTTCGAAGGAACAGTGGCTGTTAAGCCTTTCCTTTCTATCCTTTGCTTGAGGAAACTTTGACAGGAGGCAATCAGTTCATTTATGAAGGTTTGCTGAGTACTCGAGTCCACATGCCTAGGCGAAGTTTGATAGATTAGGGGTGAACGTAGTCAGGAATAAACGAATGACTTAATATCAAATAACATTAGCTTAATTCAATTTTCTTACAACGAATCCTGACATGATACATTTTTATAACAAAAATGGAGTGAAAACATGAGTTGGCTTTTTTCAGGATCTATATATTTTTTTATAATAACAGAAATATATACACCTGATAACTGCAAAGCAGTTAAGTTACGTGAATGCATAAAGGCTATGAATAAGACAAGCACCTGCATCTACACGGATATCAACCTATTCGCTAGACATCACTATATAAAACTAACTAATAAACAAGACAACAAATAAAGTAAAATTTAAGCGAACAGTAAAATAATGGCCAACATGCTGGCCTCAGAACAAATAAAATAAACAGTTGGACATATATTTCTTTTTATAATGTTTTCTTTTGAATTAGATAAAGACAAATATTATATATATATATATATATATATATATATATATATATGGAAGCTGATTCCTTGCTAGAACGGGCAAAATAGGAAACATTGAAAGGATGGACGGCTCAGATCTTTTTTTAAAAAAGTTTGTCAGTCGTTCGCTACACATTGTATCGGACGACATTGAAGGGGCAATTTGGTAAAAAAAATCTATCCGCGACACTGTGTAACGGACAACTTTTTGACCCTAACAATTGTCAGGTAAAAGTAGTTTGCTGCACTGTGTAGCGGACGACTTTTTGCCTGACAATTGTCACATCAGTCCACATCTCACATCTTATCCCCACGATTGTCGTCCACTGCACAGTGTGGCGGAGCACTTGGCAGGTATATCCGAAAAGTGCCCTAATTCCCATATCTTTTTTTCATTTTCATCTACTTGATATCTACGTGTATGCAAAGTATCCAGAGTTTAAACAAGATTTTGACAAGTGCGTTGTTAAGTCGTTAACTTTTGAGGAATTTGAAGGGAGGTGTGAAAAGCTTATTTGGGATTACTCATTACAAGACAACGAGTGGCTCCAACACTTGTATGAGCTCAAAGAGCAATGGATTGACGTTTTTACGAGAAGGTATTTTTCTGCAGGCATGAAAACGACGGGCAGATGTGAATTTGTGAATGCCTAGTTCGATAGTTATATGAGTACATCTACCAATTTGAAGAGTTTCATCACATTCGTCCAAAAAGCGGTTGCCTCATTATTCGTGAAAGAAATGACTGTAGACTTTGCAAGCACGTACTAACAAAGGAGAATGTTGCTTGAGATCCCGTTGGAGTTGAACGGTGCAAAAGTCTATACGAAAGAGCTATTTATGCGATACCAAGTAGAGCTGCAAAAATCGGGGCGATACAGTATAAACGAGGTGGATAAAAAGTCTACACGTGAGTTCAAGGTTTATTCGCTGATGAATGACCTCGTACCTGAAAAGCTGTGCAAAATGTATACAGTGAGCCATAATACATTAACGGATTTGGTGACATGTGTTTGCAAGAAGTTTGAGTTCCATGGCCTGTATAGACACATTCTGCGCTTTTTCACCCAGAAGAATATCAAGGCAATCCCCGATAAATACGCCCTACCGCGGTGGATGAAGGTTACAAACAGGATGCACGGTACCATTGCCTTTCCGGAGCATCCATATACTGACTTTGAAGAATCAGAGATGTTGCGGTATAATCATCTGGTGATAATATTTACCTGTTTATCAGTAAAAGGGTGCTGTTATAATGACCAAGTATAAACATCTCCTTGAGATAGTGGAGTAGCAAGAGTCCACCGTCGACCAATTTGAAGTAGCTTCAGTCAGCAATGGGGTTGACACTGAGCCTACACAGGGATCAGAAGATGATGAGTCGGTTGAGGAAGAGGATAATGATATCTGGCCTTTGGATCCAATTATATCGCAAACGAAAGGCCGCAAGAGATCTACGCAGATGAAGAGCTCTATTAAACCAGCAACTCAACCTAAAAAGCTGAGAAGATGTGCATTGTGTAATAAAATGACCAATTATGACAAGCGAAACCATTACAAGGCACTGGAGATAAGTTCAGGGGGTTTGCAAGACGAGGAAGAAGATGATGCCCAAGATGAGGAAGAAGGAGATGCAGTGGACCGTTAGTCTAATAAAATTTTATTGTAATAATTTTTTATGAGTCATCAAGCCTGTTGGACTTTTTGTAATAATCTTTTGTGAGTCATCAAGTCTCAATTTTTTTTTATATTCCGTTCGCTACATAGTGTAGCGGACGGAAGAAATTTTTTTTTGGTGTATTTGGTCATCCGCTACACTATCTAGCGTATGGTGCAGCAGAAAATATTAGACTTCAACACTTACAATTTTTTTGGTGTTTTAGGGCACCTAACATTAGACTCCAACACTTAATTTTTTTTAAAGTTTTTTAGTTCTTTAGACAGTCCGCTACACTATGTAGCGGATGGCCTAACAGAAACATCAGTCTTCAATACTTAGTTTTTTTTTTTTTTTGGTCATTTAAACTGTCCGCTACTTTATGTTGCGGACAGCTTAACAGAAACATCATACTTCAAGACTTAGACTGTCTGCTACACTATATAGCAGATGGCCTAACAGAAACATCAGTCTTCAACACTTAGTTTTTTTTTATCCTTTAGGTTGTTCGCTACACTATGTAGCGCACGGCCCTCAGTCTTCACCACTTATTTTTTTTTTGTTCTTTAGACTGTCCGCTGCATTATGTAGCGGACGTCCTAATAGAAACATCAGTCTTCAACACTTAATTTTTCTTTGTCCTTTCAACTGTCCGCTGCACGATGTAGCGGACTGTCCGCTGCACGATGTAGCGGACTGTCCGCTGCACGATGTAGCGGACTGTCCGCTGCACGATGTAGCGGACTGTCCGCTGCACGATGTAGCGGACTGTCCGCTGCACTATGTAGCGAACTGTCCGCTGCACTATGTAGCGACGTCCTAACATAAACATCAGCCTTCAATACTTAGTTTTTTTTGTACTTTCGACTGTTCGCTATACTGTGTAGCTGACGGCCTAATAGAAACATCAGTCTTCAACGCTTAGTTTTTTTTATCCTTTAGACTGTCAACTACACTATGTAACGGACGACCTAACAGAAAAATCAGTCTTCAACACTTTTTTTTTGGTTCTTTAGACTGTCAGCTGCACTATGTAGCGGACGGTGTATCACTGCAAAGACATTACCTTCATTTTCTTTCCCACCATCAGCCTGTCTCAACAAGGGCCAAAAATCCATGCCATAACATGTTCTTACCACCATCAAACCTATCTCAACAAGGGCCAAAAATCCACAACACACAAATAAACCACTACAACATAAATAAACCACCACACCACAATACATATCTCAATCGAACATCGATTAAATTGGTATTTAAAATAAAATTGTTGTCTTAAAATTAATCGTTTAGAAGAAGTCATCATTGGGCCTCATCTTGAGCGGGATTCTTGTCGTTAGACAGATGTAGAATATACCTGACTGCTCTAAGTCGGCCTCTATAAATTTGCCAAGCTATTCTATAACTAAAGACTTCGCTTCTGCCTCGCTCTAGATGACTGCCTTGAGGCTCTCACCCCGACAAATATAGTCCATGTACATGCAGACGAACATGCCGCAGTCCAAGGTATTAGCTTGCTTGGGCCTCTTCCACTTCACTCAAACTTTGAGCTTCGGCCTCACCGGTACTTCTAGTTCAAGGACAAGCATCTCATCCGTGTAACTTTTCGGCAGAACCTTGTAGGTATCTAGCAACCATTTTAACTTTATCCCACTAGTGCTAAATTGATCTTCAGGTATCTGTCTAAAGAAGTCCCTAGCAGCTCTCATATTCGATGCTTCTGACGGAGGAGCAATTACTGGCCTCCCCGTCAACAATAACCTTAAGATAAACCCTACATCTTCTTGGGTAATTGTCATCTCTCCAAGAGGAAAGTGAAATGTCGTTTCACTTCTCCATCTTTCAACAAGGGCACCTATTAAGTTTCGATCAAGTTGTTGAAAGAGCTGCCCATACGTGAAAACCCCAAATCTAATTCCACGCAGCAATTTTTTTTGGTATTTGTTCAATTTTCAAAGTCCGAAATTATTGGATACTTCTACTGTGTTGAGGAGTGCTCTTTCCTACGAATTAATAAATACAATTTAAGCAAAGCAAATGGTATACAATGTTCGTGAGAATAAGAAAGTTGATAAAATAAGTATCTTATTCCGCCATCCCATATGAGCGTACTGATATGGTTTGTTTGGTCGTATATATGTGTTACGTATTATTTGTTCATGTGCTAGCGTTGGTAAAATTCGACTCTGTGTATGTATGTGTGTGTATATACATATATATATATATATATATATATATATATATATATATATATATATTACCAACGCTAGCACATGCTCAATACATAATCAAAACCATGCATAAAATGCAATACTCATCATAACTCTAGATTATTAACAAATAAATGATTGGTTTGTGAACTTACGTGATTAATCAGACGATTAAAAGATTTTTTGGGAAGAAATTGCACAGATTTGCTTGCCAACGCCGCTGGAAAAAATTGTGAGAAGAAAAAATGGAGAAGAGTTTCGAAATTAGGTTTTGTGTATATATGGACCGTCCGCTATATAGTATAGCGAACAATAAAGTTTGTCCGCTACATAATGCAACGGACAGTGGGGATAAGGATAAAGTAACAGTAGTAACAGTCGTGGAGGGACATGACTGGTGTGACAATTGTCAGAAAAAGTCATCCGCTACAGTGTAACGGACTATTTTTTTGCCTGATAATTGTCAGGATCAAAAAGTTGTCCGTTACACAGTGTAGCGGACAACATGGGAGGGGTAATTTGGTAAAAAATCATGTCCGCTACATTGTATAGCAGACGACTGACAAATTTTTTAAAAATAAAAGATCTGGGTCATCCATCCTGAAGCCGTCCTTTCAGGATGGACGGCGTGATCGCGTTAACATGTATATATATATATATATATATATATATATATATAACCTGTCAACCCGACCTCCAACGCCACCACTCCCATGCGCCGACACCAACAACAGATCAATAGTCTTTACCACCATCACTTAATCTCCACCTATTGGTTGTACACCACCCCGCCGTCAACCACCACAGTCTACCACCTCGTCATCAACTATCATTTAAACTACAAGCCACTGGAGCCATCTTCAACCACACCAAGGGATCTGCCAATTCGTCTCGCAACTCCATCGTCTTCCATCCATGTTGCTAATCGAAATCGAACACCACCATCATCATAGTTGCAACATTATCTACCATCACCAGAGTGAAGCCCACTGAACCATTCTGGATCAAGGGGAGGGGGAGCAAGTAAAGGGAGGGGGAAATAACCCACCTAGAAAAAACTTGAACTTAGACTCACCAAAACATTCTCTAAACCACGACACCACCATGACGGAAGAACTGACCCATTCCATCGAACCATGCTCAACCCATTCGTAAAACAACTATCAACCCCAGATGGCCATACCCCTCAAAACCAGACTTCCATCGACTAACGCCTATCACAACAGGTATTCCTCAACCACCACCAAGAGATCTGCCGTAAACGGCAATGATAGAAATTGAAACTCAGCCCCAACAACACAATTTAAGCAACCAACCAACATTGCACACAAAAACACACAAAACGCACACATACTAACCTAGTAGTCACCGAAGTAGCCAGCGATAGTGGTTGCGAATGAGGGACGGTAGATCTATTTTTAGAGAGAGGTTGGAGAAAAATTAGAAACCTACAACTAACCTAGTATCTATAGAATGAAATTGTGAACTATTTGCTTATAAAAGATAACTGTCAGAATGAAACTGGAACGTTGATCAAATGCGGATGAGATCTAAAGTTAAGGCTGTATATGAATCGGGTTCGAGCCGACATGGGTATGTTCGAACTCAGTTTGTTTAAGGCAAAGGTGCTCACTCAATTAATATGTCCATCTCCACCCAAAGAGGGAACACCACTAAGTTTTCGATTGAAAACTTTTCAATTCCTCATAATTAAATGTCATGCAACTTCACTGAATAAGTTAGTTCTTAACTTAAACACTCGGGTTTTATCTTCAAGATTACCGTGAAAAGGTTAGGCCCAAAATGTGGATAGTAAGGATGTATGAAAATGAAAGTGTATAAACTGCGAAGCTGATGTATATGCTGTGGAACTGTGTGATCTATGAGGCTCATGGAGGCTGGGCTTAGGATTAGATAAAAGATCAATGTGTATGACTAGGTTGAGCAAGTGTACATGACTATCAAGTGTGTGATAAACAGCACAAGATAAAGTTATAAGGCTTCTCATACAATCATTGAAGTGGTGAAAAATATATCAAACAGTCGTGTAGAGCATGATTGCCGTACAAGGGTAAGGTAGGCCACACAGGCCATGAAGATTAGTGCGTCCTCATCAGGCCATAAGGAGGTAAACACATAAGGTTAGGGAGATCGAGAACTGAAGATTCAACAAACAAGCCAGTATGAAGGTGAATATATCATGTCATGATGTAGCATGCCAAAAAAAGTGCTTGGGCCATTATCTTCTTTTTTTAATTTATATTTCTTCATCATTTTTTTCCGACCTCATCAAAATGTAGGAGAACCTTTGTCTCTTTTGAATGAGCATAACCTCAATGATGACTTTATATTGAACATAATGTAGACCAGGGTGGGGGCTAAAAAATGAATTGTAAAGAAGCTCAAAAATCAAAATATGAAACCAAAGTCCATAATGTGTGTTCACGGAGATCGAGCCTCGAAAGTGACTAAGCTGCCTACATATCCCCATTAAAGGAATCAGGCCGGACATAGTTCAAACTGGATTTACTGAATATCTATTCTTTGAACTCAATCCAGGGTAATTCTATATTGAATTTTTGATAATCATTCTCCAATTCTTTGCTTTCTCTTTTTTTCTTCTCCCCCATTTGTTTTTTTTTCTTCTTTTCGAGATCGAACAAATGACCATCTTCTGTCTTCAAAACTTTTGGTTCCTTTGAGAGACAACCCTTTTCGAGTAGTAATACTAGAATATAGGCACACACTATGAGATTACCCACCCAAAGGTTAGAAATATAAGCTTCTAAAAAGAAAGGCAAACTGTTTAGGCACAACTGGCTAACAAGTGGAAAAAAATCTAATACACGATAATCAGGATGATATGTGGTGGCCAAACGATGGCCTCCAATTATCTGGAATGCTCATTTCAAGGAAGACTTGTTCGAACCTCTATTCTTTCGAGGTTTCCCTTTCTTCTTTTTTCTTTCGATGTCCTGAATTTTGCCTAGACCGCCCCTTCCCAAGGTTTCAGTCTAGCGGGCTTTTTCTTCTTCTTTTTTTTTTCAAGATAAATGGCCCATGCTAGGAAATAGGATAAGTGAGTTTTAAACAAGATAAAGTTTTGACACCGACATGACATTTTATTATCTTTGAGGATTATGCTTACTTTTGGTGAACGAGGGTTGTGGTTGTGGGCAGTAGGCTAAGAAAAAAAAGTCATGGCCTTTTCATGATAGTTTTCTAAATTCTCACTTCACTATAAGAAAAAGGACTTTTAATGACGGGCACCCTGTCACTAAAAGTTTTACGACGAATCTTAAAATCTGTCGCCTAAAAGTCGACTTTCAGCGACGGACGTATTAATACAATTAGTGACGGAATATCTGTCGCTAAATATATTTTTCGTATTTTATTTAATTTTATTTTTTCAAAAATAATTTATTACAAAAATATTTAGTGGTGGAACAATTCGTCGCCAAAAGTCTTAACGGCAGAAATTTAGTGACGGAACATTCGTCGCTAAAAATTATTCAAAAATTAATAACTTATAGAGAAGGAATATCTGTCGCCTGTTTTACCGTTTAAAACTTTAGTCCGTCACTAAAAGTCATTTATTCACAGAATAAGTAAGGCTTTTAGCGACGAAATAAAATCCGTTGCTAAAAGTCAAACTAATTTTGAAAATATCTTTTATTTTTTAATACCCAAACCTGTAATTACAAGTTCCCAATAATCATTCTCAATCAGCAATTATTTAACCCTAAAACAGACACAACACATATGTATATAAATAAATGGATTCTATACTAATCGAAAAATAAAATATATAAAAAGTTCAGAAGGGTACGGGAGCAGGGTACAATAGAGTAGGGGAGGGGAGTATAAGTCTGGGGGAGGGGGCACACGGGAGCGGGATACAAATAGTTAGAAGGGGAAGGGCTGATGAAGGATTGACGAGTCCCGGATCTGGATCATGCGTCGTCCTCGTCCATGGGGGCACTATGATTCGGATCCAGCTCGGCATGTCCAGCAACAGACCCTGCATATAAAGGCACGAATGCATTAATCTCAATAGCAGTCGCATATAGTGGTTGTACCTGATTATGTGCCATGATCATCCTATACACCTCAGAAACAATGCGACGGATCTCATCCTCGCGTAACGACAGTCGCTCCACAGTCAGTGCCTGCGTCTGTAGAGAGGCAGCGAAGGATGGGGATACTTCTATCACAGAACGTGCAGTTGTACCAGGCAGGCCGCGTACGCGGCCTAATTAAAATTGATTAACCCTAATTAATTTTTAATTAAACTCTAGTTTACACTAATTTATCATAATCAAACCTAACTAACTCCAATTAATCTTAATTAGCCCTAACTAAAACTGATTAGTCCTAATTAACATTGATTAATCTTGATTTATAGTTAATTTAATCTCTAATTAGCCCTAATCACTCCTGATTAACCTAATTAAACCTTAATTATCCTTATAAACTGTAGACAAACCCTAATTAATCCAATTAGAGTAATTAACCTTAATATGCTCTAATTAGGCTCAATTAGCCCTAAGTTACCCTAATTATATCCTAAATAACACTAATTGAGTCTTATTAAATGCAATTAACTTTAATTAACTCTAAATAGCTCAAATAAGCCCTAATTGCCCATAATTAACACATTAACTCTAATTCACCTTAACTAGCTTTTAATTAAACACTAATTAACAATAATTAAGTCTAATTAAACCTAATTAACTCTAATTAACCTTATTTAGCTCTCTCGTGTTCCAGTACCTTGTTTGCGTGATTTTAGGGAGAGAGAATGGAGCTCCTTTCATGGTTCGTCCAACTATCAAGTGAAGTTGATATAATTTAGAGGTACATGATGCTTAATATTAAAGAGCCCAAATGTTTCGCTTTTATACATGACCCAGTATGGTGTATCTAGTTAGAAATTAGCCTAAAATGTCCACAACTCCCTTTTCTTTTCACTGATTTGCAGTTGCTTTTATCTATTTAAGTTCGGTAAATCATTTGGTTATAGTCAACTTGAGCTGAGAAAATTATCATTCCTAAATCCTTTAATATCTAACGATCCATCAAATCAGGATTCTCAAGTAAATCAGGTACTTTTGTTTGGTAAGTTAGGGATTAAAAAAATTTCCTTAGCTTGTCATGTTGAACCATCTCGTCTAATAAATATCTTATCTTTCGAGACTTTAAATAACACTTTTGACTTGCAACTCTCTAGTATGTAAAAGAGAAAACTTTATGAGACAAAAGGTCTTTCTCAGTCTGTCGTAGACATTTCCTGCCCTTCATTGTTCCTGAGGTAATTAGATGATAAATATACACAGTTTTCTTCTGACCAATCCTGTATGCCTAGACCTGACAAAAATTGATCCAAACCCGCAAGTTTACTCGTACCCGCACAAAAAGACCGGGTACGGGTACATATTTAGAAGACTAGTTAAGAACAGACCCATACCCGAACCGACCCGTACAATTCGGGTAAGTTCGGGTCGGTTACCGGGTACCCGGGTTTACCCAGTTTAATGTCTATATATATGAATTTTAGGGTTAATTATCTCATTCAACTCTCCTTTTCACCTGCTTTCGCTGCCCCAGCCTTTCAACTCTCCCTCACAGATCCATTCTCACAGGTTCCTTTCTTAAATCTTTCTCTTGCTCATAGATCTACCAAAGTCACGACCACCCTACTCAACCCACATCTCTGCCACCACCGTTCAGTCAGTCACTCTCGATTTACCACATCTCCGTTGCCACCGGTCAGTCTCTCACCACCATGGCCAGTCGTCACAGATTCGCCAGTCGCCACAGATTCGTCACCACCGTGGCTCCGTCACCACCAATCGGTCATCACCGTGGCCCCAACGCCATCGATCGATCGCCACCGTCACCGACCATCACTTAGGGATGGCAAAAAGATCCGCAACCGGCGGATTCTAACCCGCTCCGCTCCGATCCGATAGGAGCGGGTTATTTTGACTTTGACCGGTCACGGGGCGGGTACGGTATTTTTTTCTAAAATCCACAGCGGGTTAGGATTGGGTATGGTGTTCTGTCCAACCCGCCCCGGTATCCAACCCGCACCCGCCCCGGTATACTTACCCTATGCATCATGCAATCTTAGGCATCCATTCTATAGTATATATATGTTTGTCTCAAGAAACCCTAGATAGACTTTCCCATTCTCTCTTTTTGCCTCTGCCGACTTAGACTTTCCCATTCCCACAACGGTCGCCGCTGCCTCGTCTTCCGTCTCTGTGACTCTGCCGACGGCTCCATAGCCGACCGTCACTACCTCATTCTTCTCTCCCTCTCCCCCACACCGTCTTTTGTCAGCCCCCACGGCCACAAACCGATAAAACCACCCCCACGGCTCCACCGCCGGCCGTCGCCGCCGCCGCCGCCGCCTCCTTCTTCTTCTCTCCTTCTTATCCCGAATCCATGGTTAGTTCTTCTTAGTTCTTATCATTTATGTAACGTGATTCTTGTGATAATATTTCTGTAACATTCTTCTTATCATTTCTGTCAAGCATCCGTCCAAATTCAACGCACTTCGCCTAATTGATTTTTGTGATTCTTGTGATTAATCTAATTCAACGCACTTCGCCTAACATGATTCTTCTGATTAATCTTGTTTATAATTGATTACTAAATGATGTGGGTATGTAGTTTCAAGGCTGCTAGTGTTGCTGCGACCATCTCTTTCCTTTGTTTAAGTTTTCAGAACTGATGACATTTTTGTTATTTTGTAGACGTCATTTCACGGCGAAGACTTCATTTCACGGTGATTCGTTAGGGTCTTACAACCCTCATTCTGTAGTGGACTTATTCTTTTGATTCATGTGTACTACTACACCCATTTGATTCTACTGCATGGTGGGGTGTTTGCCAGAGACAAAGATGTAGTGAAACTTCCTAAATGGTTTTTTGAAATTCTGTAGTGAAACTTCCTATGCATTGTACTATTTGCGTTCTTTTGAAATTCTTATTAGAATGTGGAAGTTTGCTTTTTTTAGATTTTGTTTCTAAATGGTTTTTGGATGATGGGCATGAACTAGTATGAGTTATGTTTCTCTGTTTCTTTCTTTGAATTAAGGGAATCGGTTTTCCGTGTAATTGCTTGAACTACTCTGAGTCTTTTCAGAATTGGGTTATTGCTTGGTTACTATATGATACCTTTTTTAGTTATACCAATGTTACTTATAAAAGCATCCATGTATAATTGCAGGAGACATAGTTATGTGTAATTTCCTATTGTCGACTTAATTCAAGCTTTGTGTAATATCAGTTATTTCTGTGATCAAGTCTTCTTTGATTTTACTCTTTACCTTTGTTTGTATCTATTTAATTTAATGCCACTTTTTCCTTTTAATTTTTTTTCAGAGAACAGTGGCTGCATTCGTATTTGGAGTGCGGACTAGCTGGACGCTTGCTTTGGAAACTTTTATGTTGATTGCCTTTTTGCATTTGTATTGCAATTAAACTATTTCATATGTGGTGTAATCTATTTGAACGGTAATTTGGACTGTGGTGTAATTTATTTGAACTGTGTTGTAATCTATTAATTTCTCGCTTAGGATTTTCAGACATTAATTTGATATCTGTCTGTTTATTTTGTATGATACAATTTTGTGCAAGTTTTGTAATACATGTTCAAAATGTAAAAAAAAATTCTGCTTGGAACGGTTCGGGGCGGGGCGGGTTTTCCAACTATCCTTAGGATCGGATATGGTATTGTATATTAATGACCCGGTGGCGGGGCGGGGCAGGCGAGGTTCCATTACTAGCGGGGCGGGTTCGGATTTCATAATATCCGCATCCGACCCGCCCCATTGCCATCCCTACCGTCACTGTGGGTGTCAACTTGTCGTGTGGATCTTCATGGCTGTCGACATGTCGTGTGTTGACAACGTTGTTGATGTTCAAATTATTTTTTAATTATTATTATTAAAAAATGTTCAGATTTTTTTTATGTGGATTGAAAGATGTTCATATTTTCGTGGAATGAATTTTGATGGAGAAACAATGAGTGGTTTGATTGTTGGAGGTTAAAATTGTGTGTAATTAGTAGGTAATTGACGTCTGTTTATTTAAAAAATAATCAATCAAAAATTCATGGTTTACCCGCGGGTAATACCCTACCCGCAGGGCTAGGGTAGGGGTTCCGAAAAAGTTTACCCTGAAAAAATTGGGTAAATTTTACCCGACCCGTTTTTATCTGTTTCCAATCGAGTTTTACCTGTACCCGACGGGCTTACCCATTTGCCAGGTCTATGTATGCCCGACATATGGCTTGCTTTTCATTTTGATGGATTCCAACCAATATCAAGTAAAACAACTTTCGATGCCCCAACCAAATTTATACCTTCTGAACAAGCCTTTATTGAGGCCAAAAGTACTTATACGTCGTTTATAGGATCATTTAGAAAACTAATGGTTAGTTTTCGCTGCTTAAAACTCTAATTAGTAATAATTAAGTCTAATTAAATCCAATTAACTCTAATTAGCTCTATTTAGCTCGAATTAGCCCTTATTAGCCTAATTAAAAGGCAAACCGTATTGCTTGGAATCCCTCAGTTGAAAGGCAAGACTTATGTCGGGCATATAGGATTGGTTAGAAAGAAACTGTGTATATTTACCATCTAATTACCTCAAGAATAATGGAGAGCAGGAAATATCTGCGACAGGTTGGAAAAGACCTTTTGTGTCAGAAAGTCTTCTCTTCTGTAGGCATGAGAGCTGTGAGCCAAAAGTGTTATCTGAAGTCTCGGAAGATAAGATCTTAATTAGATGAGATGGTTTAACATTGACAATTTAAGGAAAATTTTTAACTCCATAACTTACCAATCAAAAGCATTAAATTTACTTGAGAATCCTGATTTGGTGGATTGTTAGATATTAAAGGATTTAGGAATAATGAATTTCTCAACTCAAGTTGATTATAATCAAATGATTTTGTATCAAACCTAAATAGATAAAAGCAACTGCAAATCAATGAAAAGAAAAGGGAGTTGTGGACATTTTAGGCTAATTTCCAACTAGATACACAATACTTGGTCTTGTACAAAAGCAAAACATTTGGGCCCTTTAATATTAAGCATCCTTGTAGCCCTGAATCTTCCAACTTCACTTGACGGTTGGAAGAACCATGAAGGGAACTCCATTCTCTCTCCCTAAAATCACGCAAACAAGGTACTAGAACACGAGAGAGCTAAATAGGATTAATTAGAGTTAATTAAGCTTAATTAGACTTAATTATTATTAATTAGTGTTTAATTAAGAGCTAATTAAGGTGAATTAAAGTTAATGCATTAATTAGGAGCAATTAGTGCTAATTCGAGCTATTTAGAGTTAATTATTGTTAATTGCATTTAATCAGACTCAATTAGTGTTAGAGTTAACTACGTAGTTGACTACTGTAATATAACCAAAATTTTACATTAGTCACTGAACTTTGAATTGTGTCAAAATGGCCATTGAACTCGTTAATTTGTCCAATTACGCCATTCTGTTAAGTTCCGTCAAGCCTAAGTCCATTAAGTAGTTTAATTAAGGGACAAATCTGTCGCTTTCTATTTTCTTTTTCTCCCTCTTCCTCCTCCTTTTCTTCTTCCTCTTTCTTCTTCCTCATTTTTGATTCCATGTCTTTGACTTCAAACCAAGCACCACCGAGCACAGCCACGTCTCCACCCCCAATCACCACACGCAATCGCGACACCAACCTAACACCATCGCCGCCGAGCATAGCCATGGATTCACCCCCAATCACCATGCGTAATCGTGATTCCAACTCAACACCACCACCAAGCACAGCGACTGCCATACCTACGACCACCTTGGGTCCTCCACCGCTAAACTCTTAACTGCCATCAATATAGCCCATCACTACCACAATAAAAACCCAACACATTAACATACCCCCTCCCCCCAAGCACCACCGATCTGGAACACCACCACCACAACAAAAACCAAACCGATTAGAAAAGAAAAATCAATATCCTGTGACTAGATCTGCAAAAACAAACAACCGAAACCAAAAATGACATTTTTTTGCCACCAATCGAATGTCACAAACCACCACACCAACTCTTCACCGCCCCACCATATTCCATCAATGTTAACCCAAAAATCAGTTGATGTCGTAGAGGCTTACTTTATTGTAATGGTGGTTATGACGAAGGTGTGGTGGGGGTTGAGATAAAGGTGTGGTGGTAATTGGGTGGGCAGTGCTTAGTCTTGGTGGTGATTGGGGGCGAGCCTTGGTCGTGGTGGTTTGTGGGTTGTGAGATTTAAGTATGGTGGCGTGAGGCTTAGATGAGGGTTCCGACTTGGTCGTGGTGGTGGTGGCTGGGTGGCGAGATAGGCAGGGAAGTGAGGCTTGGTTGTGGTAATGGCGGTGGGCAATAGGCAGTGAAGGTGGTGGTGGAGGGGGTAGTCAGTAAGTGGCGATCGGGGTGAAGAAGATTGGGGTTTAATTAATTGAAAACAAAGAGAGAGAGAAGATCTTTTTTTTTTCATTTGACAATTTTGCCCCTTACTTAACGCTCATGTGCATTGTACGTGAGCAATTAACAGATCAAAATTAATGGAGCGACCTAATTGAGATCAATTAAAGAATTCAATGGTCACTTTGACACAAATCAAAGTTCAGTGACTAAAGTGAAATATGGGTTATATTACAGTGGTCAACCGCGTAATTAACTCTTAGTGTTAATTCAGGGTTTAATTAGGGCTAGTTCGGGCAACTTAGGGCTAATTGAACCTAATTACAGCATATTCGGTTAATTACCCTAATTATGATTAATTAGGGTTTGTCTACGGTTTATCAAGATAATTAGGGTTTAATTAGGTTAATCAGGTGTGATTAGAGCTAATTAGAGATTATATTAACGGTAAATTAGGGTTAGTCAATGTTAATTAGGGCTAATCAATGTTAGTCACTGTTAGTTAGGATTAATTAGGGTTAATTGGAGTTAGTTGGGTTTAATTAGGATTAACTAGTGTAAAGTAGAGTTTAATTAAGAATTAATTAGGGTTAATAATTAGGGCCGATTAGGACTAATTCGAGCTAAATACGGTTAATATTAATGATGGCTAATTCGAGTTGAAAATGATTAATTAGACTTAATTGAGTTTAATTAGTCTTAATTATTGTTAATTAGGGTTTAATTAAGAGTTAATTAAGGTTAATTAGACGTGTTAATTAGGGCTAATTAGGGATGATTAGCGTCAATTAGGGCTAATTGAATTCCTTAGGGTTAATTGAGTTCTTTAATGTTGATTAGAGTTTAATTAAGAGTTAATTAGGGCTAATTTGAGTTTAATTAGTCTTAATTAAAGTTTCTACATGTAACGATGTACAATTAGGGTAAAATTACACTATATATTACAACAAATTAACTTTAATTAATCACAATTAGGATAAAATTAAATTTAAACTCAAACTCACATGCATAAATTCAAACTCAAACTCAAAATTAACCACATTATATTAGATTAAAACTCACATGCATTAAACCACACACATTAAACCACAATTAAGGTAAAATGGACATACCGGCGGTAGAGGTGGTGCGGCGGCCGCGGCGGTGGCGTGGTAGTGGAGGCCCACAGGAGTTGTGGACGGGCACGACATCATGGAGGGCTGTTGCCGGGTTGGGGGGCGTCGTCAGGGGGGTTGTCGCTGGAAGGGGGATCGTTGGGGGAAGTAATCGGGGGTGAGTGAGGGAGAAGGAGAGGGAAAAAAGGGAGAGAGAAAGGAAGGGTTTTTATAACAAGACTTTTAGTGACGGATATATCTCCTCGCTAAAAGTTTGTTCCTTAAAGTCAAGACGTTTAGCGACGGAATATTCAGTCTCGAAAGGCTACCTTTGGGAGTAGTTTCTGTCGCTAAAAAGTTTCTACATAATTTTAAAAAGGGCTAATTACACCTATGTCCCTGATGTTAGGATATAATTACAGTCAAGGACACTAAGTTTCAAAATGTAACATACCGTGACCACAAACGTTAAAAAAGTAACATTTGTATCCAACCGTCAGGGTTCCGTCTAAAAAGTGTAATTTTATCATTACGTATTTTAAAAATGGCAATATTACCCTTGTACAGTATATCCTGAATAATTTTCAAATTAAGATGTCAAATCCTAATTTTTTAAAATTAGGATTTGAAACTAATTTGCAAATTAAGCTTTTGAAATCCTGAAATTAGGAGGATTTTAAAACCTGATTTCAAATTAGGGTTTCAAAATCAACCCTAATTTAAAAATTAGGGTTTTGAAATCTTAAAATTAGGGTTTCAGTACCCTAATTTTCAAATTAAGGTTTCTCTTCTCCAGATCTAAAATCTGGCTGCCGGCAGCCCCAGTCCCCTCCCTCGACCCATGTCGCCGGTAACCCAAGCCCCCTCCCTCCTCCTAACCCACGTCGTCGCTGCCCCTTCCTCAGCCCCACCTCATCGGCATCGCAAGAGATCTTCTACCTTTGCTACAGATCTCCCATACAAGCGGAGTGGTTTCTGCCGGATGAAGTTTCAGCCGAAGTTTCAGCCGGCGGAGCTCGGGGCTGACGGGGTGGAAAAGTTTCAGCCGAATTTCAGTCATGATGATAGGGGTGCCGTGAATCGTAATGAAAGGGCGTACTTGCCTGATCTGAGGTGGTGGCGGCGTCGAGGATGCAGTGGTGCGATTCGTGTGTGTGTGTGTAAGGTTGAAGAGGAAGACGGTGGAGCGCGAGGCTGACGGGGTGGAGGAGTTTCAGCCAGATTTCAGTCAAATTTGCGGCGGTGGTGTGGTAGTGGTGGTGGAGGAGATGATGGTGAGGCAGTGAAGAGCCAGCACCCCCCCCGCCCCCAAAGTTTGATTTTCTGTTAGATAAAGTAATGGCATTGAAAAAAAAAGAAGGTTCCAACTTAGGGATAATAAAGTCTTTTTATTAAAACCGTTAGACTTTTTAAAATTCTGTTTGGTCAACGGACATAAGTGTAATTTATCTAAACTATTATCATTACCTGTAATTATACTCTAACCTCAGGGACATAGGTGTAATTATTCTTTTAAAAAAAGATGGCCGAAAATAGGAAATTTTTAAAAATCTTTTAGAGACGGAATATCCGTCGCGAAAATCCCATTGGTAAAAATCCGTCAGTAAAGATTTTTACCAATGGTTTATCCCGTCGATAAAAGTTTTTAGTGACAGAGTTTTACCGACAGTGTGTTCCGTAGCTGAAACTGCCTTTTAGCGACGGATCTGCGTCCGTGGCTAAATACGCTTTTTCTTGTAGTGTTTAAATGTCCAAGTTTTGAACCAAATTCTCCCGTTAAGTTTTTTGATATTTAATTTTTAGAGTAATTGAAATTCTGATTTTTATGTTTGAAAAGACAATGAGTCACCACCCCCAAAGTGTGAAGAAGAAGTATCAACAAAATAGACTGCTAGGCTTAAATTCAAAATCATCTTTTGTATAACTTCTCGAAGTGATCGGTCAATTATGAATTTTCACGAGTATGGAATAGGGCAATTCTGCCTTGCTCTTGAAAAATTGTTAGACTCTCAATTGCTAAGGATGGACTCCTAGACTTATTAGAAAGACAAATTCTATTTGACCCAAACTTTGAAAGAGACTTCTAAGAGAGGAAGAAAATTGTGTTGTGTTTTATATCATTAGTCGCAAAAGACTAAACCAAAAATTAAAGAGTAAGGAGAAACCATGACTCATTATGTATCAAAACAACAAGTTCAAAAAGACAATCTAGGAAACACTAAGAAAAACACTTAAAATAGAAATAAGTTAACGTTCTAGCCCGGCATCGAGACAGTCAAACAAACAAGCTTTGTCTTAAACTTGGATGATCTGACTAACTGAACCCATGGTATCCTTCTCTTGGTTGAACCCAAAAAGAACTAACACTTGGAGAGATGTCTCAACTGTGTCCACTGGGTGCATTGTTAGAGACTCTTTCTTCACATTGGGATTGGTGGGAGGGATAATCTTATCTTTGTCAATGAGATCTTAATAACATTCCTCAAGGTAAAACATCTATCCCTGTGGTGCCCGGATCCTTGGTGATATTCATGTCGAGCTTGCTCGTCTGATCATTTTTGGTGTAGCAGTGGGGGAAACTTGGAGATCATACCTATACGAATAATTGCTTAAAGACTTTGGTCATTGAGTCATGCAGATTAAAGAACTTTCGCTTAGTGTTAGGCTTCTGCGAGACCTCCTCTTGAAACTCAACAGTATTCACATCATTATTTATGCTAGGATTCTTGGATCTATTCTAGAATTCTCCTGTTTTCTTTCTTAGGTTATCATCCCTTTGTTGATGGCGTCCTCAATTTGAGTGAAAGAACCATCAATATTTTGAATATAGTGTGAAGGTGGCCAAAGATGTGTTCACAATATTTCAGCAGAAGATTCTTCTGATGAGCAATTGAACATTATGCAGTTTGTCCCTCAATCAGATGATGAATGCAGATATTGATTCGGTGGGCTCTTGATTGGTGGTCTTCAAGTCTCTCCAAGTGATGTTGAGATCAGAGTTGTATTGGTAATGGCTCACAAATTCTCTCACTACATTTTCTCATGTTTAGATTCAAGAGTCATCGAAGGTGTGGAACCATCGAGAGGCAGCCCCTACTAATTTTTTATGGAACAACTGGAGCAAATGGTTATGGCTAACTCCATATAGGGCTAGCGCATGCATGTACATCTTAACATGGACCTTCCAATTCGAAGTCCCATCAAAATTGTCTATGTCGGGCATCTTAAACTTAGGTGAAAGCCTATCTTCAGAACTTATAGTAGTGAGGGTACTAAAGTCCATAGGATCATCAGCCCTTTTCATTCGAGCAACTTGAGACTCAAGCCTTGCCATTTTTTCCTCTCATTCTGCAGTGATAGCCATTCCTTCACCATTAGACTCATATTGGCAATCAACTTGCAATTGAGGATCATCTTCTGTCATTTCTTATCCTCTTTTGATTCCTCTTGAAGTTCCTACCCTTATCTTTCTTTATGAGATATTCCACCTCTTTACTGATCTTTTCCTGCCGAAGTGTTAAGGCAGCAAAGTTGATTTGGAAGTCTTCTTCCAGGTTATTAAAGACACGAACCAAGTCAAGAATCTGAGGGAGTAGTTCAGCCATTGGAATTCGCGAGAATCCTAGAATTGGACCCGATGCCAGAGTTTTATCGCCTCTCTAAAAAATACAAAAATAATTTTAATTTTTTTGTTATAAATATATTTACAATGGAAGTAGATCCACATCTACCGGTGGAGATCTCCAACACTCTGGCTAACCGCTACTAAGAGTAGTGGTTAGCCTTGCCCCCCCCCCCCCCCAATTTTTCTGGATCCATTCATTATTTAAGATACCTTCGACCCGAGTGGGTGCCTGACTACTACTAAATATAGCGATTAATGTACAAAATATCCAATCTGAGCAGTCCACAACCTCCGGTGGCCTGCCTGATCATCGGTGGAGAAATAACTATTTCTCTATCGATATATGTGGATCGACCCCTATATTGTTCGTGATCCATTGCTCGTGCAGGCAGCTCGTGCGCAGTTGCCGGTACGATATGACCGTCCACGCACGAGATATGGACCCCCAGATCACGAGCGTGGGCGGCCATTTTTCGTCGTCCGCTACATAATGTAGCGGATGGTATTTTGTCGTTCGCTACATTATGTAGCGGACAATGAAATTTGGCCTGCCCATCGGGCCAGATGAACGACCAGATTGCGCGGACAACTGCGCAGAAGTTGCCCGAGCGAGAAATGGATCATAACCCTATATCTATGTGTGCGCGCGTGCGTGTGTGTTTATATATATATACACATGTGTGTGTGTGTGTATATATATGCATTCTATTTTGATACCCTAAGGATTTGTCTCGGTTTTAAAAACTTTGAATTTGAAATATTCTATGCTTTTCTTTTTTCCTTTCTACCCTAGGGATTAAAAAGACTCAAGCCTGGATAGGGTCACACAATCAGCGCATCACAGTATTAAACTGGCTGATTTATACCCATACAGGAATTGGACACTAACTAACTGCCCAGTTATCCATGTGGATTAACCGTCCAGTTATTTAATGGATTTTTTGGATTTTAGGATGATGTCTGAAAAATTTGGGTACTGATTAATCGTCCGGTTACCTAATGGCTTAACCGTGCAGGTTGGTTAGAAAGGTAACTACATATTTTCAAAAAAAATCTGGGAAGGTCATGATTACTGAGTAAACGTCCTGTCACCCGGTGAATGAACCGGCCGGTTGGTCAGTATAAGCCAGCCAGTTTTGAATTTTCAGGCAATGCACATATTGACTAACCATTTGGTTAGGAGCGTGGATAACCGACCGATTAATCAGAGTCTCCCTTTTTTGCAAAATTACTAGTTTAGCTTATAACATGCTAGTGGTTTCCTTGCCGACATGGCGTAGGCCATTACGGGTATTCTCTTAGCAAAAGGGCATAATACAAAATGGTCCAAGTGTGAGTTTTTCTCCTTATACACAGGTGTAAAGGTCACTCTATCGGCTCGATCATATCATATACTTCTATACCGTAACTAATGAAGTTAATAATGGACAATCACCAGTATGTATACAAGTCGTTTAATATACCAAGAAATCAGGAGGAATCTTTAGTACGAGGCACATAGAGTTAAGAACTTGATCGATAGATCGCTTTAAGACTAGGAGGACCAATGGCCTCGAATGTGTCGCTCTAAAATGGGTGAGTCAGGGTGAGACGTGCGCGTGTGTGAGGTATGAAAATAAAAGCGCAAGTACCATAGTTATGTCACATTATACATACCATATAATAAAAAAAACAAGAGAAATACAACAATGCCAAAAAACCAAGAAAAACTTTTCATGTCTAGTCCTTTTAGTGTTTTCAATCCCCAGTGGAGTCGCCACTGTAGCGCAACTCCTAGGAAAAGTCTCCAAGAAATTTAAAAGTTGCCATCTTATTTAATTGAAGAAATGAGAAAATAAGAAAAATCCTGAAAATGACTCAAAGGTGTCCAAGAAGGACGACTGATCTATCAAAATCAGGAGATGGTCCGGGGATTAAGTTATGCAACGGGAAGGTGTTAGGGACCCACCACGTCCTTTCGGTCTCTACTTCATTTCTAATGATGTATGGCCTAGAGAACAAGTAGCATGCAAAACATAACGCGACTCACTCTAAGTTAACTTTTGTTGTTTTGGCTTGAACTCAACAACAGGGGTCAAGTGGCCTACGTATCCGATCGGACTAATCGAAATCAAAATCACCGTAATTCGACATTGGTCCTACGGGAAGTAGTCTGCATTTTAAGACTTTTACACCAAGAAATGTAAAAGACTATTTTTTATGTTTTTGAATTGAAATGCGACTACGGGATTGGGAGACAATCTATATGATTTATAAGCTAGAAAACTATTAAAAGTTACCTTTAGAAGTGGCTAGCCTTGAAGACTCGATGATGCTCTTTGAATAATCTGCAATGCAAACACTAGAAAGAGACTTTTATAGAGTGAATTTGAATGATTAAAATTTTTGAGAGAGCAAGTATATCGCTTCACGAAGAAATGATACGCAAGCTCTAAAGAGAATAAGCTTTCTGGCCTCAAGAATTGAAGGCCAATGACCCTTTTTATAGTGCTCAGGATCGTAGAATCTGATAAGATTGGCAATCCCAATTTGCAAGGCTGGAGCTAAGTCAGAATAAGCGATAAAATCACAGATTGACAAAAGTCAACTAACCGGCCAGTTAATCGAAGCGCTCCCCCAAAAGTTTGAGGTCATAGCTGCTCGACCTACTTTTGAGGGTATGGGCATCAAAGGGTTTAGGAGACTGAGCCTTCTTCGTCAATACTTCCTTTGCAGGAATTCCCCTTGACTCTTAAAAAGGAACCAAGGGAATATCTACCTCTAAAAATAAAGGGTCAAAAGTTGGCTCGACCCTAGCGCTCCGAGCATCATCATTAAGCTCAGAAACATGTTCATTATTTTGGCTAGACGTGATTCTAGATTAAAAACAAGAGAGTTAAAAAAAAGTTAGGAAGGATTTGAAGCTTACTTGAAGGAGAAAGAAGATGGGTCTTCAAACTCTAAGAATAACATAGAAACCTTATTCAAACGAACGCCAGAATCACCAACTCTCTCAAAGCTCTCACTTGAAATGAAATGAATTGAGAAAGAATGACAGGAATTCCCCTTATATAAAAATAGCATGGAAATTCAATATATGAGATTTCATGACAGTTGGGATACCCAATACACGTGGCATATGTCCATCGGTACGGTTGGGGGGCAAATTTACCCTTTGTACCGCTGGATGAAAACCAAATAGAAACACTTCAACCAAAAGCCTCTACTCACCTAAGCCGATTAGACGAGCTTCTTTGGGATCTAAGCCTCTGCTCGCAAAGCCGAGCAGAAGAGCGCATTAGACCCATAGCCTCTACTCGCCCAAGCCGAGTATACGAGCTTCTTTGGGATCTAAGCCCATGCTCGCAAAGCTTAGCAGACGAGCGCATTAGACTCCCGTAGCCTCTACTTGCCCAAGTCGAGTAGACGAGCTCTTTTGGGATCTAAGACTCTGCTCGCAAAGCCGAGCAGACGAGCTCTTTTGGGATCTAAGCCTTTGCTCACAAAGCTGAGTAGACAAGCTCATGAAACCTTTATAGCCTCTACTCGCCTAGGCTGATTAGACGGCTCCATGATGGCCTCTACTCAGCCAGGCCAAGTAGACGAGCCCATGATGGTCTCGTCGAGTAGACGAGCTCCTTGATGGACTCTACTCGGCAAGGCCGAGTAAACGACCTCCATGATGGACTCTACTCGGCCAAGCCGAGTAAACGAGCCCATAACGGCCTCTACACGGCCAATTCGAATAGAGGAGCCTCATGATGGTCTACTCAGCTAAAGCAGATGAGCTCCATGATGGCATCAGACCTCCATGGCCTTTACTCAGCCAGATCGAGTAGACGAGCCCATGATAGCCTCTGCTCGGCCAGAGTAGACAAACTCCATGATGACCTCAGACATCTATGGCCTCTACTCGGCCAGGCCTCAAACCTCCATGGCCTCTACTCGGCTAGGCCGAGTAGACGACCTCCATGATAACCTCTACTCGGCCAGGTCGAGTGGACGAGCCCCATAAGTGCCTCTACTCGGCCAAGATGAGTATACAAGGTCAGTAACGACCTTTACTCGGCCAGGACGAGTAGACGATCCCTTTATCAAAGGGAAGCTTTCCCACCAAGCAAGAAACACCACCTATGGCTAAAAGTTTCCAACATGGAACTTTACTTCGATGCTAAACTACTCATCCTAATCCAATATTCTCTCTAAAAAAAGAACATTGAATAAGGGGCAAATGATTTAGATAAAAAATATCACCAATAGAAAGGTGACATGTGTCACCACCAGTAAGCAACAAAAATGCCCCATAATTTGTGGATAAGTGGGAAGTGGCATTTACCCACTCTCCCATTATGATCAGTAATTGCCCCACTAAATGGTAGTAATCTCCTCGTTAAGGGAAGATAACTAACCCATTAAACTTTAATAAGATGTTCCACCTAAAAATTGAGGGGCACTATATAAAGAAAGTGGGAGAATGAAAAAAGGCAAGTTGGACAACTAAGAATACTTTCAAATTCTCCTTAAAAATACTTTATGACTTTAGCATAGGAGATCTTATGCTTGAAACACTTTCAGCGTATCACCAGTGTTGTGCAGGTCTATTCACGAGCCAATCAAGGATTATCCCAGATTTCATCCACAACACACATGAAACCCCTATACGAATGCAAATTGCAGAGCGCAAATACAATAAAAAAATGTACGAAAATCATGCAATTTGATGAATTGAAAAGCAAGAACGGGTAAACGCTCATGCATATACTCTAAACACAACACAATTAACCCGCAACATGGCACCGACAGGAAACCCAATACATGATGCAACAAGCTTTAATCATTACAAGCTCTCCACAAACTAATCCTCCGTTTTCAGCAAAACCAAACAAGAGTTATTTCGTTCTCATTTCTGAGGGAAAGGAGGTGATGAATGGACTGCGATGCTTTTCACTATAACGCGTATACATAGCATAGTGAATTTCCTATGAAACCTTGGCAGAATTTCTGCTGTTTGGGGAGAAGCAACTGTCCGATGCAAAATGATTTTATGCTACGAATAGAATCAATAGAGAGAAGCTAGGGTTTACCTTGGTGTTCAGTGCAACTTTCTATCATGGAAAACTTGATTTATAGCGTAGTGGCTACAGTAGGCAATTCTGTGATCTTCAGCTGCCGGTCAATGTGCACGTAAACAGTAGTATTGCTTACTTGACATGAATGGCATTGTGTGTAATTTTGTTGAAGTGTGTGGACAATTTAAACAAAGAGTGTGGACAATTTATATTTATTTTTATTAAAATGGACGTGGATGAACTAAGCCGTGTATAGAGACTTTAAGGAAGCCTAATTAATTAGATCGACCCATTACCGTTTTCTGAATTTTCTTCTTGCGGCGTCAAGGGAAGAGAGCGAAGCAGACGACGCACCCAAACTGCTCGCCGGAGGATCTCGCCGCCGTCTCCGGATTCCAGCAATAGGTACCTTCGTATTTCTCTCTCATCTATTTCTTTTTTCCTTCTTTACTGGGGTCTCCTTCTTTCTCTGTCATCTCTCTCTCGTTTCGGTACATTCGAAGATGACACGATTGATGTAGATTGAGCCCTTGGTCGAAGGAGAGAGATCATAGTTGTCTGACTTTGTAAGAGTTAAGTAGTGAAGTAATTGACTTTGCAAGAATTCCCCTCTTTCTATTCCCTGTTTCTGTTTGAGCGGTGAAGAAGAGGGCGCTTTCCCTGTTTCTGTTACCTGATTGCATGACTTAGTAAGAGTTACGTACTGACGTACTTGTTATGTTATGTACCATGTTTTTTTGTACTATATTGCATTTAAATTTTAAGTATGACTTTTAATCGAGTTGCTTGTTTTGTGGTTATTGATTATTGTTTACTATTTTAGGTGTAGAATGTGTTCACGGTGTCCGTGTCCGTGCTACTTAGGCTAGTTATCTTAGGTAATTTTACTCTCATCCAACGGATCACTAAAGCAACACTTGCATAACTGAATCATGGGATAGGGAGTGCGGTGCAATCCGTTAGCGTGTTGGCATTCCGTTGTGGATCATATCTATAAAGCTTTGAACTTCAACAAATTGAAAGGAGAACAAACACGACCATTGATACAACTTGAGGCCTTAAAGTCAACATAAATAAGAATAAGTTTGTAGGCCTCACACCACCTCGACCTGGCACAGATTGAAGGAATTTTGTTATTTGTCTTCAATATTCAGTCATAATAATTGTGTCTCTTTTTAAAGTATTCAAATGGAGGCACTTAAAGCCCTAGTAACGAATATTACCAAAAAATAGCTGTTAAGACTTCATAATAAACTAAAACGCAATAATATCAATATACCGACACCGGAAAACATAAGCTTGTCAATGGATGGACCTTGTGGGTTCTGTCTCAGGTTTGGCAGGTCGTATGAATTTGATCAAGCAAGAAACCTTGCGATGCAGGACGTTTTCTGGGATGTTTAGTTATACTTAGTTACAGCTCCTTAGTCCTTACTCACGAATCAGAATGGCAGCTGTTGGGGCTGGTTTTAATTGGTGAACTACGGTATACCAAGCTTTTTTATGAAGATAAGTGATGATTCCAATACTTAAGTCTTGATTGGTACATGTTCTATGATTGGACTCTCTTAGGATCTTACATGTAGTTTAGTGCAGTTCAGGATATTTGTTTTATGCTTTCACGAGTTTGCTGGCAGCCGGATATATATAAGTTTTCTTGCATTTAGTTTGTAATTGTTTTCAACCTGAGCTGGAGTTATCTAAATGGAATCAGGATCAAAGAAAACAAAAATGACGATCAGTGTTAGTGTAATGGGCCTACTATCTGATGTATTTTTCTTCTATGCAATATGGTAAGGTTTTTTAGCGAAGGATCCTGCTGTTATGCCCTTCGGATTTTGCGATGCAACTCCTATCGGTGATGCATTACGTATATGAATCTTTTCCATCATTCGTCTTCTTCATAAGGGTCAAAATATCTGAGTTGATCTGGTTAAGCCCTTGTTATTCGTCTCTTTCCCTACTTATACTATTTACCTCTAGTAGCTGAGGAACACCGATGCAGAATTTTATCCTGAAAAGTTCTTTGCCTGACCGTTTATACTGTAACCCAGTTGCACCCTTTGTTACAAAACCTTAAAGCTCTATCTATGTTGTCACAACTAGTCCTTCATCACCTATTGAATCTATCATGCAATATAATTATGGGGATGAGTATCGCCTTTAGACTGGGAAGCTAATTTGAAGATCTCTTAGGCAGGTGCCACTTTGGAGAGGCACATTGTGATTCTCAGGTGCAGAGAGTTAATTTTGACATAGAATATATGCAAGCCCGAAAAAACTCTGACAGATTGATGAGAAGTAATCTCGGTTCTGTGTGACCAAAAAAGTTCCTATAAAGTTGAGAGTGAAATTTGATTAGTTCGCGTAGGAGACTGATTATGCTCATAGTTCACAATATCAGAATATCAAGAACAACATGGGCATGAGAGGAGAATAGCCCAAATGATAGGTGAGTTGCAGATTTGACAAGAGAGAACTGCATTGATGGTTTGAAAAATGCTAAGTTCAACTTCTGGATGCTGTAGTGATAAGAAGCGAATTCGGACTGCCGGGGGGGTGGGGTGTTGGAAGTATTGGATGGTAGCTTGGGCCAAGCCTGCTCCAATCTAGATTGGTTCTAATACTTAGTTGAGGTCGCTTCAAGTAAATCCATGTTGATATTGCAGGACAACTGTTGAATTCTACCAGCTATAGAGTTTTTTATGTTCATATAGCTGTTGACATGGTAAAAGTTTCTTCCAAAGGCGGATCGAGAAAATTTGTCTTTACTGTTGGGTTAAAGAATCTTTTATTTGCTGCTAGTGAGGGATTTAGGTCATTACTGAAGCTAATAAAATAAAATAGGATTCACGATTCAGCAGATATAGATTCATGAGTTTGTGTGTTCTCATTTGCTCGGATAAGCATGGATATGTTTTACTGATGTGAAGTCAAGTAAAGTTAGTTTGGTAGTGGCCAGGTGCACACTAGTGTGGTTTAGTTCAGGCATGGTTTAAGCTTTGCCTTATCAAACATCTTGTGCTATCTTTTTTCCCCCTTGTGTTTAACTGCTTCACCATTTCATTACTCTTCTGGCTAAAATCGTTATATTGCTGTAACATCATGTTGTTACAGTTGTATCCTCAACGCAAGATTACTTTTATCCATTCATTCATTTATATTTTGCTTTAGGTTTCTGCAATGCACCGTGTGGGCAGTGCGGGGAACACATCCAATTCTGTTCGCGCTCGCAAGGAGAAGAGATTGACTTATGTGTTAAATGATTCTGATGACACAAAGGTAAGGCTTTCTTTTGTAGCTGTATTGCTGTTTCTCAATTTCAATTGTATGAAATGTGGTCTTTTGTTGTGAATGGATCACCTTTATGTGGTTATATTGGTTCCGAGAAAGAGAAGAGGAAGATAGTTATTCTTTTACTTACGAAACCTTGGTTCTTCAGAATGATATGGGTCGTAAACTTGTGACTGGCCTGTTCTGAGAAAGCTATTTCGTTGGTCCATATGTTTTGCTTGGGCCAGTGGCATCTTCACCCTAGCTGATATACAACACTGTACCTATCGCTCCTGAATTCCTTTCTTCTGTGTACGGCACACGTGTGTGCATAATTTTGTTTTTAGATCTCTCCACCTAATTTGTTTGGTAATTCTTCATTTATGTACAACTGGCTATAGAAGTCCACTGACATATATTCTTGTCGCTTTTGGAGTGTGCTCATTGTTTCTTGGACTAAAAACCATTGAAAAAAAGAATAAGACAGGGCTTGAAGCTTGTAATATTGAAATTGCCAAACCAGTTTTCACTATTCGGAGATGCGAATTTTGTTCCTATTTTATGTGCATGATATACATCTATGAGCTCATTTTTTGACGGCTAAAGCTTTTAGAGCAAATGGTAAATTTATTTGAGTCGGAAGGTCTTGGTTTCAAGTCTTCCTGCTTGAATCTGGTCCCCTTATGTTAGTGCATTTTGCATGCTATCATGTTTGCACGGCAACTTTATTTCTCGCGTGACTGGGATTTGCAAGTGAGGATGAGTTTTCTTGCATGATCAACACACTTATTGTCTTAAGCATTTAGAAAAAGTGGTTATGTAGACTGAAAGAACTGAAAAAAGAATCAAATAATTAGTCTAATTCATTGTGGAGTCAAATTTAGATCCTTATAGATAGAGAATGTGCTTTGGTAATTAATGCTTGATGTATTGATGCTCTTATGAAAGCAAATGTAATATGCATCCTTTTCCCCATTTTTCAACTGCATCAGTATGTTGCACTGTTTTTTTGTGTTGTGTGGGTGGTGGAAACTTTCTTTCGCCTTTTCAAGTCATAGTAGCCCCTAGTTATGTGAAAATTTTAATGTGTCACCGGTTCAACTATCTAGCTTTCAAGAACTCTTCTCCACCTTATTGTGTAGTTTCAGTTGCTGACATCAACGGAAAATATTTTTCTGCTGTTCTGCATTACTTTTTCTTTCATGAACTTAACTCTGTAATATGAGATTGGATATTAATCTCTCTCCCTCCATTTCGGTCGGTTCTCTATGTGCAGCATTGTGCAGGTATTAATTGCTTGGCTTTATTGAAGTCCTCAGTACCAGATGGGGGTGATCACCTTTTCACTGGTAGCCGTGATGGCAGGTTAAAGAGATGGGCATTGGCTGAAGATGGTGCCACTTGCTCTGCTACATTTGAATCGCATGTTGACTGGGTACTGTTACTTTTATGATGCCTATTGTCAAATATATCCATCACGATTAATATCTGTTGGCAATTCATATAAGATGAATATTGGCAACTGAGATTTGGGGACGAGAAATGGCAGTTAATATGTTTTGCGAGTATATGGTCAAATAGAAAGGTTTCATCTTGTATTCCCTCATGGGTTACCTAACACCTGGTATTCCCATTGAGTGCTTTGTTGCTGATTGAGGAATCTTTATCTTTGCGTGGCATTGTTTTCACCCTATGACGCTAGATTTACAAAGTATTTCTTGTAGCAAGTAATATTTGGATGCATTGGGCTATACAGGTCAATGATGCTGTCCTTGCTGGTGGTAATACACTTGTTTCCTGCTCATCGGACACTACAGTCAAGGTTTGTCTGTATTGCAGCTTTTGTTGGGATTTTGTAATCTGCAATATCAACTTTTGACACTTCTCAGAGTCTATACTCGTATTCTGTCTACCAGGCATGGAATTGTTTGTCTGACGGAACTTGCACCAAGACTCTTCGGCAACACTCGGATTATGTTACCTGTCTTGCTGCTGCAGAAAAAAACGTGATTTCTATTCACATTTTTTTGGGCCTTTCGAAGTGCTGCTTTGATGTGTTTATCTGATTATTTGGGGCATATTACGGCCATCGATCTCTGATTCTTATTGGCATATAATTGTTCTAGGCGAATATTGTTTCCTCTGGTGGCCTTGGTGGTGAAGTCTTCATATGGGATCTTGAAGCTGCACTTGCCCCCATTTCTAAGTCGAGTGATGCAATGGATGATGATTGTTCAAATGGTATTAGTGGTTCAGGAAATTCACTACCTATTACTAGTTTACGTACAATTGGCTCAAGCAATAGCATTTCCTTACACACAACTCAGTCTCAAGGATATCTTCCCGTTGCTGCTAAAGGCCACAAGGAGTCAGTTTATGCTTTGGCAATGAACGACAGTGGGACCCTTCTTGTTTCTGGTGGAACTGAAAAGGTAAATTCTGGTACTTAGGTTAGTTTTTGATTTGTTCTTTTTGCCTGCCCTTTTTTCCCTGTTAAATTTTGGCAGGCTCTCTGATAATTTGCTGACTATCCCTTCTGTTTGCCATCTCACATCGTTCTGGTCTTCAATGCTTTGGGTAGGTTCTGGGTTCGTTATATTGGGACAAATCAGTTGATCACGACATTTTTTTTCGTGTAGGTTGTGCGTGTCTGGGACCCGAGAAATGGTTCAAAGACCATGAAACTTAGAGGGCATACAGACAATATCAGGGCTCTGCTGCTGGATTCTACTGGCAGGTTTGTTGGCAGAGCTCACTGTGTTTGGAAATTATGCTTAATTATTTGTTGGCCACTTTTGCTTTGGAAATTATGTATATTGGCTCCATTTGTACTCCATGAAAAATAAACTATAATGCCTGTTACAAGCTTTAATATACTCGATTCTCCATAAGGTAGGTCTACATAAAGTCTGATTTTTAAGTATCTCACTACTTGGGAAGAAAATGTTGGAGAAGTTGCCACTTTTTTGTTCCAAGTTATGCATGATCAAACAAGTGTTCTGTGAATAATTCTTGTGGTGTTGGTAATAGTTGAATTTCACAATTGCAGATTCTGCTTGTCAGGATCATCTGATTCCATGATCAGGTGAGTTTGTTTTTTCTTACTTCACTCCTTGATAATGAATTGACTTGTCTTATGTAGTGATATAGGCTTAGTTCCTTGGAAATTTTAGCGGTTACTGCCTACTCCTCGTGTAATAATTTTTTCAGTCGCAGTCATTAGGCCCAAAACCTGCGATCCTTGGCGAACTCTGTCATGCTTTACAGTGTTCAGTTCTTAGCTGAACTCCATTGGGCAGTCGCTCGTCAATGGATCCTAGGCATAAACCTACTTGATCACTCTATTTTTACTTGATCCTGAAAATACCCATGTCACGCCCCGAAGCAGACCTAACTGGCTAAGCACATCATTAGCGAGTCAACCTCAGAAGTAAGCAGAGCATTACTCTTATTCTTTGAATATATGCGGAAGCAATAAATTCAAATGTCTCACTTAACGTACACTTCTTAATTAGTAGCATGTCATATTTAACAAATACAACCAAGTATCTTTCTCTAGACAAACTTATACGGATCAAATACGCTTCATATCCAATCTATTAGTAAGTGCCACTAATATCCAAATCAAGCTCCACCGGCAAGAACCTGTTAACAGCCCACAGAAAAATGTGTGGATAGGGGAAAAGAGTGAGTTTCACTAACTCAGCAGGATCTCTATACATCTATTAACACAACATCTAATCACATCATGAACAGGTGCAAACAATGATGTGTAACACGTCACCTATTATATCATGACATAACAAGAATACATAGTTAACATACTTAAAATGTATAGCATATCCTGAACATAGCACGAATAAACATATTAACACATCACATTTTGATCAACCCTTCATCCTCAACTGTCTCGTAGCAGTTGAGCATGGATGTTTGATCTACGCAATGAATATTGTAATCTTGCTCAAGTACTATGTAGAGTCATAAGTTAGCATGCACTTATGCGTGGCATATGATCATATGGTGAGCGAGACAAATCATTTTATAAATCATACTGCCGATGTGGGATATACCAGGCATAGCCATCGGTTCCTTAATCATCAATGACCACATATCACATATTCGCTCTCCTATCATCCTTCCCTTTGTGAAGTAGATCAAACTCAGTCCGTAACTGATTAAAGCTTAAACCTCACAAAGAACGCCAATCACAAACCCCAGAGGGGTGTCAGACTGTTAGTACACGTTACATGAAATGTATACCCCTGGGAGGTTGAATTGCTGAGTAAACTTAACATATATCTTGTTACCATGATGCCGGCCTTCATCTCCCGGCGCTACTTCCAGGCACTCACACGAAATCATATGGATGCATAGTTATCATATCAAATTAGATAAACTCAAGTAACCACATTTTGTGACAAAACATATTTAACCGGTGCAAACCGTCTATAGATAACATGTGATCCAATTAAACTCGTTTTTTCCAAATAAACAAATAAGCATACGAGATACACTGAATGTATTTCAAATGCATTCAAATCCTATAAGCACCCATGTAACTAGCAACCGAGCAATTAGCATGTGGATTATGATTATACAATTAAAATTATAAACTCACTTAAGTAACTAGCATCCAAACATATAATCACAATTTATATGTTAAACATATTTGGTCAGACTTTGAATGCAAGAGGTCGTATCAATTATTACTCTAGGCATATAATTAAGCATGATAGGCACAATTGTCCATTAATCACGCTAAGCATAAAACAATGCATATAAGCCATGAAGATAACCATAGAACTTATCACCAACCAATTACATACAAATTGTCTTTTTAGATAACTACTCCAACTGATAATTAAGCATGACATACATAATGTCCATTAATCATGCTTAGCATACATATTACATATAATCTGTGTAAATAATCATATAACTAACTACTAAGCAATTAAATACAAATACATCATATAATTTATACTTAACAAAACAAATACTATTACATAAACAGATATTAACTTCAAGTAGTTTAACAAACATAAATATGTGCACCATCAACTAGAGGTATAGATCTTTTACCTGAACACGTCAATTCACCTAATCCGGATTGTAACAATGCATTTGGGAGCAATTGGCAACAAATCCCTTAAATTGCTTCATTTTCGTCGTTGTGCCACAAATAATTAAATGGAACTGAAAATAACTAATAAGGTTAAAGTAACAAGAATTAAATTTCAATAAGAGCAGGAAAGTAGAAATTAAAAAAGAAAGAGAGAATTAGTGGAGAGCAAATAATTACCTTTTCATGTAGAATTTAAAGGAGAAAAGGAAGAATCTGATGGAAGAGAAATTAAGAGAGGTGGGTTTCTATTTCTGGAAAGGAAGATAGACAAATATTAAGTGTGGGAGTTAAACTTTCATTTATGGAAAGTTTAGAGGGAGGAAGATGAAAGCTACAGAGTAGAGAAGAAGAAGAAATAGAGGGTAAGAGTAATTCAGTGTAATGCACTCACATACTAAGAAATAATTTAACGTTTACGATTTAATCAAGAAAAGTTAGACGGTCTAGATTAATTCAAGAAGAGATGCAACAATATATGATTAACACCCAGGAGACAAGAGCTGGCAGATTCGCTACATGGCGTGCTGTTGGGCTGCCAAGTGTCACGTCCTCGCGAATCGCGCACAAGATTCGCCGCTAGACTTTAAATGCACGTAGAGGCTTCATCCGATGTCCGATTGAGCCGATTCAAATTGCGTTGGACTCGTCTCGTCGAGCTCTTTAATTGACTATGCTCGAGCAAATATTTATGAAATTCAATAATTTACCATTTTGCTCTTGGTTAACAGTTAATACCTCTTTAAGCATGTTTGGTTGCGAAAATTACAAAACATGTTTTATTTTATTTTGACAACGAATGTAACACAATTATATTATTTCAATCAAATTTCAATGCGTTTAAAATTGATAAAATGATTAGAAGCTAATTACGATTTGGGCCTCACAACCCATGTTTGTATTGGACAGTGTATAAAAATTGTTGGCTTGTCCAATGTCAGTAAAAATAAAAGCTGCACAGTGTTGTATGCCTAATCAACCATAACGGATTGTATCTTTTTCCGAATGCTTTTTACTCTCGTCTTCTTCTGTAGGCTCTGGGATCTTGGTCAGCAACGATGTGTGCACTCTTATGCTGTGCATACAGATTCCATTTGGGCACTTGCCAGCACCCCCTCGTTTAGTCATGTTTACAGTGGTGGAAGAGACCTCTCTGTAAGCGCAGTTCTACAACTGAACAACTACAAATTATTTTCCTTACTTCTATTTGCGTGTTCAGTATTTGGTACAATTGCAATTTGCAAGTGAAGCCCAATTCTGTTTGTACTTGTAGTTGTACTTGACAGACCTGGCAACAAGAGAGAGTATACTGCTCTGCACGAAAGAGTATCCCATTCTTCAGTTGGCATTGCATGACAGTGGAATATGGGTTGCAACAACAGATTCTTCTGTGCATAGATGGCCGGCTGACGGTCAAGACCCTCAGAAGGTTTTCCAAAGAGGTGGCTCGTTCTTGGCTGGAAACTTATCATTCTCAAGGGCAAGGGCGTCCTTGGAAGGATCTACCCCCGTAAGTCATGTTTATTGTCTCTGTACCTCATTTCTTCGTGGTACTCCTTACCCTTTATTGAGGCCTTATCATGTGATAATGGAACACCTAGACCTAGGGTCACCATGTATACCCTCCTATATTTTGAATTTTCTTCTTAGGTTCCTTCCGTGTTCATGTTATAACATGGAGGACCAAGTTATAGTGGGCAGTGTTTGCAAATCCTTTTTTTCCCGTTTGTTGGTTGTTAAGGATGTTTGGTGACAACTAAAGTAGTCGTACTGCGCTGCAATGCATATGGCGAATAGTAAGTAATAACCCAGAAGTAAATGTCACTTTAAGGTTAGTAGGGGTTACGGCCAACTTTCACTGGATGACTGGAAATAGTATGCGATTGTTGATGCGTTTTATATGGTCTATTTCTCATCTAGAATCATGTCTGAGGAGTTCGCTGGTTTTTGGTAATTGGGAAATTTCCTACCTGAAATCATGCTAGGTAATTTTAGTTATGTGGAAGTAAGGTTCCTTGATAGGCTGCAAATATTAGGTTAGGCACTTTATTCAGAGTGAGTTGAATCATGTAGAGTTGTGATTGAGTTTAATGGCAATTGCCCGCAAGGTTGACATAATTACTTTTATTTCTTGAAAGGTCAACAAATGAATCAATAACCACAGCTTTCGAGAAACCACTAATTCTTACTTTGGAATTAACCCCTCAACTTGGCAAAACTTGCTACCAACACCGACGAATTTACCATGGAACTCTTAAGTAAGAAGGGATAATAGTCACCAGAGGGAATGGTGGTCTGATGCATTTGTGGTTTTCACCTCAAGCTTTCCTTACCTCCAGATCTTTGTGTTCTGAGTTGGATTGTCGAATTCTATCACTAGACGATCCTCTTATCATCCCAATTTGAACCGGTATTGGCCTGCAAAAAACAACACACCGAACCTCACCATTCTTAGGTAGTATAAATTACGGCCGAAGTTGTTTTAGAAAGGATTATTAGAACACCTTATTCACAAGCTTGTATGGTGGATGATATGCCACCTTTTGAGTCAAATATAGCTTGCCTGAAAATTCTTGGGCTTTTTGCTAAAAGTAGGAAGGATGACGCTTTTGCTGTGAAACGATAAATTTGCCTTTGAGGGCTATAATTGCACCTCTGGCATGCACTTCATACATGAATACATGATAATCAATTATTTGCAGAGTTGTTTATTTGGAGGTATCATGGTTGACGGATAAGATCTCTAGTGCAAGTAGAGTAAAAAGTGATTCACTTACAGAAGGTGCGCTTCAAAGTTCGAACCCAGACCTATCAGTTGCTACATATAATGAGTACTTGTGAGTGCAACACACAATAAATATTATAAAAGTCGCGTGGACGGACGGTGTGTGCATAGTTGGGTTTCTGCAAATGGATATGATTGAACCATCCTATAATTAGTGACTCTTTCTGTATGTCGTTGTATTACTCTTTATGGCTTCTAGACCAAATTCCTCTTAGTGTCATGTAGATTTATCTTTATGTGATCAACATATCCGAGATGTTTAGTTCCGTAGAAGAATATCTAAATATATTGCAATGATGTAGGTTCCTGTTTATAGAGAACCATCTTTCAGTATTCCTGGAACTCCAGGAATTGTGCAACATGAAATTTTAAACAACCGGAGGCATGTCCTAACTAAGGTAACGCGGCGTGCTACCTTTTCTTACACGTGTCAAACAAGTTGCTTTTGGTTGGTGCTTATGATTTCTTACGAGCCGAGTGTTGTGTCTTTTCTAGGATACTTCTGGCTCAGTGAAGTTGTGGGAGATCACCAGAGGAGTTGTGGTCAAGGACTATGGAGAGGTCGCTTATGTGTTTTATGAATTTATGTATCATGCAACAGGAGTCTATAGATAGTTTGGTGGATGTGCTAATGTCTGATTGTAGAAAAGGGTGTGGTAGTTATTTCTAGAGTCTTGTGTGAAATGTTGCTTAATGTTTTCATATTTCTATCATGGTTTACATATTTTCTTCTGATAATGCTTTTGCCAGTTCCCTTGAGTTAATAGATTCACATTCTTTTAGGTACCATTTGATAAGAAGAAGGAAGAGCTGTTTGAGATGGTAGGGGTTGCTAGTTTCTAACGAGTGTATATTTTAAGTCCATGGGATTTATTTTTCTTCTGTAAATTTTTGTTCCCTAATCTTCAGGTGAGCATTCCTGCATGGTTTACTGTAGATACTAGGCTTGGAAGCTTGTCCATCCATCTGGATACTCCCCAGTGTTTCTCCGCAGAGATGTATTCTGCTGATCTCAACATTGTTGGGAAACCGGAGGACGACAAGGTATGCATATTTTTGTCGCTAGTGTGGCTTATTTGTGATCTGTAGATTTTATTTGCTCTAGTTTTAGTCCAATTTAATGAGGAATCTAGTAAGAGATTTGGGGGGAAGGAGGAGTGTGAGAAGAGAGAGAAATAGAAGGGCTGTTGGAAATAATTGAAGATTCTAGTCTAATTTCTTGCAACTCTGTACAATAGCATAAACCAGCATAGGATGACACGAACTGCCCCATGACTAGGATGAAAGTTGGAAGCTATGTTCTCCGTTCGCCATGGTGAAGAAAATGATGAATGATGATTTTGGGCAAAGGCAATTCTGGGGGTGAAGAACTAGGATATGGTACTATGACTTGTCACAGTGATGGCAAGGTGCAGGGATTTAACGACATTGAACTTGCGGTGGGCTTGGAATTGGTTTGATTATGGTGGCATTAGGTTTATATTTTATCTTAAACTTGTGTTTGCACTTTCCATGGAGATGATAGGAAAGTGTGATTGGTATTCGGACTCCAAATTTGTTTACGTCTATAATTTCCCAGAATGTATGTGTACAGCAGCACTCTTTTTCTGCAAGTTACTCGACGTACTTCTGTCCATATATTACCTTATTATTGTAATTAAGTGCATTAGTAACAGTTGAGTCCAGATTGTGAGTGAACAAATTATCAGGGACAAACCATAGGATCTGTGGTCTTTCAATCACTAGTAGAATTTTCTGGATTCGTTGACTCTGAACCGTATTGCAAGCTTCATCTGCTGTTTATTATATTTTCACATAATTCAACTACTGTTCTGCAGGTGAATTTGGCACGAGAAACCCTGAAAGGATTGTTGAGTCATTGGTTAACAAAGAGAAGGCAGAGATATGGATCCCAAGCTTCAGCTAATGGAGATCTTCCATCAGGGAAGGATATTTCTGCTAGGAGCATTACCCTTTCAAGAGTTGAGGTTGATGGACATGCAGAGAATGATTCTGTTGTGTACCCCCCATTCAAATTTTCAGCAGCTTCCCCTCCTTCGGTTATTACCGAGGGCTCTCAAAGTGGCCCATGGAGAAAGAAAATTACTGACCTGGATGGAACGGAAGACGAGAAAGACTTTCCCTGGTGGGTTCTGGATTGTGTGTTACATAATCGCCTGCCTCCACGGGAGAATACCAAGTAATTTTCTGACACAATTTCAGTTATTTATGTCAGTTTCTTGTGTTTACATGAAACTTGACATCCAATGAGGTGTCTTTCTGCTGATGCTTGAAAGATGCCATCCATGCACACAAATTTGCATATGATTCTAGAAATTGTTCATTTGTTCGTTAAGTCTTAAGATATTTATTCTAACTAGGAACAACTTCTCTCTCTCTCTCTCTCTCTCTCGCGGGCGCGCGCGCACACACACACACAAAAAAAACACAGTCACACACGCAGACCCACCCATCCCCACATGCACGTGCACACACGCACACTGTTTCAGTTTTGCCTTCGGCCCTTTGCTTTTCCCCCCCTGTCTCTTACTGTTCAATCTTCTGCTATGCTTGAAATTTGTAAGTTCTCAAAAGATGAGGTACTATTGGAAAAATTAATCAAGAGTTCAACAGAAAAACTTATTTTCCAAATATAAGAGTGAGAATTCATAATGCTAATAGAGATTGTAAGGAATATCTTTTGTAGCCTTTTCAGCATGAGTAGTTCTCTGATTCTTTGTTTAATCGTCACAGGTGCAGCTTTTATTTACATCCATGTGAAGGTTCAGCTGCACAAATCCTTACACAAGGGAAATTGAGTGCACCTCGTATATTGAGAATACATAAAGTAAGACTTCGATTGAGATAAAACAGTTTTTTTTTGCATTTTGTCTGCATTATGCACAATCGAATGTAGTTGAACAGATTCCTATTATCAGCCCAATCTCAGTAGTACCTTTAACATTTTTTTAATTTGATACACATCCACATATTTTGATCCACATTTGTTGAGGATCTAAGCGACATTCATTTAATTGAGAGGAGATACACTGAGCGGGGAGCCTAATGGATATTATTAACTCATTAGTGAGGCATGATAAGGGTGCTAGGTTCTGCATTTGTCTTCACCATACGCACCACAGATCCTCACATCATGTTGTGGAGGTTCAAAACTTACATCTGAATAGCAATGAACTTTTTGTAGGTTGTTAACTATGTTGTAGAGAAGATGGTTCTGGACAAGCCTTCGGATAGTATAAGTTCTGATGGAAACTTTGTCCCTGGAGGGCAGTTGCAACATTCAGCTGTCGGAGGAGATGGTTCGTTTCGGTCTGGGTTGAAGTCTTGGCAAAAGCTCAAGCCTTCAATAGAGATCTTGTGCAATAATCAGGCAAGTAATCATAATGCATGAGTTAGCTATTGCTAAATTTGGTTAAGCAGCAGTTCACGCACTATAATATGAAATGCTTCATCAATCATTAAAATATAAAGAGAAGAGGTGTTTGCATTAACGTGCTTTCTCATGGTCTACAGCGTCAAAATTTTAAGGAGAAGGGAGAGGGTGGTCGGATTTTAGTATGCGTTTCCATGGATGTACAGCGCAATCAATAGAGAGGTGTCTTTAGCTTAGTTGATGATAAAAAAGCTTCCCCCCCCCCGCCCGCGCGCGCGAAAAACTCATTCTTTCGTCTTAGTAGCTAAAATTAATTGAACAGAAATAAGGAAGGGTGTTATGAGGAGTAGCGCGTACTTAATATGTGCTACCTATCTATTTTGTCTGTAGAGTATCGTTAAAGAATTAAGTGTCTTGAAGTTTTAACATTTGGAAACTTCCCCAGCCTTTATTAGCATTTTTGTATGATATGTACGACTAAATGTTTTGGGTATCTTGCAGGTCCTATCCCCTGAAATGAGTTTAGCCACTGTAAGGGCTTACATATGGAAGAAACCAGAGGACCTTGTCCTGAACTACCGGGTGGTACAGGGAAGATGACTCCGTGGCATTTACAAGGTGTGTTTAGATGTATCATTTCTCTCTCGTTAAAATGAAGATGTAGCAGACGTATTTATCCTTTAAGCAATATATTGGCGGCCCTGTGAATTAGGATGGAGCACGTGAAGTCATGATGCATTCTTGTGGATTAGTATTAGAAGAGGTGCTTTCAGTTGGTGGATACCCCCTTTCTGAGGTGTATTGAGTCATAGTGTCATCTAGTGTCAATTATTAGTGCCCAAGAATGCATGAGTTCCATAAGTGAAGGTTTTAGTTCAGGGTATGCATGTAACAACTTGTACATTAGGGTATTTTCCAAGTTTCTGGCCCAGTTCAATGCATTATAGCTCAATATATTTGTTTTTTTGTTCCTCTTTCCAATTTTTACTTGTAAACATGACGGGTTTGTTTAAGCAATAACCCTTTTTTACTTTCGATGTTCGTAGGGTTCAGCTGGGCTATAAAAATGGAGTGATTGTGCTTTTAAGATACTTGGGAGCGGTCCATCAGAATCGTTGTGTCCTTGTAAATTTGCAAAGCTAGTAGGTTGCTGGATGCCCCCAATTCATGGAGGATTCCCGATTGCAGCTGCATAGTTACTTGATTGATAATATGACTTTTGGACTTCCTGGTGCAGACGTGCAAGCTTCGAGCAGACGATGAGAAGTAGGTAGGGCTGCAAAAAGCTGAATGGTTTTTGACTTCAACGGAGAGTTGACCGAGGAGAGATTAGGAACTCTCTCTTGAGCCAAGCTGGTGATAAGATGTCGAAAAATTGTAAATTTGTATTTTGGGGCAAGAAAAACTCTGCAAATCACATTTATATAAGGTGATTAATTTTTACCAGAAAATAAAACAGTTTCAGTTGTGCTGAACTAGTCAATTTGGTTCGCGTTTCTGATTTTCCTCCCTCTCGCTGTACATTTTGTTTGTGTTACGAGGAATTACCAGTTATTAGTTTTTTGTTATGCATTTTTGTTTGCTGAGTTGGAGCTACTTTTTAGGGAAGAGTTGATTGTTATTTGTTATAGATCTCGAATTTTTAACTCCAGAGTTGATAGATTTCAAAGACGGACCATCTTTAAGTGAAAATTCAAGCTCTTGTCCCGCGTGCTTGCAGTTTTCTGCCCTCTCTCTTGTAATGTGGTCAATTGTTTATCCAGAAAGACTGATTTGAAAGGCGGGTGAGTCGATATTCGTTAGCTCGTGCAAGCCTCTTATTATTGTTCTGGTAATTAAGGACTAATTTCCTGCGTGACACAAGTGCAAGCCGAAGGAAGACTTCAGCTCCCAAAGCAACCCAGACTTGTACCATGAAAAATTTTAAGAGGGGAGCGTGTTTGCTTTCTCACTTGCACTTAAGATTTTCGTTTTCGGTCATTTTTTTCTTGCAATAACTGTTATTCTAGATGCATTCTGTTTTGTCTTTAGACGTTAATGCTGGATTTGGATGCGCTTAACAGGACCGCTCAAGGTCCTCGATACCTCTTGGATTCGGAAGGGGATTCCACTCTCCGGGTCCAAGAACTGCTCCACCAAAGCTGCGATCTCCGAGCCCATGTTTTGTTCATCGCTAGATGAACCAGTGTGTGCAGCCAAGGTACCCAAACCTTGTCCGAGTTGCTGCTCTGGATTTTCCTGTGCTCGTCTCTGAGTTGGAACGTTTTGCTTTAGGCACCCATGTTCCTGTTTGTCCTCCTAATTTCTGTTTTTTGGTTGTTCAGCAACAGAACAGTTTACCCATCATAGTGTACCCCAATTGCTGTACACAGTCCAAACAATACGACTGTTTGGCAGAATCTTTAACGAACCTTCTTTGACAAAAGCCTCTCTGCCACCACCACGAAAAAATGAAAAGGAGACAGTGAATGGCAGCTCTGTTTTTGTCCTAACTAGGCGAGCGTTACACGTTAATCCACGCTGCTGTTTGGCCATCCTCACATGACAAGATCTTACTTCAATGGGCCTGCAAAAATTTATGGACTTTCGAGGTTTGTGATTGGCAATCTGTATGGAGACAAAAGCCTCCACCTTTGATAATATTCTTTGGCCATCCCTACTATCAAAAACATGCATGCTTATGTAAAAGGAATGCATACTTCGAGTTGGTTGTACTACGTGTTCTTATAACTGTACATTTGTTTTGACGAAAGTCGTATGTACATTGGTGTTGTGGCTAGCCTATTTGTATCCCACGTTAAAAGGAGTCGATCATGCTTTTGAATTCAGACTAGCATGATGAAAGTGTTACACACTTCATGAAATAGACAGTCTTTATCCTTGCTATTCTAAGGAGACTAGTTCTTCGCGTCCATCTTTGAAGTTGTACCTTCTCAAATTCGGCATGATCATCAAAAACCCAAAAATGGAAAATAAAAAAGAACAGGAAAGAAAGAGTTTACATGAAGAAATTAAGAAAATTGTTTATCAGTCGTAGACTAGAGAGTTTTCTTCTCAAAAAAAAAAAAGAAGAATACGAAAGGTTTCCAAGCTCTTACAAGAAAGGTGATTTGTTTATACGAGAAAAGAATAATTCTATTTCAGTAAGATCTTACACTATAGTTCACAGGTAAGACTATTTAGTATTACAGCTTTATTCTTCGGTCAACTCAACTGAATAACTGAAAAAACGATTTCATACTCTTAACAAGAAAGTTGATTTGTGTACGTAAGAAACGAAGTGTTCTATTTCAGTATGATCTTAAGAACAAGACCATTTTTGTGCTCTGTTCTCGTATTTCGTTTCTAAATCAAGATAGTTTTGTCATGTCTACTTCTCCCTGTAACTCCAACCCAAACTTGATGGACAAGGAGAATTCGGGTTCTTCACGAAATCATCTATGGAGAAATGAATAGAAAAGAAACAAGCGAGTGTCATGGTCTTAACCTCTTTCTCAGAGCACCTTTGATGTTGATGGTGAAAGATGCATTAGAATCATCGAGCAATAAATCAAGGGGAACCTTCTGCATATAGAATTGTCCTTCAACACGTTAGGACATTATAACCTATGTCGCTTCCTTGGATGGATCGACGAATCGATACAAATTGACCATTGGTAACAAGTCGTTGAATTTGATGGACAGTATAGGATGAAGTATTTAGTATCTTCTTATCTTGTTTTGCCAAAGGAAAAGAAGTAAGTGAATTTGTAATAACATGATGTTTGTATTACGTTAAGAAAGTAAAAAAGTATTATACGCGCCTGAGCATTTGAGATGTTAGATGTATCATGGAATAATCATTTGCTCCTTTTTGTCCCGTCACACGTGTTCAATGTGATTAATTTTTTGAAACCATGCAATAATTGCTCACAACCAAGTGTTTGACGAAATTATTTTATCTTCGGGACTTCAAATTAGGAGAACATAAAATGTTGTAGCTCATTTGTGCGCATATTGCACCCTGTGTCACATGAGGCACCAAGACTTTCGAATGCAACTTGAAGATTGACACCTTTTAGCGACACTTCTTTTGGTTATCTCCGCTATTGAAAGGGACCGTTACAGCGAAATGGATTAGGATCTCTACTCTACGACACATTTGCTGTAATTGAAAATTTGTGTCTAAATACATTTTATGACATACGATTGTAGTTACGATATTTAGCAACAACGAAAAAATAATAACTATAATAAATTGTCACTAATGCTGTAACAGTAAAGACATAGTACATCACATTTATCTCTATCGGCTCGAAACCCAGGCCTACTTTAAATGAAAAACCCCGCGGCCAATTAACAGGCACTTCGAAACCGGAAAGCTTCAAGAATTCGTCAGAAGCATGTGTGGCTGGAGACACACTGATGTGAACCCACAAAGGACAATGGACAGTGACAGCAAGATTCTCAAGATCTCCCTCCAAAATCACCGTTACATTACCCTCTGGTAAAAATTCTTAACTAACAAACAAACGAAACACAGAATTCTCCACTCAAATCTGTAATCTTATTATATTTGCTCTTAATCCTCTTGTATTGACATCCATATACTCATTACCCCTTTTTGGCTGTAACTTTATATGATTGTATCTATACAAGTATATAAGTACGTATTCTACAGACCCCACGTTCAGTTTCGTCTATGTGGTTCTTTCAACTTCATATTTTTTGTTTGTTCTCTATAGTATAAAATGAAAAGTTCATGACTCTTTTCTAGTTTTGTGTATGGGACTCCTTGTTATTAACTTGGTTCAATCACGTATGGGAGATAGTTGTGGTTTAGACTTTAGAGCTTGTCCATTTCTTGAACTGAATTCTTGAAAAAGGGTTAAAGATTTGGCCTTTTAGTTGTAGAAAACATGGCCCTAAGTGTTAAAAATTTGTGGGTTTCACCTTATTTTGCTTTACATTCAGAGTGCAGGCCAAGATGTAGAGTCCAAGTTAGGAGTTTAAGTGGAGGCGATTCAGCAGTAGTATCTCAGGATTCAGTTGTAGTTAATGGCGTTTCTGCTGTTCAGGAGAAAGAAAGTTTTGGCTCAGTGATTGATGTGGGGAATGGGCAGTTCAGTTGGAGTAGGGATAAGCAGGGTGCGGGGGATGTTATCCCTGAAAAGTTGGAGCCTTTATGGGATGATGGGTATGGAACTCAGACTGTGAAGGATTACCTTGACATAGCCAAGGAGATTATTAAGCCTGATGGCGGGCCGCCACGGTTGTTTTGCCCTGTATCATGTGGCCAACCTTTAAAAGATTCGCCCGTTCTTCTGTTTTTGCCCGGTAATAGATCCTTGAGCAATGATTAAGAAGCTCTAAATAAAGTTATACAGGATGACTGACTTTTGAACAGTGACATGAAAGTTCTTGTTTCCAAGAGGTGATTTTGTTGCATGACATGTGATATGGTATATGTGTCTGTCCTTAGATAGAGGCTGATGAATTTTCTATGCTGTGTCGAAACTTCAGTGCCAAAATAGATGATATATGCAATGTTTTGTTTGCAGGGATGGATGGTCTTGGATTGGGTCTGATTTTACACCACAAGTCTCTTGGGAGGTTAGTTTTTCAATATTCTTTTCTCGAAATGCAGTTCTGTTGTCGATCAAGCATAATGTGCATGAACAATTGGATATGAGTGCTCCCAAGATGAGCAGTGTGTCCACTGCCATTTGTACTTGACTCTTTCATGTTTGACCAGTCTTCTCATTTTCGTCCTTGGTCTCTCTTGTATTTATCTTAAAACCCTTGTCTTTGTCTGGAAATTATTCTCCATTGCAACCCTCCTGAGCTATCCACAAGATCTCTGTGTCTGTATTATAAAGAGGTTTGTTTTTTGAATTTTTTCTGCACGTCCATGACTGTACATTTTCAGTGCTCCTCTTAGTTTTTGTTCTTGGTGACATTTCGCGGAAAGCAGAGGTCTCCTTAAAAATGTTATGATTGGTTGGTTACTGTTTGTCTAAAACTGTGCTGATTAACATGCTTTTTAACAAACTTTCCATTCTGCGATCTTGCATTGGTTGTGAAGTGTTGTTTCATCATAATATATCAAGAATGACATCCTAATTGTCTTAATACCAAATATCAATACAGAGAACAGGTGCATCTATATATGCTCATTTCCAGCTCCCGCTTAGCATATAGATTTTATGGTCGTCCTGCGCTATTTAGCATCTGTATGAACATATATAAGCATCAGCTTTTGCAGAATATCAAAACAATCTTGTTTATATACAAAATAAATTTTCTCAAGTTTGATGTACTAGTTCTGTTTGATGTTTGTAACCTGTATATATATATACTTGTATATCTCTGTGTGTGTAGACATAATTTTCCCAGTAAAATTGTATACATATGTATTAATCCCTAGGTTTTTTGTTTTATTAAAGTACTCTGTTGTTAATGTTCATTATGTAAAATAAATGTGTTATGTTCTTTGTCACAAATTATCTGTAGATAATTTGTGTAGGAGCTTGTCAATTACTTTTCTGTTTTTCGATTGTATTCTTTTGGTTCATAAGCTCTACGACGATACAAATTCATGTTTGTTTGGTGAAAAACTCAAAAGTAGTGACAGATTATCTAAAAAAAGACTGGTTTGATGCAGAGTTTTTGAAGTCCAGTGCTTGCACATTCCTGTTTACGATCGAACCCCATTTGAAGGTTTCATTTTTCTCCTGGTTCCAAGTTCAACATTTTCGTTATAATCTTAGTCTGCCCTGTGAGTTTCATACGAGACATTGGAACACTTCTAAAACGTTTTCACCAATTTATTTTGGGAACTTCTTCCCCACTTGAATTAGATACCTTTAAATTTCCATTCAAGGTTTCATGCTTGAAAATAATGCAGTGGTTTACCTTTTCGGGCAACAAGATCCTTCATTAAAAATTAGCTCATTTTGCGTTAAGATTTCTGGATTGGGTAAAATGCTTTTCTCCAACAATCAAGTGAAACCTTTTTGATTAAGTAAATTCAAGAATTTTGGTTTCCATGTAGGCTGAAATTCACGTTTTTGCTTAAGATGATTGAAAATTTTAGATAAAAGAGAAATGCACACTCGTTGGTTGGAGTTTCAAGTAATATGCAGATTTCAGAGACTCAAAAGGGTCTCTTGCAATCACTATAATTATTTATAACTGTTTGAAGAATGTCACAACTGTAACTTTTGTTTTTGAGACTATTGTTGCTTGCTCCCGTACTGAAGTATCTTTCACACCACCAGCTTTTGTCACCATGTTTTTGTTGTTGTTGGTAGGGCGGACTGGGTAACCATTGGCATCATATGTAAATATAGCATACAGCTGGAAGTATTGAATTCTATGTTGAAATTTAGGAGCATGAGTTATTTAAAACCGTGGGACCCTAGACCTTTCCTAAACTCTCTAGTTTCTTTTCAAACCTGTTAAGTACTGAAATACAACCTAGTCAGTCTGGAAGATTTCCTGGGATTTTTTCTTATTCTCTTGTTTGAGGCTTCCTTTAGTCCCTCAGCAATGTCTTTATTAAATCTATGCATGAGTCTTTGTGCGTGCTTGTACGTCTGTCCACACTCTCTTCATAATTTCCTTTCATATGGGAACTCTTTTTGGACTCTATTTAATAAAAAGTTTATTCTCTGAAGATTTGGTTAAGTTTGTCGAAAAAAATGTGAGGCTTGAGCATGCTTCATCCCCAAATAAGCCAATCTATCTGGTGGGAGATTCATTGGGAGGATGTTTAGCACTCGCAGTTGCTGCGCGTAATCCTACCATAGACCTTATAGTTATATTAGCAAATCCAGGTCAGCTTCCAAATGTATTCTTCATCTTTTAACCGGTGTCTGTTTGATCACTTTGGTCGGTATTCTTTGGTAGTAACCGCTGCTTTTACTATCCATTTCAGCAACTTCATTTGGCAGGTCACAACTGCTACCTTTACTTCCTTTCTTGGAGGCTCTGCCTGATGAACTTCACATTGCTGTGCCTTATCTTCTTAGCTCTGTTATGGGTATGTGATGTGTTAGTTTTTGTACTTACAGCCTCTCTTAGCGGTAATTGCCACTAAGAGAATCATTTTCTACTTGTAGTCGTGGCATAATAGTTGTGTTTTCCTGTGATCTATGATATAAACATATACTATCTTGTATACCCTTCGCTGATCTTTTTGAACATCAGTTCCTGTTTTGTGATTTATGGCGTAACTTACGGAATTTTGTAATACTGAAGCATGCTTGGCCAGTTTCATCTGGTTAGAGTTACTAGCCATTGGTCGATTCAAAGCTGCCAGCCAAATCTATGTCTTATTAGGTTGAAAAATACCAGCAGCCCACATTTTTCCGCATCAACCTGCCAATTCATTTAGATTGACGTAGAATGACTGCCGAAACTGGGAATTCCACCAACCTGATACCAAATACTCATTTTGGGAATCGCTACATGTATTACTTTTTGCAATCGGCCAAGCATCAATTTACACTTGGCTAAATTAGGTACACTATTGGTTGAACAGATCCTAAACTCTTGTTCATTAAAATTGATGTAACTCAGGTTATACAGTATGATCCGAATTCTTGCCTTCAACTCAGGTGCTCAAGTACATAATATCTTGCTTAGCTTGATCTAAACCCATCAATAGGAAGTTCAGGTTTTTTTTTTAATTATCTACTAGAGGCTTCTAACTTCGTTCAATAAGCATGTTGTCTTGGATATGTAATTTTTGTACCCACCACACACATATTTGCACCCGCACTTCCAGATGCAGAACTTCATATACATAGATATGGTTTCAGGTTCTGCCTAATACTAATCCAGATCCTTGGGAAATTATCACTCTCTAGAAGGCCGAGCTTTGCAGTAATGTACTTGTTCTTTGACATCAGGTGATCCAGTGAAGATGGCAATGGTCAGTATAGAAAGAACTATTCCTCCGGCACTACTTGTTGATCAATTGTCTGGCAACCTTACTGCTTTGCTACCGCGTCTTTCTGTAAGAATTGCTTTCGATGCTTAGACTTTAACAGTCTTGAACTTCTTCCTGTAGTACATGAGCTTTTTGTTTCTATGGAATAATGTGTTTTCTTCACTAAATAACTATATTTTTGACCTTTCATTCTGCTTGCGTACTTGTTCATCCTTGGAGCTTCTTCAAATTTATTGAAATACCAATCATGAGATAGTGCAGAGGTTGCAAAAAAAGAGAAAACAAGCTTGAGAGGTCAAGCCTATATTACAGATGGGAATCTTCTTTCTGTATATCGTTGTCCTCATCATCATCATCAAAGCCTTTTATGCCAAACTAATTATTAATGTTGATAATGAGCCGTTAATGATACTGCCTTTTTTGTTACTTTCTTGCACCCCCCCCTCAAGTTCGAGCATAAATTTCGATTAGGATTAATTGAACTGCTTGTTAGTGGCTATTATTGTACTAGTCTATTGTCTTCTTGTTTTCTTCTCTTTGTTGAAGTGTGGGAGATTTGAGTTTTTCCCTCAATCACTTCTGCCTGTGTGTGTGAACAATAATCTAAATACAGCATGTCTAATTGAAGTGAAGTAACTCTTCGTAGTCACTTTTCCCCATCCTAAACTTTTGCCTTTTGCTTGTCAGGGTTTGGCCGACATTATTCCCAAAGAAACTCTTCTTTGGAAGCTGAAGCTACTTAGATCAGCTGCTGCTTATGCTAATTCCCGTCTCCATGCCATCACAGCTGAAGTGTTAGTGCTTGCCAGGTTTGCTTCCTTACTGGCTATAATGCATACACGTGTTGAATTTACTTTCTTGATACTTTGGTGGCATTTGAGCAGGTTAAATTTGTGCCTTAGCCATATACACTATTTGATTTGTTGAAAGGTGTGTTGAACATGGTCAGTCTTACATTTCATACATAGTTAGCACTCTAACACATAAAGGAGTGTAATTAATATGAAGTTCCATGTTACATTTCTGCATTTTGAACTGTATATACCATTTTTTCACAGTGGGAAATAGTATTGACCTTTGTAGATTAGGCAGCAAGAGTATCGAATGCTCTCCTTATTTCCATATAAAGACCTGTGTGTAAAAAAGGAGGCTTGATGTACTATCTAAGGTCTGAGTGTTTAGGACTTTCGGTTAGCTTCTTTGATACAGGAAGGTTATTTGGTCTGTCTGTTGCAGTGCTTGCCATTTCAATTCATAGGTTTTCCCCGTTGGTCCGATTATTGAGTATTGAAATTTCTCGAATGGTCTCCATGTCAAACCTTTATCTGTAATTTGCACATATCAGTCACACCTATTGAGGGTGAGGAGTGCTAGAGCAGCTACCTCTCACTTTATGGTAACTTGAAGCTTGATCTGTACTCGGGCTGAATTAGAGCTAGGGTGCCAAGTGCTTAGTGCTTTGTATCCGGGTAGCTGTTGGCCACGTTGTTTGCGTTTTGATTGCTAGAGGTATCTGCTTTGCATGGTTTGCTATTTTGATGTCTTCCCTCTTCCACGTGCTTGCATTTCTTCCGTATATATGCCATATGAATCTCCATTGATGCAGTTATTGGAGCAAGCTTGTGATGATTCCAACTCTTCTTGCTTTTAATAAATATCTTATTATTTCTGTTATGTTTGATATCTGATACTGATACGTGTTTCCTCTACTTCCTCTGTTTTTATGAGATGTGGCACATAAGATGTCTGTACATTTTTATCTACTCATGAGACTTGAGAATGATGATAAGTTCGCACTTCAGTGGCAAGGATAACATGCTTCCGAGTAGAGATGAAGCTGAAAGGCTTTCAAATTCGTTGCAGAACTGCAAAATATGTTATTTTAAGGACAATGGGCATACTATTTTGCTGGTTAGTGAGGACCTTTTTTTCCTTCATCTTTTTTCTTCTATTTTCGATACTATGATGCGGCTGACTGATGACTCTGTAACATCTAGTGCTTTAGAATATTGATTAAGACTAGCAGGATTAACAACTATAACCAAGTTTTTTCAACTCATTTTGTTTTGTGACCTTGGATGTTTTGTTAACCAGGTTCATTTAGTTCATCTTCATGTAAAAACTTCCCAGAATGTCCTTGAATAATGAGTGGAGATACACATCCAATATTCTTCTAAGCCATATTAACGATAAATGAGATAGATCAGTAAACATATATTTGAACCTAACATATGGCCAATTCATACAGTACTCCTTTTACACACATCCAATATTCTTCTAAGCCATACTAACAATAAACGAGATATATCTGTAAGCATATACTTGAACCTAACATATGGCCACTTTATATGATATTCCTTTTCCCATGGTGTTTCAACGGTTCAATCCAAGTGTACAGTCCTGACTGGCATCGGTTGGTCACTTTGTTTATGCCTCCAGGTGAAAAAGTACCATGTTTCAAACAATTTAAAAAATTTGTTACTTTAATGGGACATTATCAGTAGATTGATGCTCAAGATAGCCCGAGATAATACTTTTATGGTTGACATCTCTTCTATTGCTATAAGTTTAAGAAGGCATCCTCTGGAAACAAGTTTTTGGAGTTTCATGTGGTTGGAAATGATTACACTTGGTGTGACATCTGATGATTTTGCCAGACTTAAAAACTTGGATGTTTGTGTCAGTACATTTTACATTATCTAGCTTCTGTCATCGTGGTTTTTCTGCTCCCTAACTCTTTTTATCGTCCGAAATTGAAGAGGGTAAATAGAAATGAGTAGCTGTTAAACTTACTGAACTACTGTATCTATCGCTTGTGGAACTCTTATAAATATTATGCTAATTCTTTGTTAGGGTGCTTCACTATATGTCCTTTGAGTAATCTTCTGGAAACACAGTGAAAATCAACTAATGCATTTACTGCTGGTGCAGGAAGATGGTGTTAATTTGTTGACTGTTATTAAAGGTACTTGCAAATATCGCCGATCTGCAAAGCGTGATTTCGTCATGGATTTTTTGCCTCCTAGTTTGTCTGAATTTGAAGAGGCTCTTGAAGGAAATTGGTAATTCAGCTGAACGTATAACGTTGCATTACTCTTTAAAGATCCTAGCTGATACCTGTCGCGCTTTCAATACTCAAATAGTTGGAAGTAGGCCTCCGGAGAATGTTCTCACCGGAACGGATGACCTGATTACTTAAGGAAACACACTTTCTACTGTCATAGAGATGTATGAGGTTTTTCACATTCTTATTGTTTATTAGGGTTCAATATTATTGAGCAAAAGAAAAGTTCAGTATTGATACTTTAAATTGCTGCTTATAAAATTTAGAAGGAAGATCATGAGAGCAGTTTAGATGGTAAGGAGTTAATTTTTACTTCCTTTTTTGGGGTGGTGGGGTGTAGAAAGAGAGACGCCGGGGGGGGGGGGGGGGGTTCCCTGTAGCTATATCTGTAATACCAACTCCTAATATTGCGTACAAGTACAATAATATCTTCAATACGGCATGGAAACAAGTATCTAACACTCTTTCTCATGCTGGTACATGGATACAACATGCCCATTTTGTCTAAAACAGTACGACATGTATCTGAGAGTTAATTACAAATCTTGACAGAGGGAAGGTAGATCAAACCATCATCAAGCTTTTACCTAGGAACTCTGTCCTATTTTTTCGTTTAAATGTCAGTTGGACCTCTGCAGGCGAGTCAACTGCAGGCCATTTACGCTCGGCCTAGGAGATTCGAAAGTAAATATGTTGTGGCCTGGTCCCATGGGGACTTGAACTGAGAACCTCTAGGAAAACTCCCAAGACCTTTACAAACTACACTTACGTCGTAGGGGTAAGGTACTCTGTCCACCGCAATGTGGTCATGTTACATTGTATTGGTCCGTCATTTTGGTCTGATGTTCATTGCTTCTTATTGTCGGAATATCACCTCAGGATTGCCAAGATGCCACATAATAACCTGTTGTATATATATATATGCAACTATCCTTTTACCTTTTTCCTTCTTTTTCTTGTGGACGGGTGTGGGGGTTGGTCGAGCAACCTGGTGCGTCCTTATGAAACTTAGCGTCTATTTAAGTTGCTGCTCAATGCATTTTTATCGTGGTGGTGGCTGAGAGCTGGTCATATTATCGTGACGTACAGGTGGTTTCGCTTTGCTACCAGTCCGGTGACGTTCTCTACTATGGAAGATGGAAAGGTAGTGAGAGGTCTTGCTGGTGTTCCAAACGAAGGTCCTGTCCTATTAGTTGGTTATCACATGCTCATGGGACTGGAACTTGCGCCACTTGTTGTAGAATTTTTGAAAGAGAAAAATGTTCTAGTTCGTGGATTAGCACACCCAGATTTGTTTAGTCCGAAAGCTGTGAGTGGGTCTCATGAGTATACCTTCTTCGAATTGATGAAAGCATTTGGTGCATTGCCTGTGACAGCAAGTAATCTTTTCAAATTGTTATCAACCAAATCACATGCTTTGCTTTATCCTGGTGGTGCACGTGAGGCTCTCCATAATAAGGTGTGTCAAAGTTCCCTAGATCTAAATCTGAGAAGTCCTCTTCTTCAACATTTGCAGTACCCAGCATTACTTCTGATTACCTTATTTATAGAATACTGCACGGTTGTCTTGCATTTATGCTTGTTTAAGCCTGAAATTAATGGCATTCCAGTGTGTTACTGTTGAAAGTGACTTTCATACATCTCTCACTTTTCACCTACTGGAAGAGATGATGTGTGAGGGCAACCCAGTCCTGGATAGCGTAGGTTGTGGTAATATCTCCTGTGAGGCATTTAGAAGGGAATCCAATTCTGGGAATAGGAAGTATATATGATGCGTGCAAGAATGTCGAGTGACTTAAATAATCGTCTTAAAATTATCTATTGGAGACAGGTGTAGAGTGTTAATTTTTAGCTGCATGCACTTTGATATTTGTTAATACTGCAAAAGAAACTAAAACTTTGGTGTGTTTTTAGGGAAAGGAACAAGGCATGGTCAAAGAGTTGTAGTAAAATTTCTTCGTCTTCTCCAGTGAGGAAAAATACTGTATTCTAAACATCATGGCGGGTCTCTTCCCATTTGTTTGCATGTTTGCTTGAAAGATCCAACAGAATCAATTAGTTAGTCATGTAGCAAGAGTGCAACTTACTTTTGGTTAGTTTATTAAGTCGACAAGCTTGCTTTAGAGGCCTATGGTACTAGAGATCATTTTCCGGTAATTATTATAACTAAGATGGTTATTGCAGTTGTAGAAGATTGTGACATTTGAGAGGTACACTTAATATGCAGAGAGCTACATGACTATCAAAGCATTCATAAGCCATAGGTTGATCAAGACAATCAAGTCATAAGGTTATGCTCATCTGGATAGGGAAACATCAGGAGGATGCTGGTCGGTAGTGTTCTCAATAGGTTCTTCTGTTGAAAATTTAAGACTAAGATGATAATTGCAGTTGTTGAAGATTATATGATTGGGGCCACACTTAATATGCAGAGTTACATGACTTTTACAGTAGAGTTGAGCTGTTGGTTGATCCAAACATTCAAGTTATAGATTATGCTCTTCTGAATAGGAAAACTCCAGGAAAATTCTGGTGCACCGCAGCCACATGAGAATATCCTCTTAAGCGATTCTGTTAGAAAAAACCACTTTTGGTTAACTGGGAAAATTTTCTCATTAGTAATGTGGGATCCCTGACTGAGGAGCATCTAACCACTTGAATGCTAAGGCCTTTGTGTCATCCACCCATCTTCAACGACTATATATCTTCTAAGTCGAGTAGTTCGTAAGCAAATGACGGCATGGTGTACACCCTTACCTTTCTTAGTTTCTCTAGCAAATGCATGTTGATGTCGTGTTGTTATTACATGTTCATGTACATCATCAGTAAGGGAAGTAAATTCTTTCTTCTTGTTCTATAAAATATGCAAAATTTTCAGTGATAGACGTATAATTTTGCTTTCATTATTGGTTGCGTTCATAACCTATAATGGAAAAAATTTGATTTCAGGGTGAAGAATATAAGTTATTTTGGCCTGATCGGCCAGAGTTTGTGAGGATGGCAGCAAAGTTTGGGGCTACAATAGTACCATTCGGAGTTGTTGGAGAAGATGACTTGGCAGAAGTAAGCGAGAGCTTATAATTTTGGGACAGCATCTTTCATATCTAACTTTCTCTTGACCTAATTAGTAATTGAAAATTGCCTATGTAGTATTTGCGGTTACAGCTCTAGTACCATTGTACAACATTGATATCCTTCTTTTGCGTTTGTGCCCGCACATTCATCTGGAAGATCATGTATGGTCAGATTATACAAAATTAAACACAAATATACTAGAGATCAATTTGCGTGGCCGCTTAAAGCTTTGTAATGACAAGCTAGTACTCCATTTTTCTCCAGTTTTACTTGTTCACTCGATTTGCGCTGGCATTATCCACTGTCTTTTTTCATTAGTGAAGTGATTTTGAAAATCATTTCTCGTAATGCTAGTCTATATGTGTGATTATCACGTGCTTTCTTTTTTTATACTCTCCGTGATATGTATTTTGCCCCTTTCCTGGTTTTAGTCTTCAACAGTCTTGTCTATTGCTTTGTTAAGATTTTGACTTCATTAAAATCTTGTGATCCTGAAGTTGAAGTTTTTCCTCGGATAACTACGTCTGTTGACTTTTTGATCTCTTTTACTGTTTTCGCACAACAGTACATCATGATCAACTCTTGAATCTGTGCTGTTGAAATGCCAACTGGTTGATGCTTTTGTCTCTTCTTTATTGACGCAGTTGGTTCTTGATTACCATGATATCATGAGAATCCCTGTGCTCAATGACTACATTCGAAAGTTAAATGCAGAGGGTGTACAATTGAGGTATCACTTCTGATTATCAAGTTCAACTTGTTTTACTAATATTTGCTCGCAACTGTGTTAATTATGCCGTGCACTCTGCTAACCTGTTATGACACTAAAACCAACTCCATTTATGTGGTATATTCTTGGCTTGTAGGGCTGAGATGGGTGGGGAGATTGCAAACCAGAATTTCTACCCTCCCGGCCTATTACCCAAGGTACCAGGCCGATTCTACTATCTGTTTGGGAAGCCTGTACAAACAAAAGGGATGGAAAGACTGCTGAAAGACAGAGAAAGTGCAAAAGAAATGTACTTGCACATAAAATCGGAAGTTGAGAGCAGTATGGCTTATTTGATTAAGAAGCGAGAGGAGGATCCTTATAGAGGTATCGTGGAGCGGACTGTATATCGTGCAATTTCTGCTCCTTTAGATAATGTCCCAACATTTAAACCGTGATTAAGGATCTAGAAAGTTTACAGTTTGTACACGACAAAAAATTATCATTCTTCCATAGGAAAAGTTGTTTCATCCAATTGTACTTGTTAGGTCATCATTATACTGTTGAGTATATTAGCACATTCATGCATGCTTCCGTGAACCACATGGTTGCATGAATGAGAGCTTCTTCTGAACAGCATCTGAAACGATTGAAGTAACGCTGTTCAAGCTTAACCGTGGTCATGACTACGGGGAGGACAGTTGCACAGAACAGTTTCTCTGCTGGTTGTCGACGTGTTAATGAGCTTGCGGATGCTGGTTTGCTCTGCAGAGTTCACAAAGAGGTGCGATTCTCAGTCTGAGTGAGTAGGCATTGATTGCTAATGCAGGACTCAGATGATGTTATTTAGCAAATCAGTGAGAGGGCTTCCGGAAAGACCCTTTACAACGCGCGATATCGATGTTTGATGGGCATAATATTACTGGCAACTGTTTTTCTTGTAATTTTGGATGTTTCAGTCCGTTTTTGAAGTCGTGATCGTCGAATCTCAGCCTTAGCTTTCATTGAAGGTCTGCAACAACCTCATGGCTTTGGCATGCACTGGATTTAGTGTTATCTGAAGTTAGGTATAACTTGAGAATGTGGCCTTCAACCACCACCTTTAGAGAGTTGTTTGTTTTCTTAGTGAGTTGTTGTTTGGGGATTATGTGATGCTTTGCTAATTTTGGTTTCTTCAAATGCAATTAATTGGGCCAACAGGAATGGTGTAATTTCTTAGGCCGTTACTTTCCTTTACACGCAAATATATTCACAAAATTAACAAGGAAAGCATGGACATTACACTTTATTATATTCGTTTTGCCAAATTTAAATTTTTTCCCTTTACCCGTTGAGAAAATTCTATGGCTTCACAATTGATGTTGACGAAAAGAGGTCTTTAGACGTGATATTTTGGTGCCAAATCTAATATAATATTATATATAATTTAACATTCTCTTTCTTACTTAGTATGTCTCTCTTTATGTCTTTTGACATTCAACCAGTTATATAAATTTACTCTCTCTCTTTCTCTTTTATGTCAGCATGTCTCACTTAAAAACAAATCTCTCTGTCCATAAACTTTAAATTTATATTTCATTCTAATCTTAAAACTTTTCAATATTTTACATAACTCTAACATGTTTTCAAAATCTAACAAGATTAATCTCCTTCCTTTTATATTATTATAAGTCATATAAAATATTATATATATAGACACACTCACACACACGTATAATTATCTCTCATATTATAGGTTTTTCTTGTGTCACACAATTTTTTATACTGTTTTAGGTGAGTTTTATTAGTAAAAATCTTAATAGGTTAACATTGTTATTAAAAATGGTGAAAAAAACTCATAAAAAGATGAAAATAACATTATTTACTATTTGTATTCAACATATAAGTATGAGCTTTAAATTAGCCGTTATTAGTCCGGTGTGCAACACATGATTAATACTAGTATTGTAAGAAACTCGTAATGTGCCGGGCGCTTTTTGTGGTCGGCACTAGTTGCAAAAATGTTGCTACCCTTGTTTTACCTAACTTATACCATATAATGCAAAATAATCAGGGGCGGACCTCTCCCATGACTCGGGGCCATGGCACCCCTCATTTTTTTTTGAAATTCTTCTTTAGTTTCCTAGATAATGAATCAATATATTTAAAATACTATCATGTTCTTTAGATTGGAAGCAGTAGCTAATAAAAAGCCCTGCCCTTTAAGCTAAGATTGGAACTAGACTTAATGTTTACAAAAATACATTATATTGTAACACTAATTTATTAAGATTTAATTTGTTGTATTTTTTACTCTTTGTGACCTGTCATAGTCATTATCTTCTTCATTTTCTTGCTTTATCTTCATTCTTCTAAACTCAAAAATTTAAATTTTCACATTACAAAAAAAATAAAAAATAGATTAAGGTGCATTCTTTTTTTTTAAGTTTAAATTCTTATAATAGGTTAACTTATAAGTAACTAATTTACTCATATAGTTAACAATCACATTAGTAATAAATTTATACAGAAGAGTTAAGTTTTTTCAAAGCAAAATTAAAAATTTATTGTTAACTAATCTTAATAGTGACGCTAATTATAATGTGTTTTTGATTATTCATAATTTATTTGAACTTAAACCTTTTGAATTCTAATATGTTAGCTATTAAATTTTTTTATAATTTTTGGCACTTCTCGATTAGACTTTCTGAATCCGCTCCTGTAAATAATTGACAGAACTCGTCAAATGAACAACTCAAATGATCCATCTTCCCTCGCTTCGTCACCCCCACCAAACATCTATGCCATGTTCGCCAGAATGATTCACGGTTTGGACTCGTAAAGGAGAAAAGCAATAAATTAATATACAATAGCCCTTAGACAAATCAAAATAATAGATAAATCAGCCTTTTATGACTCATTCGTCCATAAAGGCTGATTATAATAGAATGCAAAATTATCCCTTAGCTAAAGAGTTGATTGCACTAAAAAGGCACACAGTATTATTTGGTGTCAGTTGCACATTCAAACTGGAAAGCTTCATAGGCCATGCCAGTATATATATATGGCTGAATAAAGACACTTATTTTCATTTGAACTACTCGTGTGAAACTTCATTTGGGCATCGAGCTGGTGAGAAGCTGATGGAAACCCTAAAAGGGCATTGGACAATGAAAGCAAGAACCAAGCCATTCTCAGTCAAACTTCCCCTCATAACTCACAGGTAAGCTTTGATCACCTAATAAAACTCACTATTTTTGTCATTGATAATCTCATTGTACCTTCTGATGCAACTTGTATGTCTATGTTATCTATCATATTCCTGTATTTATAGGACCCAATACTGCAGTTTAATTTTGGATTTGTTGTTTGGACTGTAAAAACTGTAATCGGGTTTTGCAAGATCATTCAAAGGGACCCACTGAATAATGCATTTAGTTCCAATTCATACAATGGTGAATTCTGGTTTAGAGCTTGTTCATTTCTGACACTAAATCTCCGAAAGTGGTCCGAGTTTTAAACCAATGCTTGTAGAAGTCATGGCCTTGGTGGTTAAAAATTTCTGGGTGTCATCTTATAGTGGTTTAAATTCGGTATATAAGCCTCAGTCTCGAGTTCAAGTTCGAAGTTTAGCTGGTGGGAATTCGGATTTGGGTAGAGAAAATGAAGTTCCTGCTTTCGGGAAAAAGGAGGATAGGAAGGATGCTGTTTCGAAAAAGTTGGAACCTTCATGGGATGATAGGTATGGAGCTGATATTGTGACGGATTACCTCGATAACTCCAAGGAGATGATTAAGCCTGACGGTGGGCCACCACGGTGGTTTTCCCCTTTGTCATGTGGTCGTCCTTTAGAAGATTCTCCAGTTCTTCTGTATTTGCCTGGTAATTGATGCTTGATATAGGTTCACATCTGCAGATTATTTTTTGATATTGAAAAATTGATCACAACGGAGCGTTTCTGCGGCCAATTCGATAAATGCATTGGGACCTTCGGGTACTGTTTTATTCAATGTTTGTTCAATTACGCTCTCTAGCTCGGAGAGGTGATCTTCTCTCACAACATCATAACTATGGGTATGTGTGTGTGTGCATATTATACTTGTGACCAGATAGTTTGGCGGGTTATCTCTTTTCACAGTTTTCGAACTGGAATCTTTTGTAAGTAGAGTTTTCTTGTATTTATTCATGCAGGGATCGATGGTCTTGGATTGGGTTTCATTTTGTACCACAAAGCTCTTGGGAGGTGAGTCATGACCGACTTCTTTCAACTTAGCAAGTTGAAACCCTGATTAGTCTATGTATTCAAATTAGCATTATGTGGACAGAATCTGGGCAGATTTCTCAACTGGTTAAGGTAGTAAGTGTTGTCAGATAATATTCTAGTCGGTCCAGAATACATGCATCACCCCCCTCCCCTTCTTCCTGTTTACTTGAAACCAATGTCCAGAGACAAGAGATGTCCCTCTCTTCTCCTACATTCTCTCTCTCATTTGTCAAAACTCTTGTCTCTTAGGCATTTATAGTTACTCCCTGCATGTACATCTCAATTATCCTTTTTTTTTTCTTTCTGTTTATGATCTTAGTAACAAAAGTGTTATATACTCAAAGAGAAGTATCCAGAATTTGTGTCCATGGCTTCCCCTTTTCTTAACTTTGTTTTGCCATGCTGATGAATGCTAGTCTTTATGAATTTATCATTGTCCGAAGATGGATTCTGCACGAGTTTGTGTTAAAGATTTAGATAGAGGAAACCGAGTCCGTCACGCACTTTTATACAGGAACAATTTTTGACAAGTACTAATACAGAACTAATTTGAATGCAGAATCTTTGAAATTCGATGCTTGCACATTCCTATTCAGGATCGAACTCCATTTCAAGGTCATGATTTTCTCCTACTTCAGGATGTAACTTTTGGTGATTTCTTTTGTAGTTTATAGAGTTTGCTTCTGCTGCTAATACACATCTATATGCGTGTCTATGTGTAGATTCTGCTGCTACTACATGGAAAGTCTTCCCAAACTTATTACTTGTTCACATTATTTTGCCATCGTACGCGAATTTTCATTAACAAATTAAATGAGTGGAAAATAATCCTATGTCAAACTTTATTATGTGAAGATCTGGTGAAATTTGTTGGAGAAACTCTGAGGCTCGAGCATGATTTATCACCTGACAAGCCAATTTATCTGGTGGGAGATTCATGGGGAGGATGTTTAGCACTTGCTGCTGCTTCTCATATTCCTACCATTGATTTAGTATTAATATTAGCAAATCCAGGTCAGCTTGAATAACATGCTGAACTTAATTAATTTGTTGTTCATTCTTGATGCTTCTGGTTGACCGCATATTGTCTATGGGTTTTGGGAGTGACTGAGCTTTATTTCTTTATTTCAGCAACTTCATTTGGTAGGTCACAACTGCAACCTTTGCTCCCTCTGTTGGAGGCCCTGCCTGATGAACGTCATGTTGCAGTCCCCTATCTACTTGGCTTACTCATGGGTACATAGTATTGGTTTGAAAACTTGTTGATACATTCATATGTTTTACACGAACTTAAACTAACAAGGTGCACATTCTATCTTTATGATCATGGCACTTTTGTACTGTGGTCTATTATTTTTGGCTGAAACTTTGAGGGACTGAAATAATTCAAAGCTTTTTAAACTCAAGTAACAACGTTTGGACCTAATTGTTACTATATCAACCTGCCGTTCCCTTTGAATTACATTGTCTTCGGAAAGGTAGGCTATTATTACTACTCGGGGGTCCACTTCTTGATTTTAATTCTGCCAGCTACTATCTCTAGCTAAGTATATTCTCTCAACTTTCTAGTTCTGGGCAGGACACGACATCTGTTGTATTTATCATTAAAATTACGAGGTATTTAGGTTTCCTCCACTCGTGTTAACAACAATTATCTTACAAGGCCACACATTGAGGGTTAGAGTGAAAACAATTATGCCATTCGGTTCCGTAAGCACTCTTCTTGGCCTTTCACTACTCTCAAAAAGAGAAATTATGAGCGAAATATGTACTTTCGAATTGGCTTAATTCTGTTACCTACCGATTCGTGATCGTCAGCGATTTCAGTCTATTTCCGACCAAGAGTGACTGGCTTGACCCTAAAGCAGTACCACAGGGGGTGAGGGTAAAGGCAGACTGGCCATATTGAGAATCTTTTGAACCATGGGATCTCTTTCCAAGAAAATTCAATCTTGAGAAGAACGCGAAGGGACAGGGCATTGCCTCCCTCAAGAGGGCTAGGCAAGTAGGTAATTCTGAGTTCCTCGGCAGGGTCTTTTCCAGCCAAATCCGAACTCTCAAGAATCCAGTGTGGGACGGACTGTTAGAAGTAGCATTGCAAGTCTTACATTTTAACTTAGATATTGTCCACTAATCAGCTTAATAAAATTTCACAAACTTGAATACGAAGGAGTCGAAATACTCTTCAATTTTGTTGTGTAATTATACCTGTTAGCTGTAGCATAGACCCTGCAACCGAGGAAGGTGATGTGCACAAACATCAAGAGTGATTTCGTTCAGATGGACATCAACACATATACTGGATCATATTCTGAATTTGTTATGATCAAGGTACCAGAATATTGTTGCTGCACCACCAACATAACTGTTGGTAAGTTTGTAAGAGAAGGTCGAACATTGTCGAGTCGATTCTCTTTTAGCTTAATGATTCAAGAAAGAAGACTGTGCAAAGTAGAAAGTGTCCTTGGTATTAGGGGTTTATGGTAATTAGGATATTTTAGTTATTTTACTCGTGATGTCCTTCTTTCTGCCCAAGTCGTGTTAGGATATAACTTCTAGTGTAATCTCATTAGTATTCAGTTTTTGATTATGGGAATATTGTAATAGGTTTTCTGTTTTCTCGTCCCTCTTTTCTCTTACTTTTCTTATTTTCCTTCCTTGATTTTTAGTAATCTGAGCCACATATGCTTTTAGAACAGATGAGAACTGGACATTGTAATGAGCAACTCTTCCTGCTTGAGTTAACTCAAGACCTAGCTAAACTAGAGAATGGGCACTTGTGCAAAATAATCGTCTCGTTGATTTATCTTACTTTGTTTCTGTGATTTTGTCAGTTGAAGATTAAACAGGCTCACATGTGAGTGGCAGCACGAAAGCACAATATACATTGTTGGGCTCATTTGCAAGCTAATTATCTTTTTTCCTCTGTCTTTTACGTCAGGTCCAATGAAGATGGTAATGGTCAACACCAAAAATCTGCTTTTGCCAGCACTCGCTTGGGAAAAATTGTCCAGCAGCCTTGAAACTAGTCTACCACTTCCTTTGGTAAGAACTTTGCGCAGTGCGTAGAGAGTTTATTGAGTTATTTTAGCTTTTAATTGGTTCCATCTTCGCTCTGTATCTTCTCTAAAGCAAATAGTTGCTACCATCCCATGTCACTGTCGTCATGTGCACACCCCTGCTAGTCGTGGTAAACAAGTAGGTTATAGGCTTATAGCCATAAACTCATCTAATGGTAGAAGACCCAAAAAAGGAGTGAAACAACTCTGGGACTGCACAGAAGTACCCGGTTCTTACCAGAAAACTCAATGAAGCAGCACCAGACGACAGGCTCTTTCCACTTTACCCACAATCCTCGGTGTAGAAATACTAACTTTTCAAGCATAGAACGAGGTTTTCTTCAGTTTCTTGTCTTCCAGTTTTGTATAAAACTGGTACAGACTGGCTATGGTGTAGTTTAGCTTTATTACATGATTTGGGGAGAAAGGAAGAGGAAAGGGCAAAAGAATAGAAGAAAATTAGATGTTAGAGATTGCACTTTTGAGAGTTATTTTCAGGTTCTCTGATTTTATCCAGTCCTGTGCTTTTTGATAATAAACATATAGGCATACTCGTAAATCCAAGAAGTAGTTGCTGTACCTGATTCTTATAGGACAGGTTGCACACTTATCACAGAATATTAATCAATGCGCAAGGAGAAGGCAAATATCTTTCCTCGCCAGGCCGTTTTACATAAAACTGTGCATATGTATATGCATATTTATATACCAGTGCGAGGCCACATGACATGTGCGTGAATAGAGCAGTTAGAGAGAATTAGAAAAATAAAAATAGGATGTAACTACGGTGTGTGTGTGTATGGGAGCTGATCCGTTGATAGCGCTAACAAAATAGAAGAATTTGCTAGCGCGATCTGGCCGTCCACGGGCGATCTATGGACGGTCCAGATCTTTTTTTTTTGCGTTTTTTTAAGTCAGTCCGCTACATTATGTAACGGACAATTTTTTGACAAAAATACCCTCTAGTTTGAGGCAAGGCCCGTCCGCTACATAATGTAGCGGACTAATGAGACACTCTTTTCTGACTTTTTTTCTCTTTCTCTGTCCTTTCTTTCTTTAATGTTCTGACACACTCTCTCTCTCCCATCAATTTTCTGACTCTCTCTCTTCTCTCCTCTCTGTCTCTGTCTCTCTCTCTCTCCTCCTAGGATAAATACCCATCCGCTACATTATGTAGCGGATGATGGATGGAGCCCACTTTGTCGTTCTAGTACGACACAATGATGCACTAAATTTCCATGGGCTTCAGTAATCATGATAACTTTATAGCAGAGAGAGAGTCAAAGTTAGCAGATGAAGGACCTCTCTCTCTCTCTCTCTCTCTTACAGACCCCCCTTCGTCCATTCCTTTTCTCGTGATCCTCTCTCTCTCTCTCTCTACCCCCGTAAATTGTACTTAAATATATTAAAGGACCTCTCTCTCCCTCTCTAGCATAATCTGCTCTAAAAATGCTCACCGACTCACTGAAAACTTCACTCTCTCCGGTAAGCTCCTTCATCCCTTCCCCTCTGCTTTATCCAAATTTGTCACCATCAGTGTGATGATCCACCAATGACCCCATTGAACCATCACCCTCACCTTTGTAAACCCCGTCGAAGCAGGGATATACAGTTCACTTTGCCTGCTCTGTTTTTTTTTTTTAAACTGGATCGCAAGTTCTACTAGACATGTTGATTTCAATTGATTGACTATAAGTTGTAATATATTAAGCCACATAAGAAGACGAAGATTGTGTTTGATGATTTTCATAGTTAATGGTACTTGTATGGTGGGTGATGGAGAAAGATAAATGGAGGAGGACTGTTTCAGGTGTAAGGGCTGGCAATTGAATCTGATTCAGTGCGGGTACATGATATGGTGGTCTAAGGTACTTTCGGAAGAAGCATAGATAAAAAGAGAGAGAATTCAAAATCCTTCGACTGATTTCAGAACCTTTCGACTGATTTCGAAATCGGTCGACTGAATTCACTCCAACTGCCCTTCTTCTCTTTATGACTATTCTTAGCCTGCAAAATCTGTCCAAACTCCTTGCTTTCAATCATGAGACACTCAAGAGACTATCAAGACCCCTCCTCTTCTCGCAAGGCTCGACGAGTGTTTCACGCTCGAAGTTTCACTCTTCAGGATGAGAGTGACGAAGAAATGATCCGAGAACCAACTAGACGGGCTCCTTGTCAGGCTACACCTCAACCATCGGCCGCTCCACTGCCTCACGATCTGTCTCTGCCTGCTGCCACCACTCCCATTCGCCTGCCTCCATAAACGACTTGGATCACAAAGCCCACCGTAAATGCCACCATCGATCTGCGATTTTGCCGTCCACACCAAACCCAAACCTAAATCTAATCTATATAAGAAGAAGAAGAAGAAGAATAAGAGCAATCTTGTAAAAGAAGAAGAATAGTTCCGCTAAGTAATCTTGTAAAATCACCAAGACGGAGAAGAAGAATAATAGCAAGAAAGAAGAAAGCAATAGAAAGAGAAGAGAGGAGATGATGGAGAGAGAGAAAGGAGGGGGCGGCTGCTATTATTCCAGATCCAACAGTCTTTGACAAAAATAAGACCAAGATGGGTTTTGGTCGTCCGCTACATAATGTTGCGGATAGGTATTTATCCTAGGAGGAGAGAGAGAGAAACAGAGAGAGGAGAGAGAGAGAGTCAGAAAATTGATGGGAGAGAGAGAGTGTGTCAGAACTTAAAGAAAGATAGGACAGAGAAAGAGAAAAAAAGTCAGAAAAGAGTGTCTCAGTAGTCCGCTACATCATGTAGCGGACGAGCACTGCCTCAAACTAGAGGTATTTTTGTCAAAAAATTGTCCGCTACATAATGTAGCGGACGGACTTAAAAAAATGCAAAAAAAAAAAAAGATCGGGACCGTCCACAGACAGATCGCCTGTGGACGGCCAGATCGTGCTTGCAAATTCTCCTATTTTGCTAGCGCTATCAACGGATCAACATCCCTTCAAGGGATGCTGTTAGGTCTTTGAGGTTAGATATTTTATTCACGTTGAAGGTAAATCAACTCACTGAGACTTTCAGCACCTTATTAAATGTCTAGGGATTCTGATTCTATCCTAACCCGCAGAGTATTATGTGATGATTCCAGGTGTAGTTCCTTGAGTATCATTTTCTTCTACATCACCTTTTTTCCTTCACTTCTTTGAGTTGCTACGTCAAACTTTGTACTGGCCATCCTCGATAAGGTCACCTTTAGTCATGAAAAATTCTAGGATTCTGGTAGAAAACCTCGAAAATATCTCACTGCTTTAATTTTTCAGGATAATCTACCCCCTAATTTGATTCACCGTGCCTGAATTTTTGAATCATGCACTAATGTGATAGACTGCTGTTGGTTGTCATTCTGGATTCTAGTCTTTTCCCTCTTTCTTTTACAGGAACTGGCCGACAATATACCCAAAGACATTCTTCGATGGAAGCTGAAGCTACTTAAATCAGCCACCGCTTATGCTAATTCTCGCCTTCATGCCGTTAAAGCTGAAGTACTAGTGCTTGCTAGGTTTCTTTTATATCTGGCATTATCGCAGATACTGCTTTATATACATTTGTGATATTTTCTACTTCTATTTCCACCATCCAAGTAGCTTTCTTCTTCCTTCACATATTAGGATTGCAATGAATTGTTTGTGCTCGGCTGCTGATATGCAAAGTATGCTGTAAGGTGTAATCAATCCAAAAGCGTGTCAGTTTGTTGATGTATCTATAACTTAAATTGGTCGACTTTAAGTCCTTTCTTTTTTCGTTTTTCCTCGCTTTTATATGTAGCATTTGAGTTTCAGATATAAAAAAGCGAAGAAACTCGAGGAAACACTAGCCTTGCACCAATAACTATTTTCTTCACCATAATTTCTTGAATATGCTGCTTTTATTTTTTACTTTTGTTGTTACATGGTCCTGTACAAGTTGATCTTGTGGTTTCTTATTTTTGCAATGGCATCCTCGTCTATCTTTGAAATTTTCTTGGTATTCGATTTCGATTTTAAATGATTCCTAATGATCATGGGGCTCTTAATTCTTCATTTGTGCATTTTTGTCGTCTTTGAGAGAAAGCATAAGTGCTATTGAGGCTGGGGCATGAACTTAAGTATACTTGAGTTGGTTGCAAGGATTCAGCTCAACCCAAGAAGCCTGGTAATTGCTTGCCGGAAGTGCTTCTCACTTGACCCAGGGTCCTATAATTCTACGTTCTCAACAAACTTCTCTTTGCTGTTTTTCCATGACCATTCAAGGTGGTTCTGTCCTGCTAGCCATCCTTGTGAGTTGTGACAGTGGCCACAACTCTTACTCTGAGATGATAGTGCAAACTTTTACTTATGAATTTGCGGGGGTTCACTAGAGGGTTAAGCAAACTATGTTGACAGTACTCTAGAAACAGTTGAATCAGAATTGTCCAACGCCTCCTACCTCACTCAAAAATCAAAACAGACTATAATCCCCATCTTTGCCATGTTGTGCGCATGCCTATCCCCTTCTAGCCCGAGCTGGAAGAGAGTGAGAAAGACATTTTAACATACCGAACCTTACTCTGGCATGGTTGACTCTTTTTCTCCCGATGCTTCCTAATCTGCAATTATGTCTTCTTTATTGGACTCTGCATGATCTTCATAAATGTAGGAGATGTCGTCATTCATGAACTAGTACTTTTTTGTTCTCCAACCAAAATACTCTTTCCAGAATAAAAAGCTAACCTCAGGCACAAGGCCCCTGCTGCTAATGGTTCTGAAGAGAGTTAGATGTACGCAGCCTACCATGCTATTGCAAAGGCACTGTGTCCATGTTTAGAACTCATGACCTCCATATCGCAGTGTAATAACCTTACCAACGTAGATAGCATCTGTACTACTTTTGAGTTTGAAGCCTTGTTTGATTTGCATCTATACTATGTACTTGTGGAAGTCTAGGGCCAGTGATGTTATTGTGTAACAGTGGTAGGGATTACCTACTTTCGGGTGAAGATGAAGCTCAAAGGCTTTCGCGCTCATTGCAGAACTGCAACATTTGCTACTTCAAGGACTATGGGCAAGCTATTCTATTGGTATGTGATGACTTGCTATTTTGCGTTCCCTTTCATCCCCTCTAGGCAAGAGCAAAAATAAAAAGTACCTTTTAAGCGAGGATACAGGGGGGACACTTATGGAGTCTCTTTAAGTGTAAACATTTGTTGGCTTTGAGGTATTATTGATTATTGGATTCACATGAGTACAAAAGCTTGAAATTAAAAAAATTGTAAGAGGGTTAATTAAGTTCTAATGACAAATTCCAGTACATGTCCTTGGTTCTTGTTTGTTGATGCATGAGGTCAATTCAAATTACTAGATGTTTTATCATTTTGAGTTGAAGTGTTTAATCTAAAGAGTATCATATAAATTTGGGGTACCGTTGCGTGTTCTGTCAAAGCATTAGTTGATTTCACATTCCTTAATTGATATATTTGATGCTTAAGATAAATAACCTGTTCTGATCTTGATTTTCTTGGTTAGTGGGCAATGCTCAGGATAAGTTCCAGCATTACATTTTTGTGTCATTTTACGGTGCCAGATACCAAAACATGCTACGAGGTCAATTTTCGTATTAAGCATGTTCTGGAGGGGAAATCATAAATCCACTTTCACATGCGTACTGTAATTGTATTTGTCATTTCCCTTGTGGAAAACTACACAGAAGCTGTGCCAATGTACATGTTATTGCTGCTCTATTATAACTGTTGAGGGGTAACGGAACTGGTTTTTCAGACATAAAATGAACTTGACAATCGTTGACAATGAGATGTGACTTTCCTATATTTTCCAATGCACTGAGACAAACAGTTTTACGCACAAGTCATAAATATTCAGGTTTTTTTATTTTACACGAGTAAATTCATTGAAAAGTTGCCAGAAAGGGGCGACCGCCAAAACAGAGAATGGTTACTTAATAAACAGTTGAAATCTATGTATTTGTGAATTAAGATGAGAGAATATGGAATTAGGACAAGAGACAATAGTGATGATTTTTTTTTTTTCTCACAGGATATCGAGTTCCTTACTCATTTACATAGGCATTAGTAAAAAAATAATAAAATCATAACCTAAAATATGTAAGCCATGACATCAGACTAAAGCTAGATTACTAATCTACCCTTGCTACATGATAGCATTTGTTACACAGCATCATATCGACGCCTTTTGGAATACTCATAGAACTATGTTTGTTCTTTGGTTGGAGCTCCAAACCTCAAAAGTAATATTGGGAAGCATTTGTCCAATTTTGCTGACTGCAGTTGCTTCTTGTGCAGGAAGACAGTTTTAATCTGTTAACTGTCATTAAAGGTACTTACAAATACCGTCGTTCAAGGAAGCATGATTTTGTCATGGATTTTGTGCCTCCTAGCATCTCTGAATGCGAACAGGCACTTGAAGCACATAGGTAATCCAGCATAGCATGTAATGTTTATTTACTACTGGCTAATTTCGTCTGCGGTGTTACTTGATGAAATTGATTTGATCTGAGAGCTTTAGGGAATTTGTTCTGATTTTAGGACGAGGCTTTTGGTGAAGGTAACTTGATTGTCTTACACGCATCTTGCTTCCGAGGTATTCAGAACTGTAATATTTTAGCCTCCTTAAAGTTCAACACAATACAGTTCAAAGAAAGCAATATGCTCACCACTGATAGTATCAAAGTGCATCTGTGTAATGTTAATTAGCTTTTATGAGTAAAACAAGAAAAAAAGAGCAGAAAGACATGAACAAAGAAGATGAGATACATACAAAAGAAGGTTACAGATTTGTCCATGTAAATGTATGGAACTTGTGGTGTCAGAGACTCGGAGAGTCATCTCTCTCTCTCTCTCTCTCTGCGCACCCACCCAAAGCAATCCTCTCTTTCTTCCTATCTAAATTTCTCTCTCTTCTCTCTGATTATTGCATCCATCTAGAGGCGATTTTTAATGTCACGTTGCTAATGTTCCTCTATGTCCTAGCATGAAAGTTCTATTTGTCGTGTACTTGACCTCACAGACTTTCTACAGATCATTAGAACAAAACTAAGATTTTTCTGTCAGTAGTTGTCAAACTGCATCATCCACCTCCCTCTGTTTGGGAAGGCTCAGTACAACTTTAGCAGTAGCTTGTAGCACTGAAACCTTGGAAACATGAGTGTATTTCTAAATCTTTTGATCTTTAACACTAATTAGTCAATCCCTCCGAGCACCCTGTATGTGCGGGATTAAATATTGTGATGGACTTTTCCCTTGTCTAAGGGGCAGAGATTTTGAAAAGGAGATTGTGATGCCCCAAAACCAGAGGCGCGACTTAAAATCCAATCCGGTTAATATTCCTGTTAAAATAATATCTAGAACCATACAAATTGCTAATACCTCAATAAGGTAATCAAGAGCACTAATATTATCAATATCCAACAAGTCAATTTCTCAATTACTTCAAAAGTTGCAGCGGTTACAAAAGTAAATCCTCACAATACCCAAAAACGGCTACTAAATCAAAAAGGGTCTTGCCCAACCTTTCGTCACAAAACAAACTTATGAAAACTAAAATAAGTCCCAAGTAATAATACTAATAGCAGTGAATCCAAATCTTGCTCAAAATCCCAGCAAGCTAACCATGTTCTAACTGCAAATTCTATTCATCTCTCAAAATAAAGGGCGACCAAACGCCCAACAAGAGAAATACACGCACACATCCGGAGTACAATACGATAGTATCACTAACAAACACTTAGAACCAATAGAGAGAACGATGAATTTGCAAATTATATTGCTTCAGTACGTGGGTTGATTAAACGTGGTATGTAGTTCAATTAACATTTATTGCATTGTTCAGTAGTGGCCATCTCTTGAGGGTCACTAACAGAATATGATCACGCTCAAAGTATGACTAACAATATAGTTCAATCCAAAGTCAAAACAATGTAACACAGCGTCAAACCAAATCAACTAAATTACCATTAATTTTTTTTAGATATGGTAACTTGTCAACGGGTGAAACAATGGAGCAACATATTACCCAAAGGGGTAAAGAACGAAGCTAAAATGTCGATAGAAGTCGCAAATTAAATAGGCCGACAATGCTTGACAATTAGCTCCAATTTGAATAAATTGTCCTAAGACTTTGGGTTCCGACGTGGTGGCAAATTACCATAAGGCCCCCTGTTTCTTAACTTCAAATTGACTCTGGTAAATCACGGTTAACCCCCCACTACGAAAACCAGAAATATAATAAACAGCTGTTTGAAAAGATATTTTTCCTTTTGCAGGGTACTGAAGACACGGTTCTTCCTATGTACAAACCAGTCTAACTTGATAGCTGTTGGTTTATATGCTTTCAAGTTTTTCAAGGTTGAGTTGGCTGTGTGCTGACAGAAGGTAGCCTACTCGAGTGACTAGACATTCAAAGTTTTGTGGGTAGTGGTGGCTGAGGCTGATACTAAACTTTAATCAAATGCAGGTGGTATCTCTTTGCCATTAGCCCAGTAATGCTCTCAACTTTGGAATGGAAAGATAATGAGAGGTCTTGCAGGGATTCCAAATAGAGGCCCAGTCTTATTAGTTGGTAATCACATGCTGTTGGGGAGGGAAATTATTCCACTTGTTTCGGAGTTCATCAGAGAGAATAATGTTCTGGTTCGTGGTTTAGCACATCCAGCATTCTTGAAGGCTGGCCAGTCTAATGAGTTCTCCCTTTATGATTTCGTTAAAGCATGTGGTGCCTTACCTGTCACAGCAAGTAATTTTTTCAAATAACTAGCAACAAATTCGCATGCACTGCTTTATCCTGGTGGGCTACGTGAGTCTTTCCATCATAAGGTACGTTCAAGTTCCATTTTTCAGTTTCACGAGTCCTTGACTATTTGTTTGCTTTGCTTACAACTTATAGATTATGTTAAGTTTCCATCTGACCTAAAAGCTTAAATTGTTAGAACATGGAGCCAACAATGGATATCATGATTCAACACTCAACCCTCACGTGCAAGCCCAGATTGCACATGGAGAGTCAAATCAACGAGATAGAAATAATGTGTACTGGTGCCAAGTGCACAAACAATTATCGTAGTAAATCAAGGAAAAATATTTCAATGGGGCCAAATTCAAGTTGGAAGAATTGAAAGCAAGACTTTGCCTAACTTAGAGCTGATACCAAGTAATGAGAAAGAAAGGGAAGAGGATAATAATAACATTACAATGCTTGCAAAGAAATGCCCTTTATATAGTGGCCATACAAGGAAAAATCCAGAAGCTTTTGAGTTGTACTACACTGCACTACACTACATAGAAGGACTAAATTGCCCTGATGCTATGGCAAATTAATACGGTATCATGCTTCAACAATATAGGAAACTGCGTATCCGACTATCCGCTATATAGATCTTTTCACTTCTCTTCTTTCTCGCTCAAATGTCTTGCTATCATCTGCAAATGGATTCTCAGTAACCACTTTGTTGGTTGCATGGTGGGCCACTTTCGAAAACATTGGCGAGCATGCTAAGAAGTAGTTCCTTGTGAAGCTGGTTGAGATGAATTATAGGACCTTTTTACCCCTTGGGGGTGCAAATTTTGAAAGTGGAGGCTTAAAACTTTGCACTTTACAATACTTCGATATTTAAATGAAGTGCAAACATGCTAATCTTGTCTCAGTTATTACACCAAGTAGTAATGCAATTGTTTCTGTTGAAAAGCTATTGAATTTATATCGTGATGAGACAGCCACTACATGTTACATGCGGTTAACAGATTTGTATTAGTATCCTCTGATTTTTTACTTTAGAAATGCTTTGCATATTGGTGTGCTTGGCTTTTTTTCTTGTTTGTAGTCCTCCTTGGTGATTGCCCAATAGATGTATGTTGGTTTTAGATGAACATATAGAATATGATTTTCATCATTATGAGCTAGCTATGTAGTTCTCTACTGCTTTGTCAACTTCTTCACTCATCAATATTTGGTTCGTAACAGTAATGGCGCTTCTATGTTTTCTAGGGTGAAAAGTACGAGTTATTCTGGCCTGAAAAACCAGAATTTGTTAGAATGACAGCGAAGTTTGGGGCCACAATTGTACCATTTGGTGTTGTCGGAGAAGATGACCTAGCAGAAGTAAGCATGTAAACTTGTCTCCTCCAAAAGTTTCCCCATCCTCTGTTCCTTTTAATCTCTTTGAAAGTTGGAGATGTTGAGCATTTCTATCTGGCTACATCCAGTATCGGCCATTATACCCCTAACTCTGTCTCTTCATATTACCAAGCATATAATTGCCTGCTTATACAGTGATAAAAAATGATTCACGTCTTCTTAGCTTCAGCCATGCCTCAGCATGCCTCATGCCTAGGTGCATCTGTAACCCAACTTACTAGTATCCTAGAGGGGGTGGGTGAATAAATTAAGTGCTCTAATTAAAGCTTCTGTTTTAACCTTGCTTAAAGTAAGAATAAACTATAAAGCACGGAAGATTAAGAGAGGGGAGAGGACAAGTGAAATGCAGTTTGACCACCCACAGTATATCACTAAGTCAAGAATATTGTCTCACTACCACTAACTTTCCAAGCTTCCCTTGGCGACACAAATGCCAACAATCAACCATGGCAACATACGCACCAACCTCCACTTTGGAAGTGTTTACAGTGATAACCTTTCTCCCGAGGGAGATATAGACAAGTTCAGAAATAGTGTCTCACTACCACTAACTTTCCAAGCTTCCCTTGGCGACAAAATGCCAACAATCAACCATGGCAACATACGCACCGACCTCCACTTTGAAAGTGTTTACAGTGATAACCTTTCTCCCGAGGGAGATACAGACAAGTTCAGGATAACGAATTCTTTCACAAACTAGGCTCAAGTTTTACTTGTTTTCATGCTTCAAAACAAGTGCCCCCTAAGAAATATAGTTGTTGGAAGAAACTCCGGCCAAACTGGGAAGCCATGAGGTAGAAGTGGCCAAGTTCAGGCTCATGAGTCTCTTCACGAATTAGGCTCGAGTTGTAGTTCATCTATGCTTTGAGGTCTTCCTTTACATTCCTTTGCAACTTATCGTTCTTTTCATTTTCGATATGTTTTCTTCACACTCGCCAGAGGAAAGTTGACCACAGTTGCCACCCCTGCCTTTTTGCTATGATTTATAATGAGTTATTCTGCAAGTATGCCATTTTCTGAGGGTGGATTTGCTAATCAACCATTGGATTATTCCAACTCTGAGCGTGGCTTTGAAATCAATGTTGTTTTATTGATGGCATACTGGCTGATACTATCGTGTCTTTCTCATGCAGCAACTGGTCCTTGATTTTACTGGCATGTCGACACTCCCTGGGCTTAATGACGACATAAGGAGGATGAACGAAGAGATTAGACAGTTCAGGTAATGACTTTTTACCATGCATTATTCCCAAGTTTGTATCTCTGCAGACTGTTATCTGGAGACAATTTCTTTTCTCTAAGAAACGTTCTCTTTATTGACATGGCATATGCACCAATAGAAGTGACTTGGGCGAGAGACTATACCAAGAGATCCGTAGACCAGGCTTGTTGCCTAAGATTCCTGGCAGATTATACTTTCTGTTTGGGAAGCCTATACAAACAAAGGGAAGAGAGGAGATACTGAAAGACAGAGAATGTGCAAAGGAACTATACTTGCAGATAAAAGCTGAAGTTGAACGTAACGTTGCTTATTTGATGAAGAAGCGAGAGGAGGATCCATACAGAGGCATCATTCAGAGGACTATGTACCGTGCATTTGCTGCCCCTCTAGAGGGAGTCCCAGCATTTAAACCATGATTCATGGTATCCGAGAGCTTTACTGCTTAATGACAAAGTAATAATCATTGATAAGGGGAAAGTGTTCCTCTGCATTATAATTGTAAATAAGATTCTGTAGGGTAGACACCAATGTTTGCTTGTTCATCTCTACAAATCTTAACTAATTCCTTAACGGATATCACCACACAAGGCATGATCAATCACAACTAACCTAATTTTCTTGCCATTTGATTTACCCTTCTCTAGGGCTTTTTTGAAATCGGTTATGATTTCGTCGTTTGATTTCAAGGGGAAAGGGAGTTTCACTTTGATTACTCACCATCGGCGCGGGTGAGGTAAGCCTGGATGGATTTCTTAATAGCATCGTAGCCGTAGTGGAGAAGAAAGATGGAGTGCGGCCTGTAGAGCACATGTAACGCATAGTCGGGTTGCTCACGCAGCGGATCTCTCTATAGATATCTATAGATAGAAAGAGAGGGGTGTGAAAGTAAGGGACTTATGTTACCCCCCGACTTACGGCCTTTACGCTACCATCGGCGCGGGTGAGGTAAGCCTGGATGGATTTCTTAATAGCATCGTAGCCGTAGTGGAGCATAACGGTGGTATCACCGTAGTGGAGCATGACAGCGGTGTCGCCCTTGTTGAATTTGAAATCGATGAAGGACCAGGTGATGGGCACTGGAGGAGGGCGGCGGCAACGACGGAGATCTTGTACACGTGGTCGGCGTTGATGAGGTCCTTGAAGATGGAGCGGGTCTTGAGGATGGAGGGCTTGAGGCGGTTAAAGTAGAAGTCGTCGAGCTGCTGGAGGAACTGGAGCTAGTATCTTTGTAACCGTCACCAGCAGATCTACTGCCACCGCTGCCGGGCACTGTCTCCCTCTGCTGCTGCTGGGCTTTTTTGTATTGAGATGAGAAAGATAAGGAGAAGATAGGGGCATTTTCGGTATATTATAATAAATCAATGATGCCCTCATTTCCTAACAGAAATGGGTGTTATGTAACACAATACCAAACTACAGGGGGTTTAGTGTAATAAAAAAAGTTAGGCGGAGTAGTGTATAGTTTAGGGCAAATCTCAGGAGTGCCGTGTGTAATTTATCCTTATATATAAAGAGTATATTTTAAACCACGAGAGAGGTTGAATGGCTAATATTTTTTGCAAGTGGTAAACAAGAACAAGAGGTTGTCTGGATTTACAAGAGAACATTTGCATCATCTATGAGAACTGAAAAGAAGATAAGGTCAAGTGCTTGTTAGTTATAGAGCTATTTTTAGCTGGAATCTACATATGCCCCACTGTTGATTCGTCTTGCTTAATGGCAAGACCCAATTCAGTGTTCACCTTTTCTCCTCAAATTAAAGTAGCAAAAATGATTCCCTCGTCATTCTTATCCTGATGAAGTGTTGAAGCCGAATTGGATCCCTTATATCGTTTCTTCAGTTGAGGGGATTGAACGAATATCATAAAGAAAGTTCATTACTCGAATCTCCAAACGGTAGGGAACAGATGCTCTATATAAGTTAGAAGTGGTAGGCATAGATATTTGGACAAAGTGAGAAGAAGGTACCAAATTTAACACTTCTTTCGAGGAAATGGCTGGCTATGGTTATGGGAGTGCAGACTACTCGACCTACAAGGAGCCGGAACGTCCACGCTATGAAGAATACTGCAACTCCGAGCATGTTAGGCGCCCACTTATTGTTGATCGAGAGGGGAGGATACGGCCACTCTTTCAAAATGCTCCCGCGAGAAGGGAGCCACTCGGTAAAAACATGGGCATGCCCGTGGAAACCGACTACGAATACAACCCTCCCACGAGCAACTATGGTGAGTACAGACACTACAGCAACGACGACGACGACTGGAACAAGCCGAACGGCCGGTTTGGTACCAAGAGTCCTTATGATGGCTACCACGGTAGTAGGAACGATAGACGTCCGCTTGAGAAGCCGACGAATAGGATGGGTGAATTAGCTGCTGATTTCCTCAAGGAAGCCCTCCAGCCTTCTTCAGGTAAAGCTTCAAAAAAGGACACTGGCTATGCAGGGAAGATTGCCAGCGCTGCAAAGAGATATGCCATGGAAACGGTCAAGAATGAAGTAATCGACAGTAGAAAGGCCATGGACAAGTACAAAGGCCGCATGATTTAATAACCAGAGTTGTCATTAAATGTTACTCTGGACCTCCAGCAATTATCTCTCTCTATATGTTGCTTGTGTTTACTCCAGAAATCCGTCTCTCTCTCTCTCTCTTTTTTTTTTCTTTTGGCTTTTCCTTTTGAGCTGCCAATGCTTCAGGAAAGCGGGTGCTCGCATCCCTACATAAGTTGTATACATAAAGCTTCTCAAATAAGAAATTACAGAAGTTGGAGTTACCAGTAGAGCGAGACATCATGGAGTTATCCTGCGTTTGCAGAATTCAATATCAATCCTTGCCTTCAAAGTACCCTGGCCCTCTATCTATGTCCTTGAACACTGTTACAAGATTGTGATCATTGCAGCACTAGCAATTTTAGACGATTATGCGTAGAAACTGTTAATTAGTGTTTTCTAAAATAAAGTGTCAAGTTTGGTTATTTTTTTTTGTCAAATGATGAGAGGAAGGTGAAGAGGCAAAGAGGGAGGAATTCCACGTAGAAGGGAGTTGGAAAAGTAAGTGGGTATATGATAAATAACTCCACTTTAATATTTATGTGGGATGTTAAGGTGTATGCATGTGCACCGAGTGACGCTTTGATGGCGCACTTTGCACTTCGCGAGATGTGATTAGACGCCTTTAAGTTTTCGTGACGAAAATTAGGCCGCCGGTACAACGGATCGGGTCAGATCCAACAGTCAGCAGCTAGGTGGTTACATTTGCACCGGTTCGGGTTATACCCGAACGGTTGCACTTGTTGGGCAGCCGGGTGGTTCCAGTTCGGGGGCAGACCCAACTGTTGGGAGCTGGTTAGTTACCGGTTCAGATTTGAACCGTTAATCTTAACGGTTTCTGATCCAACGGACCAAATTGATTGGATGCATGAAGAAAGGGTGTGACCCTTGATTGGCAACCACTAGTGCTTTATAAATAGAGCACAATGGTCAGATTTTTAGACCTAGAAATAAGCCTCTATTCTCTTCACTTATTTTCTTTCTGTAGATATTTTACAACAAGAAATTTCTACAGAATTTCTTACTTGTAAAACCATTATCCAGAATTTTATACACTCATCTGTGGGGTGAATATCGTGTGTGCAAACGCTATTCACTAAGTGCGCTTCGTTGTATCTTGGAGGATATTTGCATGCAACCCGCTGCACACCGTTTTAGGTGGGGGCAAATATAAACTTAAGGAAAGCGTATTGCAACGTGCCTCGAAGCCAGTTTTTCTTTCAGTCATAAAGTCATACCTATATCACCATCAACAATCTTAAGTTTATATTCTGCAACAATAACATTCGTTGGGCTCGGATTTCCACTGCTTGGAGCGCTTTGATGGTGGGGACCTCGTTCGTTGGCAAAGGAAGATGCACTTTCTACTCATTACCAGTGAAAGTGTACTATGTGATCGTGAATCCAATACCTCCGGAACCGGTGAAAATGAGGAGGAAAGTGTTGCTAAAATGCGCGAAAGATTGAGGTGAGATCAAGATGATGAGATATGTAGACGACATATTTTGAATGGCATGTCCAACACGCTGTTCCATTTCTATCATACTGTCAAGAACGCTAAGGAGCTTTGGAACCAATTGGAGCGTCGCTACATTACCGAGGATGCCACCAGTAAAAGGTTCATTATTTTTAAATTTTTTGATTACAAAATGGTTGATTGCAGGTCGGTTATGGAACAATTTAATGAGATTAAGACCATTCTTGATCGTTATTCCCAACACAAGTTAGCCTTGGATGAACTTATAGTGGTTACATCAATCATTGATAAATTGCCTCCTTCTTGGATGAATTTTAGAAACGGCCTTAAACATCATAAGGAAGACATGAACCTTGACGAGTTGGGTACTCATGTTCGGATTGAGGAAGACTTGCGCAAGGAAGAAAAGTCTAAAAATGAGGGCGTTTCTAAAATTTTGACCTTGGAGGAAGAAGAGTCATCGAAGAAGAACTCCATGAGAACAAGAAAAGAAAGCTTCAAGGAAATGACGATGAGGACAAGGACAATGACAAGAAGAAAAAACACAAAGGGAAGTGTTATCACTGTGGCAAATAGGGCACTATACGCGTGATTGTCGTGCCTTGAAGAAACAGAAAAAGGCAACCAAAAATAATTTAGTTGCGGTAATCAGTGAGGCAAATGTCCTTGAAGATGACGACGCATGGTGGATTGATTAGTGTGCGACAAGGCATGTGTGCAAGGACAAGAGGTTTTTGACAACCTATGAATTGGTGAAGGATGGAAGCATTCTTTACATGAGAAATTCGTCAATTGTGCAAATTGCGGGCAAATGAAATGTCGAGCTCGAGTTTATATCCGGAAAAATTGTTACCCTCACCAATGTCTGTCATGTGCCCGAAATCAGGAAGAATTTAATTTCGGGTTGTATACTTAACAAGTTTGAAACCAAACTTGTTTTTGAAGCTGATAAGTTTGTACTCTATAAGGAAAGGGTTTTTGTGAGAAAGAGATATTTTTGTGAAGGATTGTTTAAACTCAATATTAATAATAAGAATGTTATTTCTGCTTATATTATTGAGTCACAATCTTTTCTTTGGCATAATCATTTAGAACATGTTAAAACTAGAAAAATTAATGACATGATTAAATTGAATCTTTTGCTTAGTATGCATGTAGATAAAGGATTTTGCAAGATGTGTATGCTTACTAAAATTACTAGAGATTCTTTTTAAAATGGACAAAGAGAGTCTAAGATTTTAGATTTAATATATAGTGATTTAGGAGATTTTCACTCCTCTCCTTCGTTAGGAGGAAACTCATATTATGTTACTTTTATTGATAACTATTCTAGGTATTTCTATGTTTATTTATTATATAGTAAAAATGATGTCATGCCTAATTTTATCACATATAAAAATGAAGTAAAAAATTTTGTGATGCCAAAATTAAAGTGCTTAGAACCGATAGAGGAGGAGAGTATTATAAGCCACCATTTTTTTTTGAAGAAAATGGCATAGTACATAAACTTTCGGCACCATATACACCACAACAAAACAGTGTGGTGGAAAGAAAGAATAGGACATTAGTCGAAATTGTTAATGCCATACTCTCCAACTCAGGTCTAGGAAAAGGATTTTGGGAGGAAGCTTTATTAACGGGTTGCTACATATTAAATAGGATTCTAACTAAAGGAAACAACGTTACTCCTTATGAATTATGGAAGAAAAGGAAGTCTAATCTAAATTATTTTAAGGTTTGGGCTTGTAGAGCCGTTGTAAGAGTTCCGGAACCAAAAAGAAAGAAATTGCGTAGAAGATGCATTGAATGTATTTTCATTAGTTATACTTTACATAGTAAAGCATATAGGTTCATGGTAGTGGAACAAAATAATTATTATTCTAAAAATACTATCATTGAATCTAGAGATGTCATCTTTGACGAAAGTAGGTTCCAATCACTTCCTAAGCAAGTTGAGCAAAAAGGAAGGTCAACGTGAAGTTGAGAAAAACCATGAAAATGAAGTGGAACCTAGGAGGAGCAAATGAATGAGAATTGCTAAAACTTTTGGACCCGATTTCTACATGTATTTGGTAGAAGGAATTAGGAAGGCAATACACAACTCCATACCGATTGTCTTAAATGTAGAATCCGACCATAGGACTTATGAAGAGGCCATAAAGTCTTAAGATTCTTCTTTTTGGAAAGAAGCAATAAATGAAGAGATTGATTCAATCATGAGAAATGAAACATGGAAATTGGTGAATATACCACCTGGTTCTAATCCCATTGGTTGTAAATGGATCTTTAAGAAAAACTTAAGGGTCGATGGATCGATTGAAAAATTTAAGGCAAGGTTAGTGGCTAATGTATTTTCCCAAAAGGAAGGTGTCGATTACTTTGACACTTATGCATCAGTTGCAAGGATAGCCACCATTAGGGTGCTTATATCACTAGCTTCCATCCATAGACTAGTGATTCATCAAATGGATGTTAAAACGACGTTCTTAAATGGTGAATTAGACGAGGAGGTATACATGCAACAACCGGAAAAGTTTGTTGTACGTGGACAAGAAAATAAAGTTTGTAAATTGATGCAGTCATTATATGGACTTAAGCTAGCCCCTAAGTAGTGCATCAAAAGTTTGATCAAATTGTGATGTCTAATGGTTTTAAAATATATGAATCAGATAAGTGTGTGTACAGTAAGTTCGATGGCGGTAAGGGAGTTATCATCTGCTTATACGTAGATGATATGCTCATTTTTGGTACTGACTTGGAACAAGTTGTAAAGACAAATAAATTCTTATCCGATAATTTTGAAATGAAAGACATGGGTGTTGCTGACGTGATTTTGGGAATTAAAATTATAAGGAATAATGGTTGCACAACCTTGTCACAATCTCGTTATATTGAGAAGGTATTAAAAAGGTTTGACCATTTAGACAGCACTCCAGTTAATACTCCGTTTGATGAAAGTATTAAGTTGTCTCTCGATGATGGTAGAGCTGTGAGACAACTAGAATATGCGAGTGCAATAGGCTGCCTAATGTATGCCATGACTTGTACTAGACCGGATATTGCTTATGCAGTAGGAAAACTTACTAGATACACTAGTTGTCCTAGTAATATGCATTGGAATGCAGTATATAGAGTCTTTAAGTACTTTAAATGAACCATGGATTTCAACATATGTTATAACGGGTATCCTTCTATTTTGGAAGGATACACAAATGCCAGTTGGATAACAAATCATGAGGATTATGCTTCCACAAGTGGAGGGATTTTCACACTTGGTGGGGGTGCAATATCCTGGGTTTCTAAGAAACAGACTTACATTACTGATTCTACCACCCAACAGAGTTTATTGCTTTAGCTGCAGGGGCAAGGAGGCAGAATGATTAAGGAATTTGCTTTTAAAAATTCCTTTATGGTCTAAGCCTATGGCTCCAATATCGATAAGATGTGATAGTCAATCAATTGTATCATGAGCATGTAACGAAGTGTATAATGGAAAGTCTAAACATATTAGTCTTAGACATAGCTACGTGAGCCAGTTGATTACCGAAGGAGTAATCACATTGGAATTTGTGAGGTTGTTGGAAAATTTGGCGGATCCGTTAACTAAAGGGCTTCCAAGGGAAATGATTATTAAGACCTCACAAGGGATGGGTCTCAAGCCCATGTCAAGGATCACCAATGATGGAAATCTTGACTCAACGCTTGCTAACACCAATTCTTGAGTTCAACAAGTCAAAAGTACATAATGATGGTGATTGCAAGCATAAAATTTTTAGTCATCCCAAGGTCATGTGCTTGGTAACCGTAATGAAAGAATAGGGTGAGTATTATGCTCTTAATAGGTCTATAAAAGGATCATTCTTTGGGGTGTTAGTTACGGTACACTTTTGATAGACCTGACTAGTGAGTGTGAAGTGAGGCCGCTTATGTCGAGTTTAAGGGCTTAACTCTAGAGCACTCACGAAAAATACGATACAAATTACATGGCCTTTATTGTATAAGCAGTTTTTTGGATTTGTGTATGGATAAAAGTTTCATGTGTGATATGTGACAAGTTAGTCAACAAGGATAAGTTGTTTAAAGTTTATCTACCACACTTTTTCAGATTAGGCTTGTTATGTAATCACTAAGCGAAGATTCAAGTCGCAAGACATCTTCATTTATGCATGTACTTTACTGGACAATAAGATCTATTTTTTGTTTTATTTTTATTTTATATTTTGTAAAATGGTGGGGATTGTTAGTGTTTTCCAAAATATAGTGTCAAGTTTGATTCAACACTGTCTCATTTTAATCTACAAGGTATATACAATATAAAAAATTTACAAATCCTAATTTTACAAATTAGGGCTTCAACCCAAATTCTCCCCCCACCTCGCCGCCGCACTTTCCTCGGCAAGCACTCAGCATGATAGCAGCATAAATATGACAATCTCAAAGCCGCCAATCAGTAATGTCTATAACATTAGTTGTGTGTGTGTGTGTGTGTGTGTGTTAACTAGCGGTGCGGTGGGTCGTGAAAGGCTAATTGATGGTGATTGTGGTTTGTGGAGGGTCAATTTGAGGCAGTGGTGGGTCGTCTAGTGGCGGTGGGTGAATTGGACAGGTGGTGGGCTAATTGGACGCATTGCTAGGTTGATTACTGGTGGCGAAAGACTGCTCTGATGTTGGGTAATGGCGGCTGCTATTATGGTGTTGGGTAGTAGTTTGATGCAAACAAGAATCTTATACATCTTCTTCTAGATTTTGAACCCCAAATTCAAAATTTCATTTTTGTTCATTTTGTTAGCTAAATCGTATTGATTTGCTACAAATGATTGGAATGAGAAAGCTGTGACAATTTATTGGGGTAAAAGGGCTGAAGAAAGGTGGGAAAGCTGAAGAACAGGGTGATGGTGGGACGCGATTGTGGTTGTGGTCGGTTATGGGGGGAGGGGAGTTTATGGTAGAGAGAGTGTGTTGTCTATACGTGTTGAAGCTGAAGAAGTGTAAAAGGGTTTGGTGGTGGGGCTGTATGGTGAGATTGAGGGATAAGAAATGATATTTGAAGAATTACATTCCTAAATGATGGGCATTCTGATCTTTTCATCTTTCAGTATTTTCATTTGGTCAAGAAACATAAGTGTTATTGTTCCAGCTAATGGGCACGCATGTAATTTTACCCTAACCTCAAGGTCATGGGTGCTATTAAGTCTAAAATTTTCTTAACTCTTAAAAACTTAAGGCATATGTAATATTTTTTTCCTTTTTATTTTGATGATACAGGTCTTTATTTGATGAATGATCTAAAATTATTCTTGATAAACTTTTGTTGAGTTTGTATTTATATTAAACCTGTAATGCGTATATATAAATGTAGGGTCAAAAACGTAAGTTTGTAAACATTATTAAGATTACGTAGTTCATTACCATTATCTGATATCAACTTCACCCGTTATTTCGCAGTATAGATTTCGAAAAGACACAAATAGGCACACATGTAAATAGACTTTTTAGATGAGTAGTTTTGGTATTATCAGATAAGTCTGTGTTAAAAATAAAAGTCCTTATTTACTACTAAAATGAACAAGGTCATGGTAAATAAAAAATAAAAGAACTCTTTAGAGTACATTATAAAAAAAAGAGAGTATACTTTTTAATTAAAAAGTAGAAAAAAAGAAAGTAATTAAGATTAAGCGTAGTTTTAGACAAATTGTAGTTTTAGGATATGAGTCTTGTTATATGAGTTTTTCATTCTATCCCAAGAGAGGAGAGGGTGGGGGATAGAGGGAAGAAAGTGGTTGAGTAGAGAAGTAAATTGGCTGAGGATCAAATGTGGAGAGAGAAGTTGTATAACAAAAAATGTACAAAGGGTAAACATGTGAGACACCTGAGGAATCTTTCTTAACTTGGAAATTGATTAATTTTTTTGGATAACTCAAAAAGAAAATATAATAATTTTTTTTGACACAGAGAGAATAATAGACTAGATTTGGGTTTGAAAGTAAGACCATGTTTTGTACAATTAACTTTTCATATTTTGAGTCTTTGATTAGTACTTAACAACTGATTTATTGTTATAATTTAACTATAATAGTCATAACAATTAATTTCAATTGTGTTTTTCATTATGGTTCATAATATTTTTATTTTAAATTACTATATAACATGCAAAGCACGTGATCCTTACTAGTATGTGTGTGTGTGTGTGTGTGTGTGTGTATGGAGCTGATCCATTGAGAGCGCTAGCAAAATAGGAGATTTGCAAGAGCAATCTGGCCGAAGGGATGGACGGCCCATATATTTTTTTAAAAAAACTGTCAGTCGTCAGCGACACAGTATTGCCATTTGATAGTTAAGTGTAATGTTTGGTATATTTGTCATCCTAAATTGGTCTATTCATGAAGGTTGTTCAAGAAATGTCATTTGATAGTTAAGCGTAATCTATTTCTACATAGGTCTTGTTTCACAATGCATGATCGTGGCGAGCTCGTAGATGCTAGTGATCCGTATGTAGGACGAACATTTTGTTTCTCACCATTCAATCATTCTCAATGAGAGCAAAAAACTATACAAACAATGCTATCTCAAATATCAACTGATTTGAACACAAATCAGTCAAATCAATCATCTTCAACATTCAACACAAATCAACTGATCTCAACACAAATTAAATCAAACTAATCAAATCAATGACAGCTTTCATAAAAATAATCAAGATTTATTAAAAAAAACTTATTCGAATGTTACAATGTCAATTGTGGTCCTCATCTTCAGTCGGATTCTCGTCCTTAGACGGATTTTCAATAAACCTAACAGCTCTAGGCCGGCCTTTCATTATTTGTCAAGCTATCTTATATCTAAAGCCTTCTACGCATTCTTCACTCCAAACGGCCGCCTTGAGGCTCTCAGACCGACAAATGTAATCCATATACATGCAGACGAAGACGTCGCAGTCCGAAATATTATGTTGCTTGGGCCTCCTCTTCTTTAATCGAAATTGGAGCTTTGGCTGCGCCGATAGTCTTACATCCCGGATAGAGTGGACCATGGTACAAAATATATTCTGGGAGAAACAGAAAACAGCGTAAGACACGAGTTAACATTTACAATTGGCAAGTTACAATAAACATTAAACAACAATCGTAAGATTACCATATCCAACTGGGCTTTGTACATCTGCAACACAGGCATCTTGATGGTATCGTCGTGGAGACTGTCGATGACTGATACGATTTTATTTGTTGGTTCATAGCAAACTAAGTACCAGTGGCTTTCCCTTAAAAATGGGATTAGAAACACGTCTGCAACCCTTGCGCTCACTGGACTATCCCTAGTAAGATACGCTTGTAGGTTAGCGGACGGTCTCCACTCGCTCAACTTTTTCTTCCTCCTTAGCTCGACCCACTCACGCCATTCAGATAATAGGAGGCTATGAAAAAAGCATCCACCAAAAAAACGTGCGGATACTCATTCAGCCTCTCCTGACCCCTTCGCTTCAAAATCTCCACGTATGTCGAGATGACACCTTTGTCTAACCAATCCCCCGGAGCCAGCGAGGCCATTTTTCCCCACGAGCAACAGTAATCCATACCATTCGGGTGCTCCACACTATATGACGCTTTGTCTCGGGGAGGGGGTTGCTAAAATAACGAGCTCGGATTTCTTCGCGTTTATGCGGCTTTAGGGGCTTCAATGGATGCCCTTTGCGATATTGCCCTCGGGGGTCGACCTGGGGATATTGCCCTCCTTCGGGGGGGTCAACCGGGGGATATTGTCCTCTGGGAGAGCCAGATGGTCCCTCCCATGAGACAATGGGCAGTGTCTCGGATAGATTGATGTTTCTGAAACCCCAGTCCTGCGTGACTTGACTCTGAGAGAGGGGTCGGGGTTCCGAGTCCAGAAGCAAAGAGAACGAAGGCACACTGTACTCTTCTCACGGCACTTGAGCCTGTCCCATGGTGCTTGGCGGTCCCCAATCACCACCCATTCCCGATACTGAGAAACCACTGTATCCCTAACTCACTCCCGAAGTCTGTCCTGAGGGATCACCGTATCCCTCGCTCACAAAAGGGGGCTGCCACCCCAGATAACCCATTCCCAGGCTGACGCCCAAAGGCTGTCCCAATGGTTGACGCAAAAAAAACCCGTAGCCAAACGTCAACGCATTAGCCTGTTGGCGAAGCTCCTCACCCATTGCATCCACCAGATCCTTCCACTCGCTCAACTTCTGGAAGAAGGTGAGTGAGGCATTAACCTACATTCAAAGAGATAATAAATAAGTAACTTCAAACACACACTTAAAATCATCAAATTCAATTAAAAGCACTTGTTGGGTAACTTACCATATCGTATGCCATACGCTCATCAATATGACCCCTAGGGTGGTACTTTTCCCCGCGTTGAAACCTTACTCGGGCAACTCTCCTCCGGGTGATGTGGTAGTACCACTCATTGTATTGTTCGGTGCTGATCACAGGGTCAGGCTCTGACACAATGGCCGCCAATGTGTCCTACGAAGAACTCCAAACCTCTATTTCATCTGCGCACAATTCGTGCGCATTCGCCTTGCCAAACTGTCTGACACTCGGTGGGTTCCTGTTGACCCTCATATCTGGGGCATCGGCTAGCAACCCTTACAGGCAATCAAAATGGCACATTGCTCGGCCTGGGAGTTGCCACTCTGCGACCTCAAAATGGATCAGGGGTATGCGCTGCAACCCAGAGAGCGTGAAGATGAACGACTCTCCCACCCGTCACGCCAGACGTCTGTATGGTGCCCAACGCATTTGACCCGGAGACAGCGAGTCCAACTCCCCTCGATAGTAGGTAATGTTCTGATGGGGATTGTGTCTCCTCGGGTAGTTTCTCTCTTTCTGGCTGTATTCTCAAGCACACAACCAAGGCCACACATAATCGGTTCCATCCCTACGCCTGGGTGCGCCAGGAGCAAAGTGTTAATAAGACCACACCTAAAGACAAAGACACATTATATTACCGCAACGTCAAAATTTATTGTCAACCGACTAATAAAAAAATATCGATAACCTAATTAAGATTTATAAAAATATACCTGCAACAGCTAGAGACATGCACATATAGCCTTGGAGTCGGGCCTCGTTGCTTTGTGCAATGCTCGGTACAGGTACGCAAGAGTTACTACACCCCAAGCATAATCCCCAACCTCTAGCAGGTTACCCAACAAAGGTAAATATTTGACACTGACCGTATACTTCGACATTGTTGGGAACATAATTGCCCCCATCACCCACAAAAGGAAAGCTTGTGTGTACAGCACAAGCATCTGATCCATGTAGTTATCCGGTAGAACCTTGTAGGTATCTAGCAACCACTTCAACTTGATACCACCACTGCTAAATTGATCCTGGGGTATCGAAGTAAAGAAGTCCCTTGCGATTCTCTTATTCGTTGCTTCCAACGGAGGAGCTATTACCGGCCACCCCGTCATCGATAACCCTAAGATGAGCCATACATCTTCTAGGGTAATTGACATCTCTCCGAGCGAGAAGTGAAACGTATTCGTTTCACTTCTTCACCTTTCAACAAGGGCACCTATTAAGTGCCGGTCAAGGTGTTGAAAGATCTGCCCATGCGTGAAAATCTCGAACCCAATTCAACGCAATAATCTTTTTTGGTATTTGTTCAATTTTCATAATTTGAAATTATCAGATACCTCTTGTAATATTCCGAATTTCGGGAGTCGGTTAAAAATACCATCTGGGCTCTGAAAAATAAACGGGCACTAATTTTGAGCAATACTCGGGTATTAGAAGCTTGTGGAAGCTTAAAAGAATTTTAGGGCAAAAATGTAATTTTTGAAATGTTGGGGGCATTTTCGTAATTTTAGAAAACTACAGGGGGCATAACTGTAAATTGATGTCTTCGTGACGAGAAGTAATAAAATGGGTGATAGTATGTGTTTTAGTGATCTTTAATCAGATCATACTTTATTCGGGGCCAAAAGGTAATTAATTAAAGTTTGGGATTATTTTGTAAATTTGAAAACTTTGGGGGTCAAATTGCAAATTTTGGAAACTTGTACCTAGGTGTCAAAATTTGAAAACAAATGGGTCATAAGTTGGTGACACCTCTAAAATTTTGATGACTAATTACATTATAACATAAACTAATGAATAATTTAATGTATAAGAAATTAAATAGAAGAAAAACAAAAGAAAAGAAAACATAAAAGAAATCGGGAAATTCAAACAGGAACAAAACAGAGGAACAGTAACATAAGAAATGGAAAAAAAAAGAGAGAGAGGAAGGAAACAGAGGAGAAGAACAGGATTCAGGAAAGGGAACCATCGAGAAACATAATCAGAGAAAGCTGGATATAAGCTGTAAGGAGCAAATTCCTTTTGCTTGTTTATGTATACATCTGTAATTACATGTTTTAGAGGGTATGTGTGTAAGGATGATCAGGGGGCAGAGGTGACCACGACTGTGATTCATGTGTTATGCGTGAAAGAGGAGTGATTTTGTGGGTAAAAAGTGATGGGAGGGTGTAATCCGTGAATTAGTATGTGTTTCGGTATAAGGCGAGTGTGTGTTCTTGACTATAGTGTGTATGTGTGTATCTTTTTGTGTGTGCACAGGTGAAGCAGGGGGAAAGGAACAACTGTAGGTGCTTGTGGGTGTGTAATTGTGAGTATAGATTTGGTTATTGTGCAAATGGTGTGTATAATTGTGTGTGTGTGTATAAGTGTGTAAAGGTGTGGGATAATATGTGGCTTTGAGTGAGAGTGAGAGGTCTGTGAGCTGGGTGTATTCAGGCAAGGCGTGGGACTTCTGGGTTTTTGACGAGGAAGAAGTATGTACAGGAAGGAAAAGGGGCTGGGTTAACCCTTTAATTCATAAAGTGTCGCTAAAAGTATTTTAGTTTAACAATTTATCCTCCATTTTTTATAACCTGTTTAGAGACCTATTTGGGCAAAGTCAGAAAGAGTAACCCCAAATATTTTTATGAGACGTACGCTCTGGAATGTTTTGAGAATTTTCGGAGTCCGCAAATAGCGCTAAATTGGGGTACTGATTAAAGAACTTTATTGAATTATTTAGCATAGCAAACCAAGTTATTTTAACCTGAAAATTTTATGGAAGCCCTATTTTACAGATATGATTCATTATTTAAAATTTTGGGCCATTCCAAGGCCAATAGGTATTTTTTGCGAAACTAGCCTTTTAGCGCTCAGTCCGGACACCAGTTCGGAATTTTTGGGCGAAAAATTTGTAAAATAATTTTTAGGCCAGAAATAACATCAGGATACTTAAAATAGCGGTTTAAGATATTTTCAAAATTTTTTCGGTGCTGGAAACCCCCAGGGGTGTTTTGGTAATTTACCACCCCGAAGGGGTATTTTGGCAATTTTACCTATAAGAGGTGTTTTGAAGTAAATTTACATACAGTAAGATTATTTTAGTGACTTTGCTTATGGAAAAGTCATTTTGAGAATTAAAGTGTAACGGGGGGTGTTTTGGTAATTTGTCACCCCGAAGGGGTATTTTGGTAATTTGACCTAAGAAAGGTATTTTTACATAAATTTACATATGGAAAGTTTATTTTAGTGATTCTACTTATGGGTAGACCATTTGGGTGATTTAAGTCCGAGATGGGCATTTTGGTAATTTTACACCCTAGGGGCATTTCAGTAATTTTACATACCTGGTGAGAGGAGGTTCATTTTGGGAGCATGTGTGAATTCGTATTAAGTTATACTTTTGTTCTGTAGGCTGTATTCTAATGGTTCGATTATTCCGTTTAGGTTAAAGCTAAAGACTTCCGGTTAGGATAATTTAGCTGCGGATCCAGGTAAGGAATTCTATCTGAACCTTGGGTAAGGACTTTTGTCCGAACCCTTATTCGATTACTTGTACTCGTAAGTACTCATTTGATATATTTATGGCTAATGCCGAACTCTGAGTTATGTATTGATATCAGCATGTTCTTGCCCAGAAAATCCTAATGTTGAACCTAAATCGGTTATTTGAAAATCTTGTGATGCTCGCATGTTATTGCGGGCTAAGCAAATTTGATAATTGTTTGTATCCACTCTCCCAAATTGTTGTGATTATATTCGATAATTATTCACAGTCGTTTTTGTTGTTTATCTGTGATTTCTGATTTCTTTTGAATTGTTATGTCTAAATCTGATATCTGTTCGTAATCGTTTTTGTTGTTTATCTGTGATTTCTCTTCTGAAATTATGATTTCTTCTGAAAATCCCAAATGCTGACTCATGTCAGTATAATTATTGTTATGAGAACCCAAATTGATTTCGGGGATATGAGTTTATGTTAACGCTCATTGATATTGTTAATTTCTGTGTTGACCTGGATACCTGTTTAGTGGGGAGGCGATATAATGTGGTTGAATCCTGCATGAAACGCAGGCTAGTACCCAAGTGGACTAGTAATCATTTTAGTACATCATGCATGAGTACACTATATGAGCTTGCCATAATGGCATTGCAATCGCCCAGGATCAACATTTGATTTTTGATTTTCTTTAGCTAGAATGATTTGTACTTGGGTTGAAAGCCCTTGACAAACATTCATTGTACTTAGCTAGAAGGATTTGTACTTGGGTTGAAATCCCCTGACAAGCCTTTATCGTATTATCTGATTTGATTTATGCTCGGATTAAAATCCCTTGAGCAAGGAAAATTTTCGTGGTACTTGAAAATGCAGACTTAAAAAAGATCTTTTATTGATCGTTTTGGATCTATTCTGATTGTTAATATTTATTTTGGTATCTATCTATAATGAACTTTGTTCAGTTTGGGTAATTATTGAATTTTGATCGTTCAAAGTGTCTTGAAAATCATCGTCGATTGGATTTTTCGAAGTTGTGTTATAATCTCTTTTGTAGTCCTTGTACGACCTTACTGAGCTCCAAAAGCTCACTCTCCGTTTGATTCCCTTTTGCAGGTGACGATAAGTTGTAGCAAGTTCGGGAATGGATTAGAGTCTGCGTGAGGTTCCGGTGAGCCTACCACTACTGTGTAGGTAGACCCCTGCGTGGGTCAGTACTGTAAATTCGTTTTTAGGAAAATTTGAATTGCGAAGAACCTAAGCTGTAATGGTTTAAGCTAAGCAGTTTGTGATCTAGTATTTTGAAAAAATTGAGTTGATGTTGAATTAGATGATTTGAAATATGCATTAGTGAACAGGTCTGACAGGTGTAATGTGATCCGGTAGGTTAACGACCCAGGAGTTCGGGGCGGCGGAGCTCCGGATTTCCGGGGGCGTTACACCTCTACTGTGTTGAAAAGTGCTCTTTCCTACGAATAAATAAATACAATTTAAGCAAAGCTATCAGTGTACAATGTTTTATGAGAATAAAAGGGTTGATAAAATAAGTATCTTACTTCACCATCCCATATGAGTGTACTGATATTGTTTGCTTGGTCGTATAATATGGAGGGATCTTCTGGTCCAGGGTTAAACACCATTTTTTGCAACTGAAATTATGAAAAAACGAAAGCTTTTATCAAACGCTCAAACAATGCATGATACATATAAGCAAAGCACATGCATAATACATACAACGCTAGCATGACATCATATATATATATATATATATACACACACACACACACACATACATACATACATACACGGAATCGAATTTTACGAACGCTAGCACATGATCAAATAATATGCAATACGAATATGTATAAATTGACAAAAGCTAGCATATGCTCAGTACATAATGAAAACCATGTATAATATGCAATACGAATATGTATAAATTGACAAAAGCTAGCATATGCTCAGTACATAATGAAAACCATGTATAAGACGCAATACTCATAACAACTCTAGATTATGAATAAATAAAGGATTGGTTTGTGAACTTAAGTGATTGATGAGACGATTAAAGAATTTCTTAGGAAGAAATTGCGCAAATCTTCTTGTCAACGTCGCTAAAAAAATTTGTGAGAAGAAAGAAAATGAATAGGAGTCTCAAAGTTAGGTTTTCCTGTATTTATATGTTCCATCCGCTACATAGTATAGCGAATAGTAAACAGTGTCCGCTATACAATGTAGCGGACAACATTTTTTTAAAGTATGTACGCTACACTGTGTAGCGAACGGTGAAAATAAGGACAAAGTAACAGTCGTAGGGGGACAGGACTGATGTGACAAGTGTCAGGGGGGATGTGGATGACTTGACCACCGTCAGGGAAAAAGCCGTCCGCTACACAGTGTAGCGGACAACTTTTTAGCGATAATAAAAAAGTTGTCCGCTACACTGTTTAGCGAACGAGTTGGGAGGGGCAATCTGGTAAAAACTTACGTCCGCGACACAGTGTCGCGGACGATTAACAGCTTTTAAAAAAAAAATCTTCGGGATGGATGGCCAGATCGTGCTTGCAAATTTCCTATTTTGATAGCGCTCTCAACGTATCAGCTCCTATATATATATATATATATATTTGAAAACAAATGTAGGAATGATCTACTGTGTACTCCTGTTCGCGCCTTATTTATTAGTAGTAATAAGCTTCTCCCGTATGGAATTTCAGAGGAAATTGCAACCGGTTTTTACCTTGTAGGAAAAGTGGTGGTCTTTTTATGATCATTTCTGGTTGATGCTGCAATGGTCATCTTAAACTTGATTAGCAGCTACTTCTAGATTACATGGACCGGAAGAGAGCCCCTTTGTAGGGGCCATGTAAGAAGGCAAACCAGTGGTTTAAGGCGATACAAAAACACAACTTTAACCCCCCAGTGAATGTTCTTGCCATAGTTGATGTATGGAGTATTGTCCTCAAGTACTAGCTCCCAAGCTCTGGTAACTCGGATAGTAGTATTATACAAACTAGAATGATAATATGAGAGAGCAACAAGGAAATCAACAAAAGCTTGAGATTAAGGCTCGTTATGTATGGCCTATTTGATTAAGGCATGATCCAGAGAAGAACTAGGAGATGCAGTTGGCCAAAAAACCTACGCAAGAAATGGAAACACAGTATTAGGAGGGATGTATACACAGAATGTTGTGTGGGATGAACGAGAATACTGATGGATAAGATTAAAACTAAAAGTAAGATGCGAAAAGATGTGGTCAAATTGATTGACACGGAATATCGCATTTTAGGTTTGCCTGGAGTTCTCAACTTGGTTCATGAAGACTTTCCTAAAGACTAAACATTCACGGGTTCGTATTCTTCAGGCAAGTGCTAGATATGTCTGCTTCAAAGGTGGAGATAGAGCTCCAAAATTCCCTGTGAATCGCCATTTCAATTCTTCAACAGTTGTAGCAGAAGGATAGGTTTAAACTTTCTTTTCCCATCTAGGAAGATTGGTCCTTTCACTTTACTAATCTATGGAGATGATGCATTCCACATATAAAGCAGAATATTATCTTTTCCCTGTCACATCTAGAAGAAACCCCAAGGACTCAATCCCTTGATATTTTTTGGGGAAGATATATTCTCTTTTGCCTAAAAAGATATATCCAATTCCCAAAAAGATATGTTATCTTGAGGCAAAGGAGAACAAATCTTCCTTATATAAGGAGAAACATTGCCTTTTACTTTGAGTTAGAAGAGAGTATTTTGAGACATTTTTTAGGGAGAACAGAAAATAACATCCTATCAAATCTCATAAATGGCCAGGTATGGTTACGCAACTAGAGGCTACACGGAATACGGCCAAGATGAGTGGAATAAAGCCAGCTACCGGGGATACAGCAATGGCGGAAATGTTTATGGATCAGTTACTGTTGATGGCGAGCTAGGGAGGAAAAGTTCTGGCAGTCGCTACATTCCTGCGGCGGAATATGTCACCAGGGAAATAGCTTTTCAGCAAGTTCATATGCCTATGGGTACTGGACCTGACCTTCTAACTAGAGTTATTTATCCACAAGTCATGCCAACCGAGGACACGGGGGATGCTATGGAAATCCTGAATAAAAGTGACCGGACTTCCTCCATTCACGCTGATGCACCAACGTCGCAGGTCAGTGCACCATTTTTACACAACGGTGACAGGTCTGCAACAATCCTTGCTAGCGCTGATGCACCGCAGCCTGGGCTTAGTGCACCACCCTTGACAGTTCAGGGTAAGTATATTGATGCAGATACTAGTGACAGGTCGTCATCCACCAGTGTTGCTTCATCGCAATCACGTTCTAATACTGCACCACTTGCAGCAGGACCAAAAATAGGCAATCCCTTTGAGACAGTTGACAACAGGGAGGTTCCTAGGCGATATGCTCGCCTGTTCAAGATAGCATAGCAGTAGCATCAACCTGGGCATGCCTTAAGTAATAGATTGTCCTCTTTGATCTTGAACTGCACTTTCTTACTCGGATTTTGTTAGTTGGTGTTAAGGAAATTTGGAGGTGAGATCAGTTGCTTAAAGTGACTCTTTGCCACCAAATGTTTGATTGCCATGAATAATTCGTGCTAAATACAACTTTGAAAGACACTAGCTTCAGACGCAGCAACTCCATACGATCCTCGGATGAGCAGTACTTTCAGCTACCATTGCCAGATTGCAGTGAAGATATATCAAGTAGGTTTAGGCAGCAGACCCTTGAGTAGTGTTTCCATGGTGTAAAAATATAAAATATCCATCTAGTTCCTCTTTTGGTATGAAGTGAATTTGGTGTGACATACTCACTTGACAATAAATCAACAAATTTAAATCTGAAAGAACTACTGTTTTTCTTTTCTTATAAAACACCTAACACGGGTGCTGTTTGGCACGAATACTATGTTAAACACAGCCTCCAGTAGTGAAGTTCGTAAAATGTCTCTTAAACTTGTCCCGATTGCTATGTCATAACAGTTTGCCGATCCAAGCACCAACTTCCAAACAACAAGTGATGCTCTCTGAATTACGGGTTGTGTTTTTATTTTGCTACTAATTACAAATTCTGCTTCGAGTCACCATTTTGTATTTGCTCATTCTTTTTGACATGTTCGTTTAAAAAAAATCGGAAAGACATCTACACGTATTTACCATCTAAATAACACTAAAACCATTATTAGATGCAGGGAAGCAATTACAGATGCATATATAAGAAGATGAGAAAGTATATAACAAAAGCACCTCAAGCTTATCATTACGACACTCGAAAGCCTTAATATTGTGTAGCCAAAAATAGCAGCAACGAAATAATAATAAAGCAGTTGACTAGCAAAAACCACAATGATGCTAGCTAGCTACCTTGTCCCTCTGCTCCTTCTTGGCTGAGTTGGGATGCTTTGTTCATTCCTGAAGAAATTGTCTGGATCAACCATGGTCTTAACTTTCACCAACCTATCAAAATTTCCCATAAAATACTTGGTCCCATAAACCTCACCCTCGCTGTAACTATCTTTCCCATTAGCAGTAACACCAATATCAACATCTCTATAATTCAAGAATGCACCTCTAGGGGACTTTGACACAAACGGCGTCATATAGCTGTACAACCTTCTAATCTGACTCAGGTAATTCTTCTCAGCCTCAGCTCCCCCATCATTCCAATTCACCGAGTACTGAATTTTGTAGATATTCCCTGCCCGGTGAGGGAAAGGCGTTGCGTCGGACGCAATTTCACTCATTCTCCCTCCATAGGGGTTGAATACAAATCCAACTTTCCCCAATCCAATCATTTTCTTCCATATCCATTCCAACCCATCCTTGGAAATCGGATGCTGCACGTAGTCCGATTTCCTCTTCAAGTAATTCGCGTCATACTTCCTCGACAATAGAACATCAACGGACGTGCTGTTGTCGAAATTCGCCCAGTAAACCACTGACTCAATCCAACTCATTTCCATGCAATCCGCCTTCTTCAAACCCAACTCAGGAAACCCTTTGTTCATAACACCCATTAGCCGATTCGCATCACCTAGAAACAATGCAATGAATGAGGCCCTAATCGTCTTCTCGCCCTTCTTCTTACTACTCACCGGTTGCAAAAGCATCCTAATGAATAAATCGTTATCAAGTTTATCCGCCACAAATTGCCACCGATGAACAATATCAGTGGCATTTTCATCTAAGCCCTTCATAACTCGAAAAACCGTGACAGTTTCGGGCACCGGGACCAACTTAACTGTGTATGACAGTATGACACCAAAACTAGCACCACCTCCACCTCTAATAGCCCAAAACAAATCTTCCCCCATGGATTTCCTGTCCAAGATTGCACCATTAACGTTAACAATCTTTGCATCTATCACATGATCCACCGACAAACCGTATTTTCTTAACATGGTACCGTACCCCCCACCACTCAAGTGCCCACCTACTCCCACAGTCGGACAAACCCCAGCAGGAAACCCATGTACTTTACTTTTCTCCCAGATTCTGTAATAAAGTTCGCCTAGAGTCGCACCAGCTTGAACGACAGCCGTTTCGTCAGCAATGTTGACGGATATGGACCTCAAATTGAACATGTCGAGGATAACAAACGTCTCGTCAGAGATGTACGACAAGCCATCATAGTCGTGGCCGCCGCTACGGGGTTTCAGCAGCAAGCCGTTGGCTTTGGCACATATAACCGCGGCTTGGACGTGGGTTTCGCGTTTAGGGGTGACAATGATGGCCGGTTTGGGAGCGGAGGCAGCGGTGAACCGGAGATTCCTGATGTAAGATTGCAGGACAGATGAGTATGATGAGTTCTGCGGGTTGTAAACTATGGATGAAATTTGGTCACTTGGGTTTGAGTTTTTCGAGAGGCATTGGATGAAGTTGTCATAGACTGGATTTGAAGCGGCGTAGGAAGGAGAATTAAAGGTAAAAAGAAGGGGAAGAAGAAGAAGAAGAACCAGAGGGATTGAGACAGAGACTTTCATTGTTTGGCTGATGGGTGATGAATGGAGGTGGGTATGCGTAGATGTGGTTGTGGGGTTATATACAGTGAAAGTGGGAAGTTTCCAAGACGACCGCCCTACTCGTTTTCTGAGTAGAATAGAAAATTCAACGGAAGATCGACAGTGACTACATAAAATATCTTCTATTGTCTATTACTATTATCTTTTTTCTTGCTCTTTTCATTCTTTTTGGAAGAACAATCAAATCAAATCAAATCAAATCAAAATCAAATCAAAAAAGAGATTCTAGAAAACATGTAGAAGTCTTTTTCGTTGTTTAGTGTGCAAGGATTTTATTTATTTATCTACTAGCTACTATTACGTACTATCCACGAAAAACAGTATTAATTAGTAATGAATTGGGAGAAGAAAAATTAAGGGGTTTGAAGTCATGGCATGAGAGCATGATGATCACGTCAGTATGGGAAATGTAATTGATGGCTACGGCGAAACAATAGAGGTGGATTTACCATACTACATTCATCCCTCGAATCATCCGGGCCTAGTGTTCATGACGCATCCATTGACAGAAAATAGTGAAAACTACTTTACGAAACATGATGACTGCACTTGAATCGAAGAACAAAGTGGGGTTTGTTGACAATTCCGTCACCAAGTCGGACGTCAACTCTCAAGAATTTCAGCCATGGGTGAAATGCAACGCCATAATTCTGTCTTGGCTTACAAATTCTTTAGCCAAGATAGTGAGTTGTGCAGCCCGTACCAAAATAGCTAGTGAGTTATGGGCATCGCTCCATGAACGATTTACTCAAGGAACTGCACCAAGAATATATGAATTAAAGCGAAACATTGCGCTCTTGCAACAAGAAAAGGCTCTTATTTCTACGTAATATGGAAAATTAAAGGGGGTCTGGGGTGAACTACAAGCCCTACATCCAATTTCAATTTGCTCTTGTGGTTGTACGTGTGGGGCAGCAAGAAAAATGCAGTTAATGAGGGAGGTAGAAAAGGTGTAAGATTTTTTTATGGGTCTAGATGATGCTTTCAAAACTGTTCATTCACAAATTCTAAATGTGGATCCCCTACCCACTCTTGGTTGATCCTATGCTATAACTGCATAAGAAGAAAAACAAAAGTTGGTAGCGACATCTTGCACACCAATGATAGAAACGGCAACATTAGTAGCGAAAGGGAGGAAGACTAGTAGCCATGACAATGGTGAACGGCAGGAGCGTTGCAACCAATGCAACAAATTGAATCACACCAAGGAAACTTGCTATCTACTTATGGGGTACCTATCTCACGGGACCAGGAAGCCAACGCACAATGCCCAATCTGGAGGATCTGCGAATGTGTTGCACACTGGCACCGACGCCGCTCTAATGCCACTGTCAATACTCCAAATATTCAAAATCAATCACTGACATCAGGGCTAATAGCCGCGCAGCACCAGCAATTAATCGCACTCTTGGGAGGGAGCAACGTTAATACTGGATCCGCACCAAACTAGACAGCCAACTTTGCTAGTAGGGAAAATATACCTTGGATAATTGATACGGGTGCCACCAATCACATAACTTATGACCCAGATTCTCTAATTGGAGCAATATCCAATCCCCATATACTCCTGTGCAGATTCCTAATGGAGATAGTATCCCTATGCAAGCTTGGGGCTGAATAAAATTGAGCAATAAATTGATCCTTGAACAAATCTTGGGTGTAAAAGGATTTTGTTTTAATTTACTATCAGTTAGCAAGTTAGCCCGTGATCTAAATTGTGCATTGACTTTTTGGGCTAACTTTGTGTGTTATGCAGGACTTACCCTCAATGAAGTCGATTGGAGCGGGTAGAGAGCGAAATGACTTATATTATTTAGAGCTAATGGGGCAGGCAAGGCATTGGTGGCAAATGCGGAAGGGAACGCAGTTTTGCGGCACCGTTGGTTGGGGCACATACCTATGAATTGTCTCCCATTAGTTTTGAGTTTATCTTTTTCATCAGGCAATATAGGGCGATGGGTTTGTGACGATTGCTATAGGGCAAAGCATACACAAGTTCCTTTTCCTATTCGTTCAAATAAAAGTGTGCAAGCTTTTGATTTAATTCATTGCAATATTTAGGGACCCGATAAGACTAAGCCATTTTCTGGATACCATTATTTTTTACGACTGTGGATGATTTTAGTCACATTACTTGGGTATAACTCATGAATTTTAAATAAAAAATTAAAGATTATTTGTTGTACTTTTTTTGATGGGTACAAACACAATTTAATTCCAAGGTAAAGATTTTGAGAACTGACAATGGTTTGGAGTTTGATCATAGTGAAATGTTAACATACTATCATGAGAATGAGATGGAACGATAGTTAAGTTGCACAGATACTCCTCAACAGAATGGGGCGGTGGAACGGAAGCATCGCCATATGTTAAAGGTTGCACGGGCATTATGATTTCAGGCAAGCCTTCCTATTCATTTTTGGGGGAAATGTGTTTTAACTGCTACATATATGGTTAATCGTATGCCACTCTCCATTTTACATAAATCAACTTATGAAGTTTTTCTTGGGAAACTACCTAATTATGATCACTTGAGAATCTTTGGCTGTCTTTGTTATGGGCACGTGAATAGGAAGCCAAGGGACAAATTTGTATCTGGTTCTCGACCCGGAGTGTTTGCAGTTGCATCAATTCATAATTGGCCTTTACACCAGCTGGATGTTAGCAACGCATCTCTTCATGGAAATTTACATGAAGAAGTATACATGATAATCCCACAAGGGGAGAGCATCGTGTTTGCCGATTACAGAAGTCCTTGTATGCTCCCTGGCAAGTTTCTCAAAACTGGTTTCACAAAATTCACAACATCCTTGCTTGCAATTGGGTTTCAACAATCAAATGCCGATCACTCGTTATTCATATTTTGCCAAGGTGCTTCCTTTCTTGCTGTTCTCATATATGTTGATGATGTTGTGTTCACAGGTACAGACCCTGCTAGGATACATAGATTAAAACAGTATTTGGATCAATATCACATAAAAAAACCTTGGTAAGCTGAAATATTTTTTGGGCATTGAGGTGGCTCGGTCCACTATTGGGCTTTCTTTGAGTCAGTGGAAAAATGTACTTGACATATTTTCTAAGAGTGGTCTATTGGGCAGCAAACCATTTCTCTTCGCCCATGGATCAACAACACAAACTCACCCCTCACACTGATTCTTTATGTTTTGATCCTCGTCAGTATAGACGATTAGTTGGCAGATTGCTCTATCTTACTATTATGCGTCCAGATATTAGTTATGCAATTCATGTCCTTAGCCAATTCATGCATGCCCCTCGACAATGATACATCTCTTCAGGTGTTGCGATATTTAAAAGGGGCACCAGGTCAAGGGATTCTCCTTTTCGCAACCAGTTCTTTGACACTCTGTGCATATTGTGATGCAGACTGGGATGGATGCCCATCAACACGATGATCTACTATGGGTTACATTATATTTTTAGGGTCTTCCCTCATTTCATATAGGTCCAAGAAACAATCTGTTGTTTCTCGTTCTTCCGCAGAAGACGAGTATAGAGCCATGGCTACAACATCCAGTGAGATCATCTGGCTAGTTCGATTACTACAGAATCTTCACGTTCCTTGTACTTCCCCAGTTTTCTTATGCACGGGATTGAGCTTCGCGGTGACGGCGACGGTGGGTTCGTTTTCACGGTAAAGATCTAGCGGTCTAGATCAAGAAGCACAAGATCCATTCGTTGCCGTGTAGATCCTGCGGCGATTGTGCGATTGCGATTGGTGGCGGTTGGGCATCTGGTAGCGGTGCTCGGGGCACTGCTGGCCTGTCGTGACGGCCGGAGAGGCGTGGGGTCGTCGATGGTGGGCCTTAGCCCTCGCCAGAGATGGTGTATGATGGCGAGCAGGAGTTTCCTATGAGTTGGGAGATTGGCGGCAGCATCTCGGGGCCGTGGGTGGCCGACGGTTGGGCGATTGGCGGCGACATCTCGTGGGGCTATCAGTGGCCGATGTTATGAGTTGGGTGTGGCTGCTGGGTGAGTTGTGGATGTCTGTGTGATGCGTGTCTGTGTGTGTGTGAGAGAGAGAGAGAGAGAGAGAGAGAAGGCCATAGGAGTGGAAAAAGGAGATGACTGGATAATTTTTTTATGTTTATGAGGAGTATTATTGTCTTTTTGTCTATTCTGTTGGAGCTGTTAATAGAAAAATAAAAAAAAATGTAGTTTAGCGTAATTATTAAAGTTAGTAGGAGCTGAGTGTAATTAAGACAAACCTAAGGGGAGTTTGTGTAATTTGCCCTTGTACAGTTAACATAACTTATTTCCAAATTATATAGTTGACTTACTCTTTCTTTCGGGATAGCTTAATCTTTTTCATGATTATATAGCTGACTTATCCTTCAGGCTAACTTAATATTTTCAATGATTGCATAGTTGACTTTGTCTTTTAGGACAGCGTCAATGAAATCAAGTCAGAGAATAGCTTCTCTCTCTTCATACCAAGAACAATAAGACCTTACAAACAAACCGTAAAAACAATCCTTGAAAAGGCAAAGGATATACATATAGTCAAGAATGAGATAGTAGAAAATGCTACAAATAATCCATATATAACCAAACTCAAGTTCAAGAATGCAGGACTGCAAGCTCTTACTTGAGCTCATTCGCGAAAGGATTGACCAGGGATTAACTTTAATTAGTCCATGAAGTAAGTCAATGTACTTGGGTTCGCCAATTTGTCCACTGCTCCTTCTGATTCCAACTTATTTGTCAGTTGTTAATGATGGCACTTTATTATACACGTAAATGACCTCCTTCCCTTATTGGTTGGTGCATTAGCCATCGTAAGCATGCCCAAAAATTCTCTTCTCAAAGCTCTGAAGTGGCAGTATTCGAGCTTCAATCGATTAAGTTCATGGGTTGGACAAAAAAAAAATGACTAGGTGGCTTTCTTATACCTACTTCCAGTAAAAGGATTCTCTAGAGGTCAATTGGATATTAATGCTAAAGGTATATAAAGACCTTTACCATCATGCATCAATGCATCAAAACATAAGTGAAAAACTCGTGGATTCTTGTTCGGTGCAAGTGCTAAACCAGTCTAGTCCATTGGTGAATATAGAGCTGCCTATATAGGTTTAACATCGAAATGCCACTGATAGTTCTTGTTTGTTGGCGACCCTCATTGTCAAGTCTTAATAAGCAATGATGCAGAATGAAACATGTTCTATACCTTTCTTCGTGTATGGAATGTTACTCTTAATTCATGTGCATGTATGTGTGAAAGTAATTTGCTAGCTAATATGCGTAGACATGTTCAACTCCTTTCCTCAGTTATCTAAAATGCTAGCTAATATGTTATTCTTGATTCAAACTTGTATTCGAGGAGAAGTAGGTACAAAGCACTCATCAGATGGCCTGATGGTGGATGCCAAAGATAACAGAACACTAAATATCTGAACCATCCACACCCGATGATTTAACACTTGAAACAGGTTTAATGCTTTTTCGCGAGCTGAACAACATTCAGCGGAGTGCACACGCCTGTCCCGTTGAAACATCCTTTTGCTGCAAGCTTGTAAATCCTCTCGCTTGGATGCCACAAATCCCAGAAAAAATGAGAGTTCCTATCACCGCAAGGCTTTGTATCTTTCTTGCATTCCCCAGTTTTGTCTTTATGACTAGCGCAGCATGGCTTCCTTGTCTCCTTGATCCCTAATCGGCGGCAAACAAGTGCATCTAATTCAATTATTTTTGCTATACGCACAGAAGAAATCAACTGTGAAACTGAAAATGTAAATCTATGACAACCACGGATAAGTTATCAGTTGTTGTGCGTTATCGATCCATAGTGCATGTCAAGCATTACATGTGCAATTAACGAGTTGCACATATCTTATGCATGATGTACACTTATAATTAAGGCGCAAACATATCTTGTGAACCAAAACCAAATCACCAGTTGTATTAATCAAGACTATATAAGCAGGGTATAAAAAAATAAGGGTGAAGAAAGATCGAAGCTATACCGTAATTTTTAGGATGCTTCAAGATCTCCTCCCATAGGCCAGTAAATTTGGCTGTAACGAACGTGGAACCTTTTAGGGTGGAGCTTAGGCTATGAAGCTGAACTCCTAGCTTTCTGTTGAAAATGGATATTGCGTTGTTTAAATTCCTGGCACATCTAGTTTTAGGTTTCACAACATCGATCACGTAAGGCGAACAACCAAGCTCGCTAATTTCAGACACTATAAATTTTCGGGCACCGATATTGTATAGTTCCTGAAAGTACATTTCATTAGAAAATGAACAAATGTCAGCATAAGTAATGACAGTAGCGGAGGCAGCGGGGTGGCACAAATGTTAGACACTGCAGTGTGCTTTACTACGATTTTGTGATCGAGACAACCTTACGTAGAATTGAGTTACCTTCAGTCTCAGGCCTAGTTCCCTTGTGAGGACTTCCGCAAGTCTCTCAGTTCTGTGTAATTTGCTGCTGTTATAGCGCTTAGGCTGGAGATAATTGTCAAGGTAGTCATCGCTCCCCACGTCGACGAAGAAGATAGATTTTGACAAGTATTTGTGTAGTTCATCCTTGCTTTCAAAGTGCAGTCTAACATATTTTTGTATACTCTCTTCAAATAGTTTGACTTGTTTCTTCAAATCCAAGCTTCTTGCCTGCATGATAAGATCAAAGAATCAACATATACATCTCGAAAGCGGGTTCAAGAACCTTGGTAAGATAGAAACTGAAAGTTGAGACTGTTGGCCTTACAAAAGTGCCCTCTTTTTCAGGGAGAATTCCTGCAGAGCCAGATGCGTAATTAAAACCTTTGATCGTCTTGTGCCTTACACTTTCGTTAGTACTGTAGTATGGTGGCGTTAGGGGTAGCCCAAGCCATTTATCTGCAAGATATAGCCCGTGTAAGTTGTACTTAGTATAGTATAATCTTTTCTTATAGCCTTATAGGACATCTCAGAACGAGAAAAAAGGAACTCTAGTTAATTTTGGTACAAAAGAAGTTACTCATGTTTTTTTTTTTACTATGTATCTCCTCCTGTAAACAAAACTACAAAGGTCGCCGAAGCAATAGACAACTATTGTTACATATGGTACAACCATGATAGTGTAGTTTTCTCGCGTCTACCTTGCCTTGGCAGAGAGACGTTTGGGAAAAAAAAAGGGAACATTAGAGTTTTTGTTAACCAACTCACCAAAGAAATCTGCGATTGTGTAACCATTTGTGAATCTGCCTGAGGCAACTCTGTGGGGGAAGTCTATGCCATACGGTGGATGATTCGCTTTGATTCCCTCCCTGAGGTGATTGTTGTTACCACTGTCGACTACGGAGTCACCAAATATGTATAAAGCTGGTGCCCGAGATGCAATGGTGGACAAGAAGAGACATTGGAGGGTCGAAAGGAAAACCAAGTGGATGGAGCTCCTCTCCATTTTTCCTGCTTTCCTGAGATATACGAAGGCAAACAAGTAAATGCTCAAGAACACAGACAAAGATAGAAGCTCAGGATTCAAATTCTTGACACCATTGAAGCCTTCTAATATCATCAAAGATGTGTGTACGCAAGTGTTCTTTGCATGCATAGCTTGAACAACAATGGTGTAGGGTTCAAAATACCTGAGACAACGCTGCTTTACATATGTCTGAAAGAAAATGGCACCTATACCTTAATATTTATGCAGATGGAAGAAGTTACTTATACATTAATAATTATGTACAGATGAAGAAGTTACTTTCTTAAAATCGTCATTAATACTTCTAAGGAAGTATTGTTCCTTTAATGCTCCTACGCGGTGGGTTGGAAAAGTTAAGGACGAGAGAGAAATCAGTGTAGGAAAAAGATTAATGTGTTGCACGACATAAATAGATGTAACGCGGCAAAAAAACATGAATTATGTTATCATCGCTACTTTATATCTGCAGTGATATGAAAATAACGGGCTGCGGGATAAATGAATTTGACATGTCGAAAATCAACAGAAAGTATGTTGAGGGGATGTTAGCGGTGGTGGTCATTTTATGGGCAACCAAATCAAGTTTGACCAAGACCTATCAAGCTTTCTAGAATCCCTATAAAATGGACTTTTAAAAGTTCGCGTTAGTTCATTTGAAGATATCTAAGATTTATACTTAATTCACTATGTTTCCGTTAGAGATGTCAAACGGGCCGGGCGGCCCGCTGCCCGGCCCGACCCAGCCCGAAAAAAGCCCGGCCCGGCCCGGCCCGTTCATGAACAAGGCTGCCCCGGAAGAATTAGGCTTAGGGCCTGGGCTTGGACCAGGCCGAAAAATCTGGGGAAAGCCCGGGCCAGGCCCGGCCCGGTTCTGGGCCCGGTTTCGGCCCAGTTCCGGCCCCACCTGTTTGAATTTTTTGTTTTTCCCCCCTTTCTCACCCCCCCTTTTTCCTCCAACGGATATATTCTCCCAAAATTCCACTTTTACCCCCCCAACAACAATATAACGGCTAGTTTGGGGAGGTATTTTAGTCTAACTGAATTTTTTCAATTCCTTTAAAGGTTTTTACACTCTTACCCTCCCCAACAACTATAAACGGATAGTTTTTAGGGGTATTTTGGTCTTTTGTGAAGTTTCTAAAATTTATAAATTTGCACCATTTCTCTCTAATTTTTCACACCAATCTTCTTACTCTCTCTTGTCTAAACATTCTATATTTCTACAAGCTTGCTACTATTTTCCTCTCCAATTACTACTCTTGCTAATTACTACTAGTATTTACTAATTAGTACTCTTGTTTATTAATTACTACTCTTACTAAATTTTAATTACTAACTACTACTCTTATTAATTTGTTACTCTCTAATTCTTTTGTTTAGTAATTAGTAATTTGAAAATTGGACATGCCTAAAGATGAAATTTAAAATTGAATAACAAGAAAATATAAAAAAATTAAAAAAAAAGGGCCCGGGCCAGCCCAAGCCCGGCCCTAGAAATTGGGCCTAGGGCCTGGGCCTGGACCGGGCCTAGGATTTCTCCTCAGCCGGCCCGGCCCGGCCCAGATGGCTGCAGCCCTGGCCCGGCCCGATTTCGTTTAAAGCCCGCTGGACCCGGGCCTGGCGGCCCAAGCTTGGCCCGTTTGACATCTCTAGTTTCCGTGTGAAATTTGGTGGCCTCTATATAAAGCCAAGAAACCAAATGGTTTAAACACAATAAGTTTAATTGGCCGGTAAAGAAGTTTACAAGGTCTAAAGAGTAAGAGTTTAAGTAAAATATAGTCAATTTCATTGTTTAAGATTGTTGCATCATTTTGAACATTGTGTTTTCCTTGGGATAATTACGCCCAATCTCATTCTCTTCTTAATGAAAAATGTTTTGGTTCTTTCTTTTAGGTGGTTAACTTATGAGTCTCCTCTCACGTCTTACAATATCATTATTTCACCATTCAGCCCAAAAATGAATTATTGAATGGAATGATGGACCAAAAAAGTAAAACAAATCTTATTGTAATTTAATCACGAGAATTACATTAATGATAAAAGTTTGTTATTAATACAAGCGTTATGCCATTGTGATCCATACCATAATTTTATCTTGAAAAGAATGAAGAGCATAAAAAACTCTCAACTCATATCGACAGATCTCAAAGTTTGAATTTACTTATTGATTTTTCATTTTCCAATAAATCCCACATAATAACACCCTCCCCCCCCCCCCCACCAAAAAAAAGCAAAAAAAGGCCCCCCAAATATATGACGTCGTCGTTTTGAAGCCAGTCTGCTCCAATCCTCGAAGCACTTTGAGTTAATTACGTGGTTGACCATTGTACTATAATACAAATTTCATTTTGGTCGCTAAACTTTAATTTGTGTCAAAGTGATCATTAGACTCGTTAATTTATTTAATTAAATCATTCCGTTAGGTTTAGTTAACAAAAGGTCCGTTAAGTGCTCATGTGGCAAAATTGTCAAAACATAGAAACTCAATTTTTTTTTATATTACTTCTTTTTTTTTCTTTTTCTTCTCCTATTCTTCTTCCTCCATTGCCCACTTACCCACCACCACCACGCCCGACCCAACTACCCTGCCACCACCAATAGTTACTCCTAGCGCCACCATCATAACCACAACACCTTCTGGCTCATACTCAATTCCTACCCAAAGCATTAACCCATTTGAACCACCCGTCACTTACTGCACAAACTCAATACCATGGGTCTCGCTCCCCTTCATCTCCTCCGGCAGAAAGCTCGTCATCGTGATCATCGCCCTGTCAAAGTTTCCCAGTGAGAAGCACTGTGGGTCTCCCCTGATATTGATTTTCCTTTTCAAATTTTTTTTTCTTTTTGCGGTGTTGAAGTTCCAGATTTGTTCTGTTAATGGGTTATTTTTAATGGTGGTGGACAGATATGTGATTTTTTTCTTTTTTTTTGCGGTGGTGAAGTTCCAAATCTGCGGTGTTAATGGTAGTGGTAGACTGTACTGGTGGCGGTTTAATGGTGGAGGACAGAAGGTGGTCGTGGGTATGGCGATGATTGTGCTTGGTGGTTGGTGGTGGTATTGGGTTGGTGTCGCGGTTGCGCGTGGTGGTTGGTGGTGGAGCCATGGCTGTGCTCGGTGGTGATGATGCTTGGTTGAGGTCGAAGACATCGAACGAGAAAGGAGAATGAAGAAGACGAGGAAGAGGAACATAAAGAAGAATAGAGACTGACGGATTTGTCCCTAAATTAAACAACTTAACGGACTTGGATTACACAGAACATAACATAATGATTTAATTGAGAGCAATTAAAGAGTGCGATGATCACTTTAACACAAATCAAAATTCAATAATTATAATAAAATTTGGGTTATAATTCGGTGATCAATACCGTAGTCAACTCAAGCACTTTCATTGGCCGATATAATTGCACAAATTTTCAATCAAACGTAATAAATGGCAGAGCACTAATTACAGTACCCCCCCCCCCCCCCCCCCCGGGTCTCCTTTTATAGTGTAGAATCGCCTATATCGAATGGCGTGACTTTTCCATATCCGTCACTCACAGCCACCGCCTTTTCCCTTTTACCTTTTCCGGCCACCCCTTTTGGACGGCTGACGAACCCAGAAAGGCAAGTCTTGTTTCAAAATTTATCATCTCTATGTTGGGCTGTCTTTGTTTTTTGCGGTGGGTCTTTTAAGTTATCGTCAGCGTGGAATTCGGTATGTTCTCGATCTGATCGAGGTGGGTTTACTGAATATTCAACGGATTGTTGAGGAAATACCAGGCAAAGAATTAGTGAATGAAATTTTTTTTATTAGGGTTCTTGAAATTTTGTTTGTTCAAGGACTGGAGAAACAAAGTACAGAGAGAAAAAGAAACGACCTTAATTAGGGTTGGTTGAGGTGAGATTCGAACCCCCTTAATCGCACGTTCCTTCTGTTGCTGTTATATAATAGAATAAGATTAATTGAAAGATACTTTTATTTCTTGTCTCTGATTCTTGCCATAGGCAATCTGTAGTTTCATTTTTCTGATAGAAACTTGTAGTCATGATACAAGTGTAACTGCGTGTTGTGTGTGTCTGTGCATGCACGCACGCGTGTTTGCGAGCTTACATGCATGAGTGTGTTCGTGTGTTTTTTCTTGTTTGGTTTCAATGGCCATGCTGTGTGGATTCTGGATTATGAGAAAGAGATGAATTGAATTAAAGCGAGAGGAATTAGGTATTAAGTGGCATGCTACTAGGATCAATAACCAATTAGCAAGACTTTTGCGGGAAGTCACGGCAGTAGGGATAAACCTAGACAGGAGAATGCTACGATTGTGCTGCTAACTTGGCTCGAGTTTTTGCCATCTCTCTCATAAACAAGGGAGGGAACAATACATGTTTAGCTTATACCTTTTTCTTTATGGAACTTATATGGTGTGGAAAATGGTTGAAGGCTCTTTTATTGAATTGCTCAGGCAGTTAAGTTAGGGTATTGTGGAAACTAGGGAAGAGCTGTGTAGAGACATTGCTCAAAATTTCTTCTTCTGATTGATCCCTTTTTTTTTAATTTGCTTTCCTATCACTTTATCTACGTTGATCTCCTTTTCCCATGCTGATAAAATACATGAAAACCTAAAAGACCCATAGCCTAATCCTAAAGTTTTCTGGCAAATTCTTGAGCTTTTAAATAACACGTGAGAACCGAATTCTGAAGTTCAAGTAGATAATCCTATATACTGCTTTTCTTCACATTAATTTGTGTTGCGTATGAAGTCATGAACGGTCTGAGGAAAAAAATATTGAATGGAACTAACTTTGCTTAATAGAAGGCAACTTAACAGATTCCAAATAAATCGAACATCTTTTTACTTTTGTGGTCAATTTTGTTACAGTACTGGTGGAGGATATCTCATATGGTTTAACTTAAAAGGATTTATTATATAGCCGACACTGAGGAGGGATCCCCTCCACCCATCACACCCACACACACCCTTAAGTCCCATCACACCCACACACACCCTTAAGTGCAAAATAAGCGGAGCACTCATTTTTTCATAATTTATGCAATAATTTTGTATAGGCATGTTTAAAAACCAATTGCAAGAATTGGCTCAACGAAGCTGCTTTAACCTGCCATCATATTCGTGTATCCGGGAAGGACCAGATCATGCCCCGCGGTTTAAAGCTACTGTCAACTTCAGTGGAGAAACTTTTGAAAGCCCCACATTCTGCTCTACTCTTAGGCAGGCTGAACATGCAGCAGCTGAGGTAGCTCTGAACACACTTGCCAGCAGAGGCCCTTCTACATTGGCTGCAAGAGTTCTGGTAGGCCTTGAACCGAGATTTTTCTTTCTTAAAGTTTCAAACTGATTACTTATGTTATCTGTGATTTTTAGTTACCTGATTTTGTTTTGCACTTTGCTAGTTTTGGTTTGGCAGGTCATAGCCAGCAATTTTTTGACTTTAGCATTATTTTCGGGACAATAAATACCCTTGAAGTCTCAACCTAATACTGGACGAGAATAATGTGAACTGTACAGAGGAGTTTTGAGTTGTGGATATCCTTATGTTTAATAAGGGCCCAAGGAGTCTTAAGTGCCTTGCGGCGAACGTCTTGCAATTGCTTAACTTCCCACTATATTTCCTGATGAAATGAATATTTAGTTTCAACTGTTACACTCATCTTCAGAGGAAACTGTTAGCCGGTACTACAGGCTTTGATCGTAATTCAAACAGATTTATGTTTGAAATGTAGTTTTATCCAAGATTCTATGTGGCATGGTAAGAAAGAAGGAATCGGTTGATATTAAAATATTTGATAGTGCTTATTATTTGCTCTTTGGGATAAAAACAATATTCCACAATGCTCTACTTAGGTATGCACACTGGAGCACTTAGTCTTCGTCTTTATTAGCTCTGGTATCTGTTCATTTAGTTTGTGTCCAAAATCAGTCTCTTTCATTTTCTGAATCACTGAATCACCGTATCTACCTTCATAAGAACTGAGGCTCACACTATACTAATGAGCCATTATCATTTTTAAGAAACCGGAAGGGCGGCATGTTGTTGCATTACCATTTGAGAGTTACTTAAAAAAATATAAGTAGTTACCGACGGATGCACGAGGAGGCTTAAAATGGAGTAATTGCATCAGGTTTTGGTGTTCTTATTCATCAGAAGTTACTCAAGTGGATCAGGAAACAAATCATTCAGCCCTTGGACCGTTCCCCATTAGGCTTTGTAGAAATATTTATTGACAAATGGTCCCAGCAGTGGGGGAGAGCCCGTTACAAGCCAAGCAAGAAATGTAAAACTATCCTGATAACCCAGGGAGCTTCCTGCATCAAAGCAGCCCTAGAGATATACAAAGCTACTTCAGCGGTCTTTAGAAAAAAATCATCACGAGACTCAGGACTCAGGAGAAAGGGAAGCCCAGAGCTGTCAAAAACGAGGCTAAACCAAAGTGAACGCAAATGAAGAAAGTGAAGCATATGGACCACATTAGACAAATAGGCGCTAGCCTCCGTTTCTTGTGCTTCCTCTTTGGCATCTGCTTCCACACTCTCTAACTGCTTTCAGCATCACCCAACCACCCCAGAGATGGAATGTGGCAGTGAAGAAGCAAGTGATCAGCAGATTCCCCATATTTGGCTCTTTCCCCCTTATGGTTCATAGCTTACATTATCCTGCATTAACTTTCTGAAACTTACCTACCTGATTGTAGTAGTTCATCAAGTAAATTTACCTCTGTTTGCTTTTAGGTGCATATAATAACATTCTCTTGAATCATGTGCTTAGAAATTTGATTTTTTAGTTTTTTCCCTTGTGCTTACAAGCTTTAAATCATCAGCTTTCAACAATCGATTGAGATCTATATATTACTGTCTGGGTGGGACCTGGTAACAAGATGAGGGGTTTAGCGCATTAAGAAAAGTTCCTGGTTTAGGACATTCTTTTTTGGTGTTGAAAAGTACGTTGATAGATTATGCAAACAATAAATAGAAACTGGAAATATACGGATCAATATGTACGTGTATGTTGCAAGTATTATCAAGATGTTAGAATCCATAAAAAATTCTGGCAATCATCATTTTGTTGATCCAGTTTTTCGAAGATTTCAAAGGAAAATTCATTATACAAAAATTTTGCCAAATATGAATGGGGAATTCTGCATTAAGTTATTTATGCTCAATTTAATGATTAAATGTTCTCGCATTTAATATTAAGTTATCAAATTAAGAAAATTTTCCTTTCAAGTAGGGTGCTTTTATGTATATTAATTAATCTGTTGAGAGAGATATAAAGCTTTGATTGTCTGGATTCTAGAAAACTCTCAGGATGGCAGGTGTTTGTAGAGGCTCTTTGTCCTTTCAAGTCGTATTAAGGGGGGCACGTGGTGTGTACTAGAAATAACTTCAACAGCAATTATGCGTCACATCAGAATGTAATGGATGTTGCTTTATCTGGCATTTCTGTTGCCAAGTGATATTAAGAGATTGAAGATAAAGTAGTGATCAAGTAAAGACGCTCCCTAACATCTTTATGTTAGTTGAACAAAGAATTATCACATGGTTTTTTCTTGTTTCTTTCTCGACTACTTGGTTTGCAAAAGTCTATGATAAGATGAGACACTAGGAGCAGAGTTATGATGATGGTTTTTGAAGTAGAATATGCAAGGGTTTAGGGTTAAGGGTTTAGGTGTTTGCAGACGAGTGACTCTGCAAGTCATAACTCACACACGCGAAGATAAATGTTTAGACACAGTGCAACACGATCATGGATTAAGGAGTACTTAGATATAATTGACATAATCTGGGGAGGATATCCGAGGATCGTTGACTCACATAAATCATGTTTGCAATAGAAACAACACTGGCCATGCGGTGGCTGAAAGGGAGCATATTTCAAGAAAGGAAGGACTTCCTCATCAGATGCTAGTGATTTGTAAAGGTCCATAACGTTAGAGCAAATTTCTACTAGAGCTAAGATCTAAGGGCGTAGACTTGACAAAGTATATCAACTTCCCATATTTTCTCTCTTTGGCTCCAGACGGCGGCACAGAACATACTGAGGTGAGTACAAAGGACAAGGTCCCCATTTGTCATGATTTGTGCAGAAGTTTGCCTTCTATTTAGCACTCTCTTAGGGATACTTTTTCTGTCTGTATAATGTTCAAGGGAATAGGATTCAGCAACTTCGAATTATGCACAATTCCACAATTCTATATGGAAATAACAGATGAATTTTGGTTTGCTTTCTGCTTGACAGGATGAAACTGGAGTTTACAAGAATTTACTTCAAGAGACGGCTCACAGAGCTGGGTTACACCTTCCCGTATATACCACTGTTAGAACTGGGCCCGGCCATGTGCCTGTTTTCAGATGTACGGTTGAACTCGCAGAACTTACCTTTACAGGGGAACCTGCTAAAACCAAGAAACAGGCTCAAAAGAATGCAGCTATGGCTGCTTGGTCTTCCCTGAGACAATGTATGTATGCTCTCAATTGTTTTAGAAAATTTTTTTTACCGAGTGTGCTAGTTTCACCATGATAAGTAAGCATCAGTCATATTAGTAAATTATTAAGTTATTTTGAGAAAGCATTTCATGTGCAGCAGAACATCGGAAAATGCTCAAGATAGAGCGTCGGACTTCTGTTTGGAACCCTTTTCATTTTATGGTTTCAGATCCTACTTTATCACTTTACGTTTTTGAGCAAGGTCAGATTTGCTCTATTTGGGTGAAATCATGGCCTTTGACTAAACACGCCTTCTGGAACAGTTCTCAGAACTGTACTCCTTTGCTACAAGCGATATATATCCTTGCGCTTTAACATTGCATTGCATTGTAAATTTTTTTTGGCCAGTAAAATAGTCAAGGTCTTTCCTTTTCTTTTACCATCTTTTTCTTCTGGGGTTTTTTCATTTCCTATTGTACCTCAGCATCTCAATAATTTCTTTTTCAACAGAAATTTTGTGGATGCTTTTATTTTTCTTTCTCCATTATAATTATTTATAGCCTGTATTACTCAGTGTCGCAATGTGGCTTATCTTCTCTGTCACCTGCCTCTCCTCCGGTGTCTGAGGAACAAGACCAAGTTGTTATTGCTCGTTTTCTTGCTGGTTTGCAATCGGCGGAGTCCAACAGCTCCTTGCAAAAATACCATCAAGATGGACCACAAATACCAGTTCCTAATGGCAGGGATTCAAATCGAGTAGTGCCACGCTCACATCCAATACAGTATGAAAGCTGGGCTTACCCGAGTTTCTCCACCGAAATGGCAATGTACCGAATGTGGCAAGAAGCACAATTTTTGCAGTTGCAGTCTCAAATGTTGTCACTACCACCTACTCCTCTGCCCTCTCCTCAGGTTTTCCCGTTTATGCAGCCTGTTTTCCAGCCTGATCAGTTATATTTCCCAGCTATGGGGCAAGAACATCTCCCTGCTGCTGCCTCAATTCCGTCATTTCATTTCTCAAATGATTTAATTCCTGCACCAACTAGGGGTAGGTCCATGGTAACTATTCAGGAGATACAGGAGGAGAAAACAGGATCATCGGAGTTTTGTACGTCTGAATCACTTCATCCCCCTATTCTTGGTGGCCCTAAGACAGAACTTGCTATACAGGGAGCAGTTCAGGAGGATGTAGAAGCCAAAATTAGAGAGATTGGCCAACGGGAGCAAAGTTCTTCTGGGCAATTTGCACCAGCGCCACCTGGGACTACGAGCATAGATTCTGGATTCCTGCCTGCTAAGCACCAATTGCAAAACCAATCTTTTCCAAGACCAAGTCTTCGAAGTAGGTCTGAGCCACCTTTGTCTGCAGCAGCTCCTGTAAGGTTCCGAGTGGCAGGTCCTGTGTCATCAGTGGGTCCAAGGCCTCAGAATTTGGCCAACCAGATGGCTGCCCCACCAAAAATGGGAACTGGTAATCCTCAATTTTCAACTAGACCCAGGATGAATTTAGGAATGCCTCCTCGTTTCATGGCTCCTGCTGTTCAAATAAGATCAGTTGTACCAGTCTGTTCTGCGCCACCTGCAAGAAAGGTACCAAGCTCCAGCCGAGAAGGACATCATTCTGATCAACAGAAAAGAAATTTCGGGAAAGACGTTAGTTCAGAGCTAAGCAAACTTCAAATATGAGCCGCGCATTAATAATACTTTTTTTTTCTTTTTCTCCACCTGAGGGTGGTTTTCCATTGGGAATTGTAGAGTTTGCAAGAGCTAGCAGTGCTTGAAACAAAGGATTATAATAAGACATTGCTATTGGACATCTGCAGGAGAATTTGAAATATAGTTTTATGTATATGAAATGATGGTAGGCCCCGAAATTGTTATGCTGTTATTGTAGCAACTTCCTGATTCCGACTTGCTAAGGGCTTACTGTTCGGCCCTTTTCCATTTTCATGTTCACCCTCGTTAGCAGATTCGTTTGTTTTGCATGGTATGTTTTCGTTTATCAAAGTCCCTTTCAATTCTGGTTTGGCTAACTTTTTGTGGATTTTTCGGCAATCAAAGTTCGAAAATGGTGGAAGATAGTTCTTTGTGAGTTGCAGTGGCGGAGCCATGAACGGTATGTTAGGTGACCATCAAATATTAAAGGGAAAAACTTAGCATTGATATGAGCTTTATTTTAGTTATATTTTTGTTGCTAAAGTGGCTATATAGACGCTTTAAAGATCTTTATCATTGAAAGTGAAGTTTAGATATCACTTTCTTTACTTGAACTTTACTTTTATTGTTAAAGTAGCTATATAGCAGTATTTTTAGAGCTTTTAGTATACTTTCATGACCTAAATTGAATAATATGCAGGAACGAAAAACGGAAGTAGCGGGTAGAGAGAGTGTCATCTGCTGCCTCCTCCGCTGATAAGTCACAGGTGCAAAAACATGGTAGAACAAATCGTTTATTATTTTGACGAATATATAGAAAATATTTTACTAATCTTGGATAGGGGTGCAACTTGGGCGGGCTGGATGGGCCTAAGGGTTAGACCATTACCAGCTCGTTCTCCAAAAGTCGTGCACATGTCCAGCTCAGCCCATCTACGGGCCAAATAATATATATCCACGCCAAGCCTATCAAAATTTTGGTGGACACGGGCTGGATGCGGATTGTCCACGTGTTGTCCATGGTTACGAATTATTTTTTTTAAAAAAATAATTTTGAAACATATCATTGACCATCCAACTCTACAATTTATTCATGATAATAAAAAAAAAGTATATTAAATTCTCAAAATGAACTTAAATATAAGTATGAAAATAAATATTTAGGACAAAACGAGATAAAAAAGACAAGAGTTTCTAATTCTATAATAAGAAATAAAGTAGGAAAAGTAAAATCTTCAAAGATCTCTAAACATGAACGAAAAAATGAGAACTGTCGCTCAACCTGGTTCAAAAAAATAACAAAAGATTATGAGCATACCTTTGACTTTGAGACTTTGATTTTGTCCAAGTGGGGACTGAGAGTTCAGAAAGTACAAAAAAGAAATTATATTCTATTAGGTTAAGAGTTTGGTGGTCGAGATTGCATAGACTTATGTGATCTACAGTTTTTAATGACTAAGGGAAACAAAATAAATATTATATATATATATATATATATATATATTATTGTAAGGGTCGTGATTCATTGATAGCGCTTTATATTATATAATAGTTAGACGGACTTATAGAAAGCTTTGTCCATGTCCAGCCCATATTTTTTATGGGTCCAAAATTTTGAATCCATGTCCACCGTGGTCACTATAAAAATAAGTTCATGCCCATATTTTTATGGGCCAACACGGGTTGCCCCTCCCAAGTTGCACCCCTTATCTTGGACCAATTGGTACCAATTATTTAGAACAATTAGATATATTTTATATAATAACTTTTTGTCTCTCTTCGTTCCTCTTCCTATCACATTAGTCTTTTTTAATCTATCGGTGGAAGATGCTAATACAAATCAATTATGATTGTGTTAAAAATGTATAAAATATTATAAAGTCTCGGACCATTTCCGTACTATTCGTCCCAATTATCTAGAACTGTCAAATATATCATATAATAAATTTAATCTTCTTCGATCTTTCCTCCAATCATATTAGTTTAACGGTTCTAAAATAATGGAGAGTATACAAACATTTACTCGTTGAATAAGACCCTTGTTCGTATTTAATTTCCTTAAATTTTCAAAAGGTGGCGACTCAGAGCCTTAATGAAGGGTCTTGATTGGTGATATCCAAAGTTGTCACGCGTGTTCCTCAGAAAATGAGAGGTGACATAATAACATTATGAATATGAATGACAAGGGCACTGGTGTACTAGTACGTCTGCTTGTCTCTGTTTTTAGTGATGGAAGTCAGCAATAACTTTGCGCGAGAAAAGTGTCCGTTTAACTGATTACCTCCAGGTCAAATTCATGCAATCCATTAGAGCTCGTCGTTATGGACTCGTTGTGTGAGCGCTTAACGTAAATGTGTATGTAAGGATATAAAACGTTGGACTACATAACGAGTCTGACGTGTAATGTCGTAGATTAATATACTGAACTTTAATGTGTGATCCTGATATCGCCCAAACAATGAGGGTATTTATTGAGAAAAGGACATAAGAGACTCGTTTAGATTTTGTTCATTGTGTCCACGTGAGAATACCCTTGAATCCGTGATATTGTGCTACAAATTCCAATACTTTGAAGAACCACGAATGATTTTGCTCATAGCCCGTTACGAGACTTATTAGTGGAGTTGCTTCTATTTTTTAGGGAATATACCCTTTGATTAGCACGAGAAAGAATAATACTCAAACTAGTTGTGGTTGATGTGTAAGTGGTTTATCTTCTGAATCTTCAAAAAATATTATTTTCTCGTAAACAACAAATAAAATAGAACTTGCATTTTATCAATCAAGAATGCTGCAAGTATATGCAGGATATCAACGCGTTATAAGGGTGAACAGAGTTACAAAATGAATGAAGGACTTGAATTATATGCTGGCCGTGATCTGTCATTGAATTGGATTCGGTTGGATGGAAATCATGTGCGAACTCTAGGCGCTCTAAATATTATAAAAATTGTTTGCTTTATCAAACTATAAAAAGTAACTCTTAAAGTCTCTTAGCATTGTACGTTAAAGAGCAATTCCCGCCCGCACCAAAATGGCAAGAATTTTGTAAAGAAAGCATTGCTGATAAAAAAAAAACTTACAATTCCAAAGGACACCTCAGCTTATAAAAAGATTTTTAGATATATTTTTTTAAGATCCTTAATTTGAGTCTTCTTCACGTTGAACCAAAAAAAAATTATTATTTACTAGACATATTTTCCTGCCTTTAACTTGTTCGGAGAAATGACTTAATGTGGTGTTCGCCTCTAAACTAGGAAAAATGTTTATTCCAAAATAGAGGAAACATGATTTTATGACTATGCACAACATTCACGTATCTAGAAGTCCCTTTTATTGATTATATCTGCCATTAGAGCAAAGTATATCACTTCAAGGCCATATGTATTGTCTTCATTCTATTCCGACTTCGAATTCTAAAAAGAATCAAAAGTTTAGATTAATTGATGGACATAAATGCTATGACCGCTATTTTTAGTATTCTTTTTTTCTTAGAAGACGATCTTACGAAGTTTCGTTATTAAATCTCATCTAGAATAATTTTTAGAAATCAGAAATAGTTTCATTCTTTATGGGGAAAGTATTTAGCAAATATCTCTCCAGTGAGACCAAAAATTTGCTTAAAAAGGAAACCTCCGGGCCTGCCCAACCCTCCACCCTGTCATTGCTACAGTCGAAGTTTGACTTGCAAAATTCACACACATATACACACACCTATATATATACACAGCTACGATCCCATTCTTTTTCCATTCTTCTTCTGTCCAAAAGCCAAGAAAGTGGAAGACTCGAGAGAGAATATAAAGAAAAGCAAACCACCCGAAAATCCGCTCACGCACACATACACACTCCCCAGTCTTCCTCTACAACTCTGCCCCAGATTCAATCAATTTAGTAAGCCCCGATTTTTCTCTCTACCTTCTGAATTCACCCTTTTCCTGAAATGCTTAGGGCTTTCTTTAGTTGCATCTAGTCTTGTCTCGCAATTACCTGTATACTCTGATGCTGGTGTTTTTATATTCCAAGCATGTTCTTGTTGTTCTTGAAATACTAAAGTTGATTGCTTGAAGTTTGGATTGGTGGGTTATTGTTGATTTTGGCTAATTTGGCTTTTTTGCAGGTGGGTTTACCTGTGAATTGGTTGATCAGTAGTGTCTAGCTGATAGTCAGGCTAATTGAGAGTGTTTATGGGTTTTTAGATGAGGCGGAGATATAGCTGTATGAGATATGGGGTGTGTTCTGGGTAGGGAGGTTTCGTCCGCGATAGTTTATGAGGGTAAGGAAGAGAAGAGGGTAGGCGAGAGTGAAAGGAAGAGTAAGAAGGATGTGAGTGTTGAATCTTCTGAAAGTGTAGAGGTTGAGGGAAGGAAGGTTGAGGTTACCAATGGTGGGGTTGAGAGTGATGGGACCCAGAAGGTCGAAAAGGGGGATGGGGATGGGAGGTTGCGGGATGAGAGAAGAAGGTCAAGGGCAACATCAAGATTGAGTAATTTACCTAAGCATAGGCACGGGGAACGGGTTTCTGCCGGATGGCCGGCTTGGCTCTCGGATGTTATCGGGGATGCAATTGACGGTTGGCTTCCTAGACGGGCAGACAGTTTTGAGAAAATTGACAAGGTCAGTGGTTTGCTGGCCATTAATTTTTGTTACATTAGACATAGATTTGCACTTTTGATTTTAATGGGTTCTGTTTGATTGATTTATGCATCTCTTCATATGCTGTAGATTGGACAAGGCACGTATAGCAATGTGTACAAAGCTAGAGACACTATAACTGGTAAAATCGTTGCACTAAAGAAGGTACGGTTCGATAATTTGGAACGGGAGAGTGTGAGATTTATGGCTAGAGAGATTATCATTTTGCGGCGACTCGATCATCCCAATGTCATAAAATTGGAAGGCTTGGTCACTTCAAGAATGTCATGTAGTTTGTACCTGGTGTTTGAGTACATGGAGCACGACTTAGCTGGACTTGCTGCTAGCCCTGATATTAGTTTTACTCAAGCACAGGTTAGACTGACTTTCCTATTAATTTGTTGGAAGAAAAGTATAGTGACGAGAACAATGATATTATGTGTTCTATTCACCAGTTTTAGCAGTATTGCTGTTACCTTATGGCAAGTTTGCTGTTAGTGCAGATTAAATGCTACATGCATCAGCTATTATCTGGACTTGAGCATTGTCACAATCGTAATGTGCTCCACCGTGATATTAAAGGGTCAAATCTTCTTCTTGATAATGGAGGAGTACTTAAAATAGCTGATTTTGGATTGGCTACCGTCTTTGATCCCAACAGAAAGCATCCCTTGACTAGTCGGGTGGTCACACTGTGGTACAGACCACCAGAGCTTTTACTTGGGGCTACGGATTATGGTGTAGGCATAGATTTATGGAGTGCAGGTTGCATTTTAGCCGAGCTGTTGGCTGGAAAACCTATAATGCCTGGTCGTACTGAGGTAATCGTCACATCTTTGAAATTAAAATTTCAGTTGTCATCTGACGATTTTTGGCCATTGTTAATTGTACTTTACTTTCTCAGAATTCAAGATGTAATGCTTGTATTGCATCAATGTTCTTTCCAGATTTTTTACTTCAAAGAACCTGGAAAGAACATTGATTGCCTGGTCGTACGGAGGTAATCGTCCGATGGGGTATACTTGCCTCATCCTTGATTGCCCTGACCAGCCTCTTAACAGTGGCGGAGCTAGAAATAATGTACAAGGTGCGCAGAAAATTTTTGAGGGTAGATTTACGCTGTGGGTTCAAAAGAAATGAAAATGAAGCTCACAAAGTTCTCATAGGAAATAAAATAACACTCCAACTTTTATCACTTGCTCTGTTTTTTCACATTGAGGATTGATAAAGTGTGTGCAAAAGGAATAAACACATATTACTAATAGATCTATAGCGACAAATGTAAAAAAGTTGGGGTGCTGAAAATTCTTTATGTTACATGGGCTTGGCACTTTGGGGCAAAGTATCGGTGTCGACACCATGCGAATATAGGTATGGGATACACACCATTTGTTGGACCACGCTGCTATTGGAGAGGCACCCCTGCAAATCTGTTGCAATAGATGATGGGAAATGAAGGTCGAAGGAAGAAGAAGATGCGAGGTCCAGATCTATGTGTGTGTCTGTGTGTTTGAGAGGGGAGGGGAGGGAGGGAGGGAGGGAGGGGTTTCCTATAATTTCAGAAATAAGGAAGTATGAAGCTTGGACACGTTTCCGATCCAGTCATGGACAATGAGTCCATGTAATATATCATTTGTAAGGACTTGTAACTTGTTTTTGTATTTTGTTTGAGAAACAATGACTTCAAAAATATCTCAAAAGTTATTGAATTTGCAAGGGACACCAAAGTAGCAAAACCCTGAATATAAGAGTCTAATTACTGAACACATCATTTTCCCAAAGGGTGGAGGTGGGCACGTGCTCTCCATGCTCCCAAACCAAATCCCCCCCACCCCACCCCCGGGCATTGCCTCTTAATGTGAGATATATCTGCGCTGGCCTTTGTTTCTCCTAACCATCGGCAACCCGACTAGATAACCCGGCCCCAAATTACGAGAGCCGGTTCTGATACCATCTATAATGACTCGGTCCACGGCCCTACTAGAGGATGATGCCTCCCCCAAAAGGGTTAGCCAAGTATGTACCTGTGGCAAGGTCGTTTAAGGCTAATCTCAAACACTAATGTATCGGACATGGGACGGGGTGTTACAAATTCTATTGGAGTGTGGGTGATACATCTAGGTGTTCCCGAATGGTGTAGGCATATCAATTCATGAGATGCTGAGGTTTTTACTATCATAGCTGGTATTACCATCTGTCAGTGTTGATGGGTTTTGGACTTTTCCGTAGTCTTTACTGGATGTCATTCTTGAGAGGAGTGTGCTATTTTTGAAATTCATCTTCCTATAATATGGCTGGAAGACAATGATGATAGTGGTTCATATATTGAAACCTTGCTAATGTTTCTACTTGTTAGATGCCAGACACTGTGCTAAAGGAACTTATTTTTATGTGGAAACATTGCCCCTTATTATATGGAATTCGGGCTGTTGGTTTTTGCCATTCAGTGGCCTTGGGGAAGAAAATTTTCTCATTCACCAAAGTTTTGGAATGTTAATTCTGTTGTTTTTCGATATATGTTTTACCTAATGATACAGTAAATGTGGCATCCTATTAGGTTGTCTATTAACAATTATCTTTCTGTCACCAAGGTAGAACAACTTCACAAGATATACAAGCTGTGCGGCTCGCCTTCAGATGAGTACTGGAGAAAGTCAAAGTTGCCTAATGCAACCTTATTTAGACCCCGAGAGCCTTATAAGGGATGCATTTCAGAGACATTCAAAGCATTCCCACCATCATCACTGCCATTGATTGAAACCCTTCTTGCAATTGACCCAGCAGAGCGCGGGACTGCAACAGATGCATTGAGAAGTGAAGTAAGTCTCCTTGAGACAACTATGACCATCTGTTTCATGCCTCTGGAAGTTTTTATCATTGACATTTATGTTGGTCCTTTGAGATATGGACTCTGTATATTTTTGGAGTTCAATGCAAAATTGGAAGACAAACTAAGATGGAGATTTTTCATTGTCTTTGAGGGAGGCATGTCACCGTTATTAGTAGGGTTGGGAAGTTGGATAAATACAAAGCTATGATTTTTGGCAAATTGGAGCAATACATCTATCTAAATAACAAACTTGATGCTAATGGCATTTTCAGATTCATTTTATGTATAGTTGACATGATGCAGTTTAATGAGGTATAGGATTGTAGAGAGGAAGAACTTCAATGACAGTGTTCCAAAAGTTTTAGATGAGAGCATAAGATTGTGTGTGCAGAGATAATCGATAGATGGTTGGAGGGCCTGAGAGAGAAGAGATCAAGGTTGTGGTGAGTTCTTAATCGCATGCCTGGTATTATGATGGCCGGTCAATATGAATTGATTCACTGCTGTTATTTAGTGGAAGAATTCTACGTTTTGGATCAGTGTAAAAATTATTATCTGATGTAATAGTGGCAGCTGTTACTGGCAGAAGGTTACTTCATCACCAATAGATGCCGATGTGTAAATGATAATTGGGAGGGGGAACGAGAACCAAAATGGTAGTTGAATGGTGCCGAAGACACCAATGATGACGAGGAGGATGAGGTGATTGCAATTCATGGATATAGTACTTAGCATTGTCTTGATGAGTAAAAATAGGTTGGGTGGGCAGTTGGGTCGGGTTTGAGGATAATGCCTTCAACCCCAAAGGGCCGACCATGTAACCAACAAATATAAAGCTAAGGAATGTCAAGTGGTAGAAGTCCGTGTAAATTCCTTTTTGCTTGATACATCTGTTGATGTCTTATTTGTCTTGTGACTCTTGTCTATTTATCTATTGCAGTTCTTTAATACGGAGCCATATGCTTGTGATCCTTCTAGTCTTCCCCAATACCCACCAAGCAAAGAGATGGATGCCAAACGTCGGGATGATGAATCTCGCAGGTGAGGAATATATTTTGTTTTTATTATCAAACCCCCAACCCCCTCAGAGAGTCTCCCACCACCTATCTTTTTCTCATCTACAGTGTTAATAATCTTGTGAAGAACATGTGGTACTGTTATGTCAGTTTGGGACGTATAACTACAATCAAAGTTTCTGTTCTTGTAGGCTACGAGCTGCTAGTAAAGCTCAAGGTGATCCTGCAAAAAGAACACGCTCACGTGATCGGCATGTTCGGGGAGTTCCAGCTCCAGAAGCCAATGCAGAACTCCAATCTAATCTTGATGTATGCCTTCAACTTTTGATAATCATGTATTCCTGGATAATCACTAGATTAATTTACGTGATTTAGAGGTAAAACAAGATATTTATACACGTGGACGGGGATTAGGGACGATATATTGTTTCGTTGATATGGAGTGAATCAAGTTCTCCAAATTCAAGAACCTGAAAAAACCCATATCCAGTTGGATAGTTTGTAGGCTAGTCGTACTTATTGAGAACGGACAATTTTAAAGTACAAAATTCAGATAACTACTTGCCTTGCTGGATTGAGTATACTTCTGTGATATAGTCTACTATTTTACGATATGGGGATACAGTAGAATGAAAAGAGACGTGTGCACAATTATAGAAGGTTGGAGCATGCTCAGGTATTTGGTATTACTGCTAGGTAATGGCAAATGCCAGCACTCAAGAACCCACTAGCGTTAGGATTATTGTGAATGGTCACTTGACTTGTTCAAAATTCCCTTTTTTTAAATTACGCCTTTTTCATCTTATCACGCTCCTCTTTTTTCTGTCATCAAGACTGATGATGTTGAGGTAATAATATTGGCAAATGCTAACACGTTGAAAGGACATATCAATATTGTTTTCCATGAAGTACGAACAGATGCAAGTGTTGATAGGCAATGAGTGGAGGCATTGACAGATGCTGTATGAGCATGAACAGATACATGTGTAGATAGTCAATGAGCGGAAACATAGGAATCTTTGGTCTATCTTTAAGAGCCATTCTACTACATTTGATTTTTGAAGGAGCTCAACTTAGATACATGATTGGGTGTGCTTGGAGGATCTACATAAATGCTTTCTATGGTTGGTCGATCTTAATGATTTTAAGTGTTGGTTTTCTTTGTGGACTTATTTATGAAGCAGAGACGGCGTCTTGTCAACCATGCAAACGCGAAGAGCAAGAGCGAGAAGTTTCCTCCACCTCACCAGGATGGAGGACTTGGTATTCCCTTGGGTGCTTCACATCACTTTGATCCCAGCGTTGTTCCTCCTGATGTGCCCTTCAGTTCCACCTCATTTTCATATTCGAAGGATCCTATCCAAAATTGGTCAGGTCCTTTGGTAGATCCTGTTGCTAATGTTGCTGGAAGGCGAAGAAAGCACTCTTCAAGCGACGCACGGGGAAAGAAGGACAAAGACAGTCATATGCGGGTGTAGTGAAGCTGGTAGTTATTGTGGTATAAAAAAGAGGATCAGATACATGGGGCTGGCCTGTTGTTCTGCAGGCCTGTCCGAGTCATTTAGCTATTTGTTGTAGATTTGTTTAACCCATGCACAAGGGCAGCTTAAGTGGGTTCAAATGGTCTCAAAGAACATCACTTTTCTTTCATATTTATTTATGAAGGCTTCCCCTTCCCTTTTTGTGCTCTACTTCTTGAGGTTGTATTCAGTCTTGTTTTGGTTTTTTACGTTCTTGGGAATTGAATTAATATGGTGAGAAAATTTTCAATCATGTTTTTCATCAAAAGCTTCCTATTCTTGTTTGGTGCCAAATGAGCGTCAGTTTGGCATATGGACTGATTATGCTAGTGTTGCAAAAAAAAAAAAAAAAACAGTGTGACTTCCGAGAGGAATTGTTACAAGAAGTTGATGAGTTAATAAGGATCACTGACCTCAAAAATCATTTATTTACTTAAATCTATCATTAAAATAGAACTTTCTGAACAGATTTCGAGCTTTGCAACCGAAGTTTTTGACATCTGAAGCCTTGGATCAATTTGATGAGGCAGAGGAGTAATTCATGTTTGTGGATGGGTGGGTGTCTCTGTGTGGGCCGGGCGAGGTGGGGGGGGGGGAGGGAGAGAGAGAGAGAGAGAGAGAGAGAGAGAGGGAGAGAGGGAGAGAGAGAGAGATTTCCCCATCCTCTGTGAGTATTGAACTTGCTATGAACCGACTTAAGAGAAATGCAGTACTTAGAAGCATCCCAAGAAGCGAATATGAGTTTCACACAAGCTGGTCGCTGTTCATGGCATATCATCGATCTTAGCAACACACGACTGATGAGATGCCATGAACACGACCGGCTTATAATAAATTTCTTTGTCACACCAAAAACCGGAGAGAACTGTACATACATGTGCATAAAACTTGCCACAAACTGATGGTTGTTCATGGCATATCATCAATAAGAACATATTCAGTACAAGAACAAGGACTTGATGAGATGCCATGAACACCATCTGATTGTAGAGTTTTGCTTATAGCAAGTTTAGAAGGGCGATTTGGCTTTGCCTGGGAGAGCCCTTTTATAGGCAACTTGCATTAATGGCCGGATCAGATTTCTCATTTCCTTTTTCTTTTGGAGAAATAATCTTTCTTAGTAAAAAGATAAATGACAGTAAATGCACAATCTTTGTTATTATTAACATCTGATTCGGGAAAGGTTAACGTGTGAAGGGTGAACAATAGTTCGTGACAAACATGTTTTTTGCATGCGCTCGGAATGTGTTAAACTCGCAGCAATCCCACTATTTATGTTGCCAAAGGCCTAGAACTTTGGCAGTGATTCACTTTAGCGACATACACCGATAGAAGCATGAAGAAGAAGTATCAAAATTGGTGCAAACACCCCCCCCCCCCCCCAAATCCATGCTTGTTTTTCTTTCTTTTTCTGTGTTGGTGTGTGTGTATGTGGGGGGGGGGGGGGGGGGGTTGCTTTAGATCCAAGTTTTCGATATAAAGTCCAGCAGAGATAGTTGATGTCACACTGTAAGGAAAATTGGCATGAAGGTCTGATGCTTTTCACATTGAAAATTCTTACTAGTTTGTTTTCGAGGTCATTTTTTGTTAACTTTTTTGGATCTTCCTTCATTTTAACTTTTGGCATCTTAGGCCCTGATTATTGAAAGCAGCAATTTGAATTAGAGGCAAACCAGTCAAGCACAGTTCTGTCTCTCTTACCCAAAACTTCCCAAGCAAAGGAAATCAATGTTAAAACTGAGATACAAAAAAATGATGATGAAACTGAGATGAAAATCCATCATACATTCTGACCATATGTTCAAGAAATTAATCACATCATTTTAGCTGTCATATCTTACTCATTGATGTATGGCTTGAACAACGGTCAGTCCTACAAGAGTCTTCATCCGCTCGGTCATGCTTCAGCACGATTTACCACAATCTCTTCGTGTTCATGGCATCTCGGCATCCCCATTGTTGGCAACTCCCATTAAATTCATCCAAATTCTAGGAGAATCTCAACATTAAACCTCATTATATGTGGTCACTGCTGGAATTGTATTCAGATTATCAAGGAAGACGACAGTGACACCACGCTATATCACGGTTGCATGGATTCAAAATTGTCATCTGAGTTGTGCCATATGATCAATAGAGTTGTACCAAAGCTGTCATGGAAATGAGATAGTTTCATGGGGCATTGCTAGATTTCCTCACATTGTCCATGTATCTGAATTGTGACCTTACTGAGTAGTGTGTGACGTGTATCTCGAAATGTAGATGCACTTAGAAAATGAAAATCAGAGTGCTTGTATCCGAAATGTGCTTCAGATGCCAAAACCCAAAAGTTGTGCTTGATTGAAGTTCTTGTTGGAGAGAAATTGCATAAACGAAGAAGAAAACAAAAATTCAATGATTTGAGGCGCTTATAAAGACACTCTTTAAGGCGATATTTGCCCCCACTCGATTCGAGTTTGTTACCGGGTTAATGGCAAATCACCTTCAGGATTACTCAAACCAACAATCTGCAGATAGCAATTCTGAAGATTCGTTTCATAATTGCTCCTCGAAATTGTGTATATAACTGAAAAATTTGAGATGCGAAATTTGAAAAATGCCAAGTAGTTTTTATTCTGAATTTCAGAATCTTATATATGAGCTCAACAGCCAACCCTTCATGAAGAGACACAACCGTTCAAAAAATAACAGAAATAACTGTTATTTCTGGTGCCTTTTCGGAATTACTTTCAAAGTCATTAAAATAAACAATTGAAAGAAATAATTCCGAAAATTAGTAAAATTATGGGCCGTTAGATCATATATAAATCAACACGCTATCGCAGCAAGCATGCTAAGTGCGCCCACTAAAGTGCACACAATGCGCCACATGCACGCACGCGTGCGGTGCACTGCACAATAGCATTCTCAATCTTCCCTTCAAAACATCTCAAAATAATTCAAATGATATGTACCATGTGCTTGGTTATAAGGAGAGAGAAAGTTCATTTTCTCTCTAATGTGGGACAAAAAACAAAACTTTTGAGTCTTGAACTTCTCAATCAATACAAACACATTACATAACAATCTACCACCAACACTAACAGTTCTTAAATTTGGTCCAGGTTTCAGCCTATGACAAGTTTGAATTCAGTTCCAGGAGTTCCAATATTGCCTCTTCATTCAATTTCCAGCCATAGATCAATCTCGGAGTTTGATCACATCACCGCGAAAAGGTAACAAAATGTCCTAGAATTCCTCTCCCTTCTCTGGCAGCTCTGTTTCGACCATGAACCTCGAACAGGACCAGCTTGCAAATTTTAGTTGGCCACCAAATCAGTTTTGAACCACGTACGGAGATTCGTTGTGTCGTTGGTTTTTCCCCTTGGGGTAGGTTGTCTGATTTCATCTTTCCACAAACAATCTCATTCCATACTAGTCATTCGGTAAAGGAAATCAACGATGAAGCTGATCTATTTTGAACGGACTATCTTTTTCCGTATTTCGGTCACGAAAATAACTTTATAATTACGAAAATTTAAAGGTTCATGGCCGAGTCATAACTTCTGAGAGATCGGAGTTCAAAATGCCAAATCAATCTCTTTCCCCTAAAGCGTAAACCACGCATAAACTTCAAGTATGATAGCTTCATCAACTTGTATAAAGACCTTTTCCTATCAGAGCTGGTTTACTAAACAAACAATTAACGGGATTAGTTTCAGGTGCCATATCAAATCAAATTTAAGTACTTTCATTACATCCATATATATATATCCCCCAAGATGTGAATAACGCACACGCCTTATAAGTTAATCAAAAAAGAGATGTTGACGAATACAGATTCTTATGCTTGCCCTGTAACCATAGATTTAGTGATATGACTTGGGATTTCTTTTGGGGTATCACGTATTAAAATCAAATATGTCTTCACATTCTTCGTGTCTGATCCGTCATATTTGAGAGTTTTGAACCTTAATAAATGATCACAAAAAAGATATTAGGATCCTTTATTGTACGGTACATGATAGAAAAATATTGCTAAATATATTTAGCGACTCATGTCATTATAATTTTTAATAACAGTGACAAAAAACTTTAAGTAACAATTTTTTTATCATTAAAACTATTACAACAGATGTTTTATACAACAGATGATGATATTCGCCCTATAAAAAGTGGGGTCACATAAAAAGAGGCTATCATAATTAATGTCTATAAACAAAGGGAAATAATTTTTGTTGGATTCTATTCTTACTCAAAACAATTATGGGGAAAAGAGAAAAAAAAGGGGGGAAACAGTGCTACTAAAATTAGATTTTTTTTTCTATTTGCTTGTACATGTTTTATTCTTGTGAGAAGAGTTGTAATGAACAATTATAGCCAATAATTTGTAGCATTAACTGCATGGTAAAAGTTGTTCACAATATCTTACCAAAGAGAGAAAAATCAAAAGTAAACATCATCGTTAGCGCGCTAATTTTGTATGTCGTGGACATTTGAACAAGGGTCACTAATGTTCATGTTGTAGCCATTTTGATTATTAGCTTTCAAGTGCTAAGATATGTAACACCAAATATCGAAACAAAAATTAAACTTTAATCTTTTTTACCGTTTGTATGTACATGATCAATATTAATAAAAGATAGCAAAGCAACCCTCAACTTGAGTTTGACAAACCAAAACCTGCATGAATAAAAGTTATGTTCCATATTTTGTGTTACTAAACTAATTTTTTTGACACTTTTTTTTTATATTAAAATTCCGGGCAAAGTTTATAAAATGAGCAAAATTTATGTTCGATCTGACAAAAAGTAAAAATTATAAAATAGCTTTTGACCGAATTGTTGTTTTCCGTAAGCCGGAAAAAAGAAGCAAAAGGACCAAACTGCGGCGTTTTCTAGTCCTCCTCTTGTCCTTTGGTTCCCAACTTTCACACCCCCTGCTTCGCTTACACGGACTCACCCCCCCCCCCCTCCTTCTCTCTCTCTCTCCACACACACACACTCACACACACAGTTGAAGCCCTCCATCAACTTTATTGAAAGACCTAATTTTTATGTAATTACTGATGGACGAGAGCAGTGGCGTAATGGCCAACAATGTGGCTAGAGCCATAGCCGCTGCCCTTGATTGGAAATCCCCTCCCCATGCTCGTAACGCCGCCGTTTCTTACTTGGACTCCGTAAGCTTCATGTCCCCCCTCTGTGTGTGTGTGTGTGCAAAATAGCTAAAAATCAGTGCTTTTCCTGTCTCCCTGCTACTTTTAGTGTTTATGGTTTGTACAATTAACTCGAAGCATGTGTAAATTTGTTAAGGTTTTTCATTTCTCTTTCTTGTTTTGGAGCAGTTTAATTAATCGTGCCTACTATGTTTGTATCTACTTTCTTTTATCTTTTTTGATTAGATGTGATTTGGGGACTCTAAACTGGAAGTTTTGAGTTTTTTTTTTTGAAGAGAAGAAGATATTGGGAAGTTTGGTTTAGGTTTAGGACAATTGGCCTGAGTGATTAATTAAGGAGGAATGTAGATGCTTTCTGGGAAAAATTAGGGGTTCTCAACTGTGAATGTCTGACTGATTGTTCTGTGTAAATAGAACATCTTTGTCCCATTATCATTGATACCTGCGTGACTTGGTGAAGATTTCATCAAAGCTTTTGGACTACTGACTAACTTCTCGCGAATTCCTTGTTATTTTATCCTACGATCTGAAGCATTTTAATATAGTTTTGATGGAGCTGTACTTATGGCGCACCTTAGCTAGTCAAATTCTGCCAGTTCTAGGACATCGCTTTTCGTGCTGATACCGTCCAAAAAAAAAAAAACTCCAGTGTTTGCCATGGCTGTAATGTGTTGTTGCATCATGTCTCCCAGCTTTCCAATTAAGCATAAAGTTCTCCGCTGGGGTTTAAATTTAGTTTTAACAGCTTTTCAACAGACTTTGAAGTTTCCTGGGCCCCCATCTACCAAAACTTAAAAAGCAAGGATGACATGTGTGAATTGCTTCTACATCCGTAGGTTGATGGATGAATGCGTTGCTTTAAGTGGCTACTTACCTAAGTGTGCGTATGCCGGAGCCTATGTAATGATGGTGTGGCCCATAGAACTAACCATGTACAATCTATTTCTGTACTTCCAAGCCTGAATAGTTGATAGTAAGGTACTTAGGCAAAGTTATAGATCAATGCCCCGTTTGTTACTCCTTTTGACCTCCCAAATTTTGTTCTTGAAGTCTGATTAAGTTTACAGTATGTAGTGGGGAGGGACAAAGGGAGGTGGTTGGGAAGAGATATAAGACTTACCCACATTGGTGTAAACTCTAACATGACGCATGAGTCCTTTGGAGGAAGTTACCTTTTATTTGTTTAATTTGCTAAAATAGTGCAGAGTTCTAGATTATCTTCTTAGGCAGAGTTTTTGGATCAATTAGTAAGTTAAACTCCACCTCCTTCCCTTCCTTCCCTTCCAAATTGCCTGATTTGTTGCTGTGTTTCCACCTTAGCATATATCAATAGTTATGCAGTTACATGAAGTACAGCAACTTAATCGTGTATGTTATCTCAAATATTTTGTTCTTCAAGGAAATGAATGGCAAAAACAGCATATGCTACGTTCTTATTTGTTTACTTTTTGTTACACTTTTTCTTAACTTTTGCAGGTAAAAGCAGGGGACGTACATGTCCTGGCAAAGACATCATTTGTCTTAGTCAAGAAAGATTGGTCTTCTGCAATCCGGTTGCATGCTTATAAAATGCTACAGGTTTTTCTCATTCCACATTTTGTTACTATTTTTTTTTTTACATTCTGTTATTTTAATCACTTCATTGGAAATCTTTTCCCAATCTTATTTCAAGGATTTTAATCCTGCTTTGTGACCATTTATAGTCAACCCATATCCACCTTCTCCCGCTGCCATTCCCATTTCATTCCTGCACTCACTTCGTGCAATTAAGTTGAGGATATGTATTCATGATCTCCCGCTTCCTTGACGTATAAAATAGACACATACCTATATAGTTAGGAACTAATAACAGTGGAGAAACAAAAAGAAAAAGAATGCTTCCTTGACTACTGCGGTAGAGCTTGATACAGGAATTGGAATTGCATTGTCCAGTCACTGTTGGCAGTCGAATGCTTATGATCGTTTCTTTCACTAACTTTTTGCGCCAAGACCAGGTAAAGTTCTATGCCTTTTGAATTCTCCGAGTCTTAACTCTCAGTGTATCTTCTTGCAGCACTTAGTGAGGCTACAGTGGGATCAACTAGTTTCTACAGAACGGAGGGACTTTGCAAATGTTGCTGTTCAATTGATGTCTGAGATGGCAGACCCATGTGAGGAATGGGCTTTGAAGAGTCAAACAGCAGCTCTTGTTGCTGAGGTACTTGCAAATTTGCTCTGACTTTTGTTCAAGAATCAAGACTCACATGGCTCCTTTGCAGTTCTTCACATTTTTAATTTTATTTTCTTACAGATAGTCAGGAAAGAAGGCTTAAATCTTTGGGAGGAACTTTTCCCATCTCTAATTACCCTTTCAAATAATGGTCCCATACAAGTAAGTGTTTTTGTTTTCTCTCTCCTGCTGTTTTTTGTCACGCAAAAACCTTCTCTTAAGAAATGCTTGACGTGATAAATTCTGATCCATCGTTTCATCTAGGCAGAGCTGGTTGCAATGATGCTAAGGTGGCTTCCTGAAGATATTACAGTTCATAATGAAGATTTGGAAGGTGTATAGACAGCCATGAGTAAATCATTTATTTAAATATGTTTAAAAGTTGTCAAGCCTAGAAACACTCTGTGAGTTTCACATTAGTTTTTTTATCTTTTCTCTGCATGTGTTTGTGTCTGTGTCCCCTTTGGTTTGTAGGAGTGTGTGTGTGTGTGGTGGGGGGTGGTGCTGGTGGGGAGTTAAGAAACGTAATCGGATTGTATGTAACGGTAAACCTTTTAGTGGTGTCATCAAGCTGATTAAATTTAAAGCATTCTCAACTTTATCCTGGTTGTATCTCACTTTTCGCTCAAACTGCTTGAGAAGTTGCACTTTGAACCTAGACTTCACTTTTGGTGGTTAAATTTTGACGGGGCCTTCTTCATTACTGTTTTAAATTTGAAGTGGGCTGAATTTTGGCTCCACTTATTATGCTTGTGCAAAGGGCCCCCATCCAAATTATGATCACGTGCCTCTCACATGACCACTTGTCATTCGAGAATATAACACAAATGGTTGGGTGGGCTATTTAGTCTTAGGTTCACAGTGCAACTACTTAGAAGGATAGGGGCAAGATGATATGCGGCTGTTGTGATTACTTGAAGCTTGAAACCTGAAAATGTGGGTATATACATTTTTTCTGTCATAATTTGCTTTTGTCTAATTGGATTTTGAATTTAGTCCATTTGAGATTCTCGATCCTCCTGTTTTTCCAATTGCTGCTCGCCTCTGACGCTAGTGAATGCTTTTCATTCAGGTGATCGACGTAGGCTATTGTTACGTGGGTTGACTCAATCTTTGCCCGAAATATTTCCCTTGTTATACACTGTAAGAACTTGGTATAGCAAGTTGATCAAGTTGCATGTTTTGGCAGCACGCTGACCCTTTTCCATGTCACAGTTACTAGAAAGGCACTTCGGAGCTGCTTTGAGTGAAGCTGGCAGGCAACAGCTGGCAATTGCAAAACAGCACGCATCCACAGTAACAGCTATTTTGAATGCTGTTAATGCATATGCTGAGTGGGCCCCTTTACCTGATCTTGCAAAATATGGCATAATTCATGGGTACGATTCCATTCCCATTTTTGTGCAATCTGATTTGAAGTTTCTGGAATGTGGAGTTGACAATCTCTCCACTCTGACAGCTGTGGCTTTTTACTCTCTTCTCCCGACTTCTGTCTTCATGCATGCGAGTTTTTCAAGCTTGTCTCGTCAAGGTACTAGAATTTTGTTTATGTGATTCATTTATCTGTTCCGCGGCAAAAGATTCTGAAGTCTTTGGTAAGTACATTCTCTAAATTATTGTACGATTGTGAGTTGTGGCCTGCAGGAAGAGACCTACTGATGCCGATTCTGAATTTGATTCTGCAATGAGTAATATCTTTCAGATCTTGATGAATGTCTCTAGAGATTTCTTGAACAGATCCTGTTCTAGTGCCGGTACTATTGGCGAGAGCGAATTTGAATTTGCTGAATACATATGCGAGAGTATGGTGTCATTGGGTTCTTTCAATTTGCAATGTCTCAATGGTGATGGTGCGCTACTTTCTTTCTATCTTCAACAGGTATTGCATTTGTCTTTGCTATCCGAGAAAAAAAAATACGCCTATGGAGGGACCCGATATAACATTAACAAAGGGAAAATAATGTAATGAGTTGGAGTCGCTATGTTGCTTCTCATCATTTTGCATTTCTAGATTACTGCAGGCAGGCATACTGCCATTTACATGATTCCTGTCTGAAGGGTGTACTTGTACTGATGTTCGAAAAGATTATCTGTAGAGTTCTTTCATCCTTTTATAATGTGTTACTCTAATCGCAGAGCTTAATGATGTAGATAAACCCCCCAACTATCCACCTGAGGCCAGATTTGCTACTCCAAATGTTAGCACCAATCTCCCGTCACTCTCTCTTTCTCCCCCTCAACTATATTAGAGTTTGTTCAGGATTGTGTAACACAAAGCTGGATTAGATTACAATTTAACTACATAAAGCTCCAGGACACAAAAGGAGAGTTTGTCGATTATTGAGCTCCTGTGAAATTTTCTCAGAAGTTACATGATTTACTCATTTTGAATATTCTGAGTCTTAAACCGGACAAGGGTTGGCACGTCCATTCCTATTTCCTGAGATTTGGACCTTTTTACTTGTCTCATGATCCTGCCTACTCCTTCATTAGAAAACATTCTTTATTCAGAAATCTGAAGCATCATTTTGAAGCCTCATTGATCATATGCTATCCACTTTGTGCCTAAGAATGAAATTGAATCGCTTACTGTAGCTATATGGTGAGAAACCAAGTTGTGCTATTGCAATCTAACTTCTTGAATATCATTCAGATGCTGGGCTATTTCCAACATTTCAACCTAGCGCTTCATTATCAATCTCTACTATTTTGGCTGGTATGTGGAAAGATACTTATAAATTACTTCTTTTAGCTGGCCCTTAAACGTTTGCTTACTTCTGAAGTTTTTCCAAACCTTAATCATGCTTGCTTGCTGTCTAGGCACTAATGAGAGATATGATGTCCAAGCCAAAGATTGTTGCTCATGCCGCGGGAGAATCTGTTAACAATCTGACCTCTGGTTCTTGGCAGGCTGATAATGAGAAGAAAAAGATTTTGAACTTTTTGACAGATGATATTTGTAGTGCAATACTGAATATATCTTTCCAGCGGATGATCAAGAAAGAAAAAGTTCATGCTGGAACAACAGTTTTTGCTGGGCCACTGGAGTACTGGTCTGATGATTTTGAGGGCAAAGGAGATTTCAGCCAATATCGTTCAAGGCTGGTATAGTTATGCTTATTCTCGTTTAGCATTTTTTCTTCACAATCTTTGGACAAAAGCTGTATCATTTGCACTTTTTCACAAAGCCAAGCCCTACATCATACTCGAATATGTCGAACTAAATAGCTCCTTAAGTAGCTGTTTTAGGTGGTTGTGTTTTTTAAGAGAGCTTTCAAATGTGAGTTCATCTTAGATCAGCAGTAGTGGTCCAATTGTTAGTTTGTCTGAGGTTATTCACATCCTGATGTTTAGTTTTCTTATATCTTCTGTTACCATTTACTTTATAAACAAATATTTTTGTGTTGCTCTAGACATAACTTTAGGTCACGTGGATGGCGGCCGTTTATTTTCAAGTGTCCTTTAAAGGTGCAAAATCAGTATATGTGCGGCATTTTCGGAAATTGCTAATGCTTAAGCGTCGCTCTATTTACTGACAGTTTGCGAAAAGCGTTGTTAAAAGCCACCTATCATATATTTTAAAGTCACCCACGGAATAAGGTGTGGAGAAAGTTAAGTGATTTTGTCCAAAGGTGTGAAGTAACTATTTGGAGTCATGTCCCCAATATTTAATTTACTTCATGCATGCAACTTGAAGTCATGAAGTCTTTGTTATGCAAGTGAATTGTTGTGCATGAACCAGATGACGCACTTTGGAATTTGGATGTGACCAAGTGAAAGAAAGATCTTGATGAAAGTGAATCACTGCCCATGGAGAAGTTGGAAAATTTCGGAACAGAAAAGATAGAAATAACAACCTTGTGCAATATAATGCTGGGCAAAAATGAGTTAAGAACAAGTATGGGAGCATGACTGTTCAAAAAGATAAGCTTATAGCCAGACGTGTGGAGAGTGTATCTAGATGGTTATACCAGATGCAGTAAGAAAAAAGGAATCTGGATAGTCTAGGAACCATGCCGCTTACCATGAACACTAGAAAATCCTTTGTGATATAAAATCCAATTTAAGTTTGAAGACACCAGCTCACCAAGTGAGTGCCCATTTGTTTGTACTGCATAACAGAGCTGATGGAGCTGAGTGCCACACTTTTCTGGTTTCTTTGCTGTTTTGTCTGTTTTGCATGCAATGGGTCGCCATCAAGGAAACTTAATAAACTCTCCCCTTCTTTAGTACAATGAAAGAAAGCTGGTGGCTTGTGTCCCACAAGAAGTTGGAGCTATAAGGGTTAATATTATATATGCCTAGGAACTGAAGAGCACTACCAGACTTGGCTCTTTTGAGGAAAGCAAGCTCCTATGATTGGGGTATTGTTACTTATCCAATGCCATTAACCACCCTTAGGTTTAGCAATTGAGTGGCGTAACCATTGCCGCTATTTAAACCTTATACAGATTCAAGTACATTTATGCTCTTATCTACCTATTTTTGTGCCTTTGCTTTATGAAGACATCTCTCGCTGCATATTTCCCATCTTCTCGTCTTTCATTTCATTGATACATAACAATTTAATGCAGTTGGAGTTGATTCGTTTTGTTGCATCCGACAAGCCTCTTCTAGCTGCTAATAAGGTTTGCGAGAGAATCATTACAATCATTAAGGGTCTCATGCTTGCTTCGGTGCCTGCTCAGGTGTGACATTAGACAATTTCTTCTGGATTGTGGAGACATGTCAAGGTCACACATACATTTTTTTTTGGTCAAAGTCCTTTGTATTCATTCAAAAATAATATGGCTTGTACTGTACATATCTCAGTTCCTTCTTATCTGCTATATACATGTATAACCTACCTCTACTCTCGCATGAATGCTATGTACATATCAAATGCCTTCAGACATCCTCCATTATTGTACCACAGATCTTACCATCTGCTCAACTTCATTTCAGTGCTGAAAAATTTTGCCAGGTAGCCCCCATTCTATACCCAACCTCCTGTTGCCATCCGTATTTTGAATATTAGTCCAGCTGCTAGCTCTCCATGTTATCCATTGTTGGATCACCTTACAGCAGCCTTCATGGCTTGCTTGCATATGCTCAAAAATCTTTGCATTCCTTTCATGCCATATTCCATAGATGATGGCAGATACAGCTAGCTTGCCCGATCTTGCCTTAAAGCTTTTGCCCCTTATATGTTTAGCTACATATTCCAAGAATTGATCCCAGTTGTGTAAAGGCACCATCAGTCCTAGTTTATGAAGGATTGTATTCCGTACTTCTCTAGCAAATGAGCACTGAATAAAGAGATGATCTCTTGTCTCCTGTTGAGAATTGCATAATTCACATGTAGCATCCTGCAGCATATTCCACTTGTGCAATTTGTCTTTGGTTCTCAAGCCATTTTTGCAGAGCAACCACATTATCATAGCACATCTAGGTATATTACCAGAAGACCAAATGACCTTCCACCATTTCACTCTATTACCCTTGGTTCTGAGATGGTTCCAGTCAGAATTGATGGTGAATTTGCCATTTGGTTGGAGGTCCCAATATATTCCATCTCTATCCCCAATTCAAGGAGCTGGCATAGAGCTGATTATGTGATTTGCTTCCCTCAAAGCCACTGATCTGGTTTCAGGCATACTCCACTGATGATTAACAATAATCTCAGCAACTTTTGCCTTGACCCCAAGACCTGAGTCATAAGCAATTCTCAGGCCATATTCCTGAGCAAGAGCTCCACAGGGCAACCATTTGTCATGCCACAGCCAAACCTCTGTCCCATCTCCAATTTTATATGTACACAGTTCCTGCATTTCCTTCCTTAGCTTCAACAATTTGCACCATGTCCAGGACACAGTAACTGGTGCTTTAAATGTCCAAAAGTGCTGGTCTTTTATTATAGCTATGGTACCATCTAACCCATAGAGAGTCCTTTTTGCTTGCTAAATCCCATAGATGTTTGCAGATAGCTGCTCTATTCCACTCCTCTATTCTTTTAATTCCCAAACCCCCTTCACTTTTAGGTAGACAGACCTCTTTCCATGACACTTTAGCCCCAGTGCATTTCACATCATCTCCATGCCAAATGAAAGCTCTTATTTTACCTTCTACAATTCTTATTATCTTTTTGGGAGGATAAAAATGCTACACCAGTATACTTGCATGCTGAGTAACACTGATGTAGCTAGTTGCACCCTTCCTTCATAAGATAAGTGCTTAGAAGTCCAGCTTGTGATCTTTTTTGTCACTCTCTCCACCAAGACTGTACAATCTTTGTATTGGAGTTTAGTGGAAATAAGGGGTACTCCCAGATAAGACACAGGGAATTGAACATTAGGCACACCAATGATATTAGCCAAATATGCTGTATGTCCCTCATCTATACCTGCATATATATAGAGCTTTTATTCAGATTGGGAGCTAGACCTGCTAAGTCTTCAAACTCCTGTAGGGCCTTCTTAATTAGTTGTAAAGTATCCTTATTTGCCTTAGCCAAAAGGAATAAGTCATCAGCAAAGCAAAGATGAATTATCTGTAGATCCTTGCATTTTGGATGGAATTTAAAAGTATCTTGTCTAGTGTAGTAATCTAAGAAGCACGGATGCAGGTGCGGGTGCGGATACGCGGATACGGCATTTTTAAAATTTTAGGATACGGGTGCTGCGGGGATACGGCAAATTTTATAAATATTTTTTTTAATTATATACACTTAGTATTAAATTTTTAAACAGTTTGAATCTCAATAATCAAAATATATGTGTTTGATATATGTAAAAAGATATTAATATTCCAAACAAACTTGTAAGATTTTAAGTTTAATGGACTCTTTTGTAAATTTTAAAGCTTTCAACCAAATTAGTGAGAATTTGTTAAGTTTAATGGGCTATTTTATAAATATTAAAATTGTAAATTTGAAAAGAATAAAGTTTTTATGTGGTTTAACTTTTATTTCTTTGAATTCCTGGGGTGGTTTATGAAATAACTTAATAATGGGTACTTAAGATAAAATAACAAACTTTGTGTCAAGATCTCCGTAGATAAAATAGATTTCATCAACACCTAGATAATATCGACCGACTGACCGACGGTTCCTCTTCTTCTTCTTTGGCCGCACGCCGTCGCCGGTAAGTCCTTCTCCTTCTTTTTCTTCTCCTCCTGCTTCTTCTGTTGCTTCTACTTCTTCTCTCCAGTCTCCTCTCTCGTCAGAGTCCTTGCCGGTGGTCGCCGGTGTTGCTGGAATGGACGGTGGTCGCCGGTGTCGCTTGAGTGGCCGGTGGTCACCGATCGCCGGATACGTACTCGAGCCGCACCCGATATTTAGATTTTAAAAAAAAAAGGTTGGACACGCACCGGTGCCGCACCCGCACCCGACGCGTACCCTGTGCCGGTGCTTCACCCTAAGTGCCGCACCGGTGCTTCATAGGTAGTAATCCATGATGCTAGCAAATCCTTCCATAACCAACAAAAACAAATAAGGTGATATGGGATCACCTTGTCTTAGTCCTTTCTGGCAACCAAAATATCCCTCCATTCCTCCATTCAAGTTAATTGAAAACCTGGCTGTGGTAACACATGTCATAATCCATCTTATAAACTGATTTGGGAACTGCATGACTTCCATAATTTTCTGCAAAAAAACCCACCCACTGAATCATATGCTTTCGGAAGATCAATCTTTAGCACACATCTTGGTTGACCACCTCTTTTATGATAGTTTTTCACAAGCTCTTGCATTAAGAGTAGGAATTGGCTGTAGTAGAAAGCACACATCTTGGTTGACCACCTCTTTTATGATAGTTTTAAGGTCATACATACATTTGATATTTGCATACGAAAATAACAACTCTTTCTTGGTTGACGTAGGAATTGGCTGTAGTAGAAAGCATGCAGTTGGCTCTAGAGAACGTTGTAAGTGCAGCTTTTGAAGGATCAAATGTATATGGTGGGACTAGTTCCGAAACTCAGCAAACTTTATGCAGAATATTTGAAGGTTTTCTTTCCAGTGACACCTTTACATCACTTGAGCTTCCTACGTTTTCAATTTAGGCTGAAAATTCTGTTTATTGTTGGCTGAAGGTCTACTGCAACAACTTCTTTGTTTGAAATGGACTGAGCCGGAGCTTGTGGAAGTACTTGGGCACTACTTAGATGCATTGGGTCCCTTTTTAAAGCATTACCCAGATGGTGTTGGCAGTGTAATCAATAAACTATTTGAGCTCCTAACATCTCTTCCCTTTATGGTTAAGGTATGCTTTAAAAATAATACGCCAATATTTTACTGATAGATTGGAAACTTGAATAGGTTGTAATTTTTATCTACCAAATGTCTGGCAGGATCCTTCCACCAGTACAGCTCGGCATGCAAGACTGCAGATTTGTACGTCATTTATTCGACTAGCCAAAGCTGCTGACAAAAGCCTTCTGCCCCACATGAAGGTCATTCATTTTTATTCCCATTGGCTGCCAAGATAAAGTGTACTTCTATTCTATTCGGCTACTTGCGCGACGATTTCACCTCTTTGACATGAAGATGTGTCAGATATGCATATTTCCGTCCCAGATTGGTTGGGTCAAACCAAAAAATGGAACTTGAACTGTATGGTTTTCTTATGTAAAGGATTTTAGATGAACCATACAGGGTTTCCAGAAGGACAACCTCTATTTATGAGGCCAAAAGTTTGCTTTTTGGGGTGTGTGCATTTGGGGGTGGGGGGAGATTATTAGCAAGCCGTTGTTTATAAGAATGCAAATCAAGTGTGGAAAGTATGGGCAGAACTGTACTCTTGATCCTCGTCGTTTAAGGCATCTCTCATATTTATGCATTACCGTTATAAACCAGACGAGATGACCTAGTTCGAGGTTTCAGCTCTGACACTGACTATAACGACTCAGAATCACAGCCCCACCATAGGGTAATCTCTCCCTAAAAGGGCTAGTGTAGTATGTACTCTTGAGTACCTAGGTTCGACTGCTTCTTAAAGGTTAATTCAGTAAATTTTGGACAACTGGCACCATACCTCAGTTACTTTTCTCAGAAGGAAAGAACCACTCATTCCATTTCAAGATACAGCTGTGTTCAACTTCAATTTTTGTCAACTTCCCATGTTTTTATTCTTGGGAACATCTTCATTCGTCTTGGTGGGGGAATACCTTATTCCTAATGTTAATGATGTTTTTTGTTCTAGGGGATAGCTGACACAATGTCATACTTGCAAAAGGAGGGCTGTTTGCTTCGTGGGGAGCATAACCTTCTGGGTGAAGCTTTTCTGATCATGGCTTCGATGGCTGGGTAAGTTCTTGCTTACGATGGGATTTATTACTGTGATGTCTCTTCTTTTCTTTTGATAAGACCTTCCTTAAACCTTGTGCAGGTTTCAACAGCAGCAAGATGTTTTGGCCTGGTTGCTTGAACCTTTGGGCAAACAGTGGACACTGCTGGAGTGGCAAAATGCATATTTATCTGACCCATCAGGCTTGGTTCGGTTGTGTGCCGAGCCTGTGTTTATGTGGTCACTATTCCATACAGTGACTTTCTTTGAGAAGGCACTCAAGAGGAGTGGTAATAGGAAAGGCCATGTAAATATACAAAACAACTCAACAGCAAGTTCTACTCCTTGGCATCCAATGGCTACTCATCTGTCTTGGATGCTGCCTCCTCTCTTAAAAGTAAGTGTGTTGTTCTTAAACTGGGTTTACTTGTTACCTTTATCCACTTGCAATGATTGATCCTGGCTTGTTCTGCAACCACAAACTGATGATGGTTGTGGCATGTCTTATTTCACAGTTGCTTCGCGCTGTGCATTCTCTCTGGTCTCCGCCTGTGATTCAGGCATTACCAGCAGAAATTAAAGCAGCAATGATTATGATTGATGCTGAGCGAACCAGTCTGCTTGGAGAAGGGAATCCCAAACTGTCCAAGGCTGCACTAACATCTGCCTATGGATCTCAATTTGAATCGCACAAGGAAGGATCTGCAGAGCCAAACGAAGTTGATATAAGGAATTGGTTGAAAGGCATCAGAGATAGTGGGTACGTAATTTACAATGAAATTGAATATGAGAGTTGGAGATCAGTGGTTTTATTTTACTTGGATGCTTCTCCTTCTATTTAGTTAGTGCATCGTCCAAATTTTAATTTCATCTGATTGAGTTCCAAGTGAAATTGTAGCCTTATTTTAGTTATTACTGGATATCTTGCGAGGAGTTTTGCTTCAGTTCATTGCTAAATTTTGTAAGTTTATGGAGTATGATAACCTTCATATGCTGTACACTGCCTATTCTCCATATAATACTATAGTAAATGATCTGTGCTAAGTGGGTTTCATTTATTGGTAAATTATATTTTATTCTCAAAGTAGATGAACATCTCACACTTCTTGTTAAATATTGTCTGCTAGGTGCTATTATAGTTGTCTAGCTAACTGTTTTTTTTTCCTCTTGCTTTGAATTGTTGTCTTACCTTGGGAAATAGTTGCTCTTGATGTGCATATTATGGGCGTGTCTAAAATCTCGATCAATTTTATGAGGGAAAATATAGTATAAAGGACATGGTAGTCTATCACCTGAATGAAGGAGATTTTCGATGAAGCTTGTTATATGTTTTTACTTGCACCGCGAATATAGTTTCATTCATTGCTAGTTATAGTTCGTTTTTTACAGGTATAACGTACTGGGCTTATCGACAACCATTGGTGATTCGTTTTTTAAATGTTTGGATGTTGATTCTGTTGCTTTGGCACTCATGGAGAATATACAGTCAATGGAGTTCAGGCATATGCGGCAGCTTATTCATTCTGTCCTGATTCCACTATTTAAGGGTTGCCCTTCAGATTTGTGGGAGGTGTGGCTAGAAAAGCTCCTGCATCCATTACTTCTCCACTGTCAGCAGGCTCTTAGCTGTTCATGGTCCAGTCTTTTACAGGACGGCCGAGCAAGGGTTCCAGATCTTCATGGCATACTTGCTGGGGCTGACTTAAAAGTGGAGGTAATGGAAGAAAAGCTACTCCGAGATTTAACTCGTGAGATTTGTTCATTCCTCTCTGTAATAGCTTCAGCAGGAATGAATCCCGGGCTTCCTTCATTAGAGCAGGCTGGGCATGTTAATCGTGTGGACATATCTACTCTTAAAGACTTGGATGCATTTGCCTCAAGCTCTATGGTTGGGTATGCACCGAAGCACGTTATTTTATTATTATTTTTTTTAAGCATAGCGGCTTTACTGACAAACGTTGAAAATGCTCATATATGTTTGCTAACAGTAGAAATCGTTTTCCACTTGCAGGTTTGTTTTGAAGCGCAGAAACCTTGCTATTCCAGCATTGCAGATAAGTTTAAATGCTTTTGAATGGACAGATGGTGAATCTGTAACAAAAGTTTCTTCATTCTGTGGAGTCGTAGTTCTCCTGTCCATATCTACAAATAATGTGGAACTCCGAGAGTTTGTTGCCAAAGATTTGTTCTCTGCAATCATAAAAGGTTTAGCCCTCGAGTCAAATGCTATTATCAGCTCTGACCTGGTTGGTCTCTGTCGTGAAATTTTCATGCATCTCGCTGACAGAGACGCAGCACCCAGACAGGTTCATAAGCTCCCTCTTGCTGTCAATGGGTTCAGAGAATTGTTATGAATTTGAACTACTCATATCAGCTTTATGCCTCGACCTTTTAATGTACCTATGCCTCACTTTCTTGCGTCCTTGCAGATTTTGCTCTCGCTTCCCTCCATTACTCAGCAAGATCTGCTTGCTTTTGAAGAAGCTTTGGCAAAGACCAGTAGTCCTAAAGAACAAAAACAGCTCATGAAGAGCTTCTTATTATTAGCTAGCGGAAACAAGTTAAAAGCGCTTGCTGCTCAGAAAAGCGTGAATGTCATTACAAATGTTACCAGTAAGTACTCTGGCCATGCTATGGTTGCTCTTGGTTAGGCAATATGAATTTGAAATATGAGATTTGCATGGAAATAGAATAAGAAATATAAGCGCAACAGCTGCAGCCGTATTGTAATTTTAGTATTAACCACTCTGCATGTAGACTATTAACTTTTTTGCTTATTCTCTCACTGAATGTTCGTGTTACTAACCAGGAAATTTCGTATTCTCAGTGAGGCCTCGTAATTTGGGCTCTGCTCCAGAATCCAGAACAACGGAAGAAGAACATATCGGATTGGCTGCTATTGTGTAAATGTTCGTTAGCTTGGCAGTTTTTTGTACACAGAGATGTTAACATAGTCAAAAGGAGTCAAAAGAGTAGCAAGCATACGTAACATGAGAGATACTATGTAGAGGCATCCCTTTTTGTGGTGTTCTCCTCCTTCAATGGAGAAGGTCTACAGTTGTCCCTAGGCCGACTGAATTGAAAGCTTAGTATGTATAAAATCTGTCTTTATTTATCCCATCATGTTACCTTCTTAAAGATCAGGCCTGTCGATTTCCAAAGTGTGTTTGTCTCTGTGTATGCGACCTTGTATGTTTGTTTTATGAATTGTCGGATTTTGTCTGACGTTTCATTTTCAGAAACATTTGACACTCTATATATGGAAATTTTTCTAAGATTCTGGCCTCGTTATTGGTGAAAGATGGTCTATAACGCATCGGAATCCTCTGTCATCACAAAGAATTGCTGTTGCAGTTTTAGCGACGTTCTTTTGTCGCTATTGCTAATATCCGGTGACAATTTTTTATCGGTAAAATACATTTGCCTTGCTTCAGATATATAGAACACCCTTGTTTTAACTCGAGTACTGGATGTCTGGATGCATATCACGAAGCATGTTGTAGTCGTCGACCAACTAGCTAAACTTGCTGCAAACCAAAAAGGAGACCGGTTTCTTCCGTAAAAGCAATGCTTACTCTTTGGTAATATTATCTCATAGCAACCTCAAGATATAAATGCTTAGTTTGCAATTTTCTTCTCATAAAAGAATTCACTTATTTGAAATAATATTTAGGAAAAGTATGAAAGTGGTATGCCAAAAACTAAAATTTTTTTCTCTTTTTGGGCTAGAATGTTTAGCGATAAAAATAAAGCATAAGCGGTGAAAATTCTTACGAAAGTTCTATCACGTTATGTTTGTGATGTCCAGTAACACGTAATTCGTGAGTTTGGCAGGCTACCTGCATTTCTTCTGTTTTGTGTTATGTCATGTGCATGAAAACTATCATCTTAAGTTACCTGAAACTAACTTTAATTTGTGTACTGTCCCAGTGTCAAAGTTTAAAACTCAAGCTGAAATAAGTTATTTCATGCTAGGTAGAAAGAAGCTTTTGATGGGTTTCATATAATTTAACAACTCTTAATATCTTTCTTTTGATTCTTAGATTCATATACACATATGTATGTAATTCTCTAGAACTTTTAGCTGATCCATGACCCTAGAAAGTAATACACGGTTGTGAGGTATTGGAGGCAATTAATAAGTAAGATGACTTCACTAGTTGTGTTGTACACATGAACAGCAGATCTACAACATGGAGTTCTTTCGGCTAATTTTACTGAGAAGAAAATATTAAATACTATTACAATTAGTGCTTTTTTTATAACAGGAGGATTGTTTTTGCATCATTATGTGTTGGATAGAACACTACCACTACTATGGTCATTCCTCCAAGGTTTAGGTTAAGGTGTACAAGCATGCCTTAAATGGAAGTGAAGAAGAAATAGTAATAGATCGATTCAGTAGCGAGGCCATCTAACCAAAAATCTTGAAGTTCAGTAGAATGACAAGAGATGATAAGAGGTGCTCTTCTGTTAGTGAATGATCATGGAACGTTGCAGCGATAGAGGCAGCAAAGAACGGCATGTACTCACCTGTTGTCGTCTAAAAAAATTTTCCTCTCCGTTTACATCTTGTTGTATTTGACAACAGTGTCCATCTATCTGCGCAAACTACCAACAATAATGAAGACATCCCACTGGCCTCCGACCATTTCATCTCCGGCATCTGAGGGTTGTAGATATCATATATTCTTATCTCGTCCCATCTCATATTCTCTCCTTTTCTCTCTCCAAGTCTATATATGTCTTCACATTGTTACCTTTTTAGCTAGTAGGTTTTGGAGTTTTGACGTACATTTTGTTCTCCCAATTTTGCATTTATCAGAACCCCCAAATATTAACATACAGTACGTTGGTTTATAAAATTCAATCAATGCGTTTTCTCTTAATCAACAGTAAATTTGGGTTTGAGCTCTTGGTTTCCTTTGGAATTGGTAGATTCGCGATAAAATTTGTGAATTTCTACTTCAACGTTAAGTTTGTGTACCATGCATAAACAATTAATTGGGGTCAAAGCCCTACAAAAAACTCGGAAAGAAAGTAAAATAACACAAGAAGTTGTGGGTTAGCTGTAGACTTGTATAGATCAGGCTGATAGGTGAATTTTTACCCATAAAAAGTATACTTCAGCCATGCCCCCGATGCTCGCTTGGCTTTCTTGTTTGTCCGCTTTATTCGGTGTTCATAGTTTGGCGAACTCAGTTTTCACAAATTCAATCCTATTTGATGCCATTCTCAAATTAAGTTTTTGACTCCGCTACTTGAACCTTGTACATGTGTTTTGTCGAATAGAAACAGTTGTATAAAGAATTGCGCTTCCTATATTTTACTCTTTTGATGCGGCACTTTGGACACCATACTTACCATGAAAAGTTTTTGGTTCAAGGTATGAAAAGAGACAAATATTCAACCCTTGTTCACCTAATTTGCGAACTTGTGTAAATTTCACAAAAAAAGGTATAGTAATACCAATAAGATAAAGGAGTTTCATGCCAATGACCAACTACCGATATTAACTACTTCTATTACCCGATAATACTACGTTTTCACCCACACTAATTCTTTAAAAAAAAAAAAAAAGGCAGCTTTTTTTGGCATGATCACTCACACGTCATAACTATTTTGTTACGAATTATATAAAACAGCTTGTTATAGCTAGAAACAATTTCTTATTCTTTCATAGTTTGAAGGAACGTCAGACATATATTAATATAATTAGAAAAGTTCAAGAGCTCCTTTTTTTTTTTTTGCTTCACCGCAGTTTGTTAATCTTGCGGAAGTAATGGAGAGAAAAAGCCTATTTACAGATACCAGCGGCAATTAATTCCTTAATGACTTCATGCCAAGCAACTAAGGACGGGCTTGTGGGAGTCTCATTTAACAAATTATGAGTATTTGCATCAGATGACTCTTGAATCTTCAAACCTAATGTTCACTTCAAGCCTTGGACTGATTTCAAATTTGACCTCTCTGTACATGGAAGGGCTAAGGCCTGATGCGTCCTTGCATCTGATTAAGAAAGTTTAGGCTGTTTCTTTTGCTATAGTCATACCTTTTTGTCCTAAAAAGATACAGATACAAACTTTTTAGCAAGAGTGTAATTGTTAAAAAGAGAGTGAACAAAAAAATAATGACTATACCGAAAAAAATGTAAATAAGTAGTGAAATCAGGACAATATATTGACACAGTGAAACTGCAACACTTGTAGCCCGTTCAGTTCTTCCAGATGACGGATACTGAGGAGATTATGGATACAATGATCCCTATTATAGATGACTTTTGCTATCTACTTACAAATTTTCACCAAGTAAGTGTTAACAGGACACAAAGGCACGACTAAAGAAAGCCAGACCTCTAGCCGTTTTTGCCTGCCATGCACGCATTGCAGTCCATCAGGACTGGTACATGACTTGATGCGGTAAACAAATCTTATGTTCTTTTTTTACTAGTCAAAACCTTTTGTATGTGGTCTATATATATCGGCCTTCGAAACAAACTTAAGAAAATATTGTTTTATTTAAATCATGGTATGTCGTGACAGTAGAATCTAGTTATTGTAACACCTTTATGTGCAAGCACCATAAGGTGCTATGATAAGGCGTGTTATCCCTTTATCAAATACTATTCCCCCTTTCTACTAAAAAAAAACTCTTATAGCCCGTCTGTGAGTTTTGAGAGGAGAAAAAAAGGAAAAAAAAGGGAAGACAATTTTCTTTTCTTTTATTTGAGAGTTTAAGAGAGAAAAGAAAACGTCATTCTTTTATATTGTTTGTGAGTTCAGCAAAAAAGAAGAAAATATACGAGATTATATTTATGCCTTTATGCCATATTGTGATAATTCTGACAGAGTAAAATAATATGATCACATAAAAAAAAAAAACTCAAATTAGTCATCAAGGACATCATATAAAGTTCATTACATACTAACGTAATAAGTCTTACATCACCCGTTAATGCAACAATAAAAGAACCCAAATAAGTCATGAATTGACTACAAATATCTAGACATCTAAATTTAATTAACGTCACACAAAGAACAATACAATTAGTCATCAATCAACTCTAACATCCAAAATAATCATTCATTTGTAATTAAGATGGTAAGGTCATGTAAGAAACTCTAGGACCTGAAAAGTTCAGTTTTCATTATTTTAAGGATAATATGAGTGTTGTGGAAGTATTACTTATAATAGTCTCATTTCTCTCCCGTTTCTTTCTAGCTTTGAAAGAAAAGATTTATAGCTTGTTTGCAAGTTTTTTTAAGGAGAGAAAAGAGAGGAAAAAAAAGGAAAGTGACTCCTTTTCTTTCCTTTTCTCTAGTTTGTGAGTTTTTTTTTTAAAAAAAAAATAAGAGAAAGGAGTGGAAAGTTTGAGCCTCTTTTGTCTCTAAATCTTTCTTCCCAAAATTGGGAAGGAATGAAGAGAAAGGAAATACTCGTAAATAATATTTTGAAAATGCTCATATTACCCTTGAAATAATGAAGACTAAACTTTCAAGGACTTTTAGATTTTAGGGTTCCTTTCAAGAACTTCCCATTTTACTTACAAACAAATGATTATTTTAGATGTTACAGTTAACTCATGACTGATTGTTTTACTGTTGGAGTGAAATTAATCAGATTTGGATGTTGGAATGTTTATAGTCAACTCATGATCAATTCTTGCTTTTTTTTTTATTTTTTATTGTGACATTAATCAGTGATGTAAGAGTTATTACATTCGTATGGTATGAACTCTGTATGATATTATGATGACTAATTTATTTTTTCATTAAAATAATATTCTTTTTTAGTATCATCTATCATGGTCTTGGTTAGAACTATGACAATATAATTTAAGAGTATATATGTAACTAGATGTCTTTTATTTTCTTTTATGTTAAACTCACAAACAAGTGAAAGGAATGATACTTTCTTTTCTCTCTTAAACTCACAAACAAGTGGAAGAAAAATTGTCTCACCTTCTCTTCTCTTCTCTTCCTTTCTCTTCTTTTCTTTTCTTTTCTCTCATCTCAAAACTTACAAACAAGCTAGAGATAAAGAAGCCTAAACTTTTCTCTCGTTGCTCTTCTTTTCTCATGTAAAAAAAAATTAACAAATTACAAAAAAAGGCCAAGAATGAGTAACTTAATTTTTTTTCTAAAAAAAAAAATTCACAAATAGGTTATTAACTAAAGGAACGAAGGTAAGCGCGGATATTCAAGAACAATGTTCAAGAGAGGTGCACACGCTCATAAAGGTCATTGCCCCTCTCTGTTCATCCCAGCCCATGGTTTCTCATTCTTCATGCATACTCGTAGAATAGATATCACAACATTAATTGGTTAATTACACTTGCCTCCACTTATGATTTGTGAGGGAGAAATTAAATTACAGGCCATGTAACCACAGAGCCACCCATACAATTGAAGAATAATGACATACCCTTATTACGTGTTCATTTTACAAGCTTGAGGCAAGTTTAGCCTAGAGTTGCTACATTCGCCTTTGCTCACCTAATTGTTGTAGGGGAGGTTGGCTTGCGCAAAATTGTGGAGCGACGAGCAGAGCTAGTCCGTATGTGAATTTTAACTGGATTGCATAGGACATGGGTAAACAAGTGCAAGAGCCAAGCAACCCCGGAGAGCTTTAGTGTAAAAACCCAAAAATAAAATAAAATAAAAAATTCCATCACTAGTAACACAAGCAGTATATTACATTATGATTACAACAGAATTCTAATCGACTACAAATGTTCAAAATAAGTTAGAACCACTTCTAATCTCCAGAGTACAAGTCTAGATCACATTCCTACCCACTTGCATTAGCTTACCAAATTAATCATCTATCATGAAATTGGTTTTGGGGTGTGCGTGTGTGGGGGGAAGTTAAGTGGCCCAGTAACTTGAATACTCGTAATAGCATTGGATGGAGTGTAATACGCTAAAAAAAAAAATGGAAAAGTAAATAATTTTTGGTTTCCATTGGTGCAAATCCAATCACCTCAATTTAAGATGTAGAAGCAATATTCTGGAGTCAATTGATCAAATAATTGTGGCTCAATATGGTGAAATAATTAGTACGTATTGAATATCGTTCTTTTTTTTTTTTTTTGCATTTGAAAACATAATACTTCAATATCTTGCCTCAAATATCCACAAAGGGACGCGGCTAAGTTCATTTGTTCATAATCATTAACATATTGTGTCCATGGACAAGTTACTGGAACACTCTCATAGGATAAAAATTCTCATACGAGGTACTTTAAAATTCTTCATCTAAAGACACTCTCAATATCAACTCATTTCATTTCATGTACTATCCATTCTAATCCATGAATTAGTCATGACTTTGCCACCTTACCATTTTGGAGGAATTGTGGACCCAAAGCTACATAAATCGAAGAAATTTTTTTGGCTGTATGTATGCAAGATTAAAGGAATCTTTCTCTTATCCCTTATATAGCAAAAATTAAGGATCGATCACTAAATATTTTTATTGGCTTTTATTTAGTGACGTTAAAAAAATGATATTAAATATTGTCGTTGAAATTGTTAACAGAAAAGTCACAATAAATATTTAGCGAATATTAATTGTCGTTGTATGCGAGGTTGAGAAGAAGATCCTACAATCCGGATAGCAGTCAAAATTTATTCTAAATATAATATCAATTTTAGCAACACTAACCAATGCAAAGTGTCACTGGTATTACGCATGAACCTCTGAAAATCAAGGTGTGGTATAAGGACTTGCAACACTAAATATGCGCGAAGGCAAATCTTGGAGAGAACTTTAGGATTTCTTTGAGCTTTGAGAATTATGTGAAGTAACAATTTCCACATCTGTGAAGATTGCTTCTTGTGTCGCCTGGCGGCACCTAAGATTGCCAACTCATTGAGGGTTGGTGCCTCACTCTAGACTGCAAATACAGGAGCATGACATAGTAAGATCTGTCTTAGAACATATCTCGCAGATGGCATGAACTACAAAATCTTAGAAGGGGCTGGAATTAGGCAGGAGAAAATTTCGTCATCAAGATGGATAACAAAAGAGAAGTTGAGCGAGTTAAATGACAAATGATTTTTGAAGAATTTCTTGAAGATGCACTCGCAATTGATGGGGATGTTTGGCGTTGTGGAATCCCCACAAAAAAGAAAATTAAAAAAAAAGGTTTTAAGATATTTATGCTCTTATTAATTTCTAGACTGCGTAATATTTTTTTTAACAAAGACTAAGATTTGGGTTGTTAATATCGTTATTTGCTCGTGTAGGGTATGACACACCCTGCTTTTTAGATAATTAAGATTTTTAACATTTCTGCTGGTAATAACTCGCAGGAAGATTCCCGCTTGGAGGTTATGGTTAAAGACTATTCCCAATCTATCTTGGCCGCACCCATGGATCCATTGGGGGTTCCGTTTTGCACGACACATCGATATTGTCAACGATCAATTTTTCAACGCTTCAGACCAGTCAAAACTACGCATGATTAAGTCATGTGCTTTTACTCCTTGTGAAATGACCTTGGCACGCCTCAACTCGTGTGGTCTAATTCGACACCGGTAGGTCACCCGCCTCCCCCCTTGGGGGTCGGCCACCTTCCCCTTATGGGTGTTGGCGTGCCTTCCCCCTAAAGAGATCGGCCGCCTTCCTCTTAAGGGAGTCGGCGGGCCTTCCCCCTTAGGGATCGGTGTGCTTTCTCCCTTGGGGGGGGGGGGGGGGGGGTTGATCACCTCATTCACCAACGCACACCTCCCTTGGGGGGGTTGATCACCAATATATATATATATATATATATATATATTGTTGGAGAAATAACTATTTCTCTACCACCCATCTGGCAGTCCACGTGTAATCGTGAACGGTCCAAATTATATCTTTTTTAAGCTAACCGCTACAAAGAGTAGCGGTTAGTAATTGTGCCCAGAATGCCCCTCGCGCACCTCCCAAGACTTCCTCGCATGTCCCCCAAGACATGTATAATGTCTAACCGCAACTAAGTGCGGCGGTTAGTCGCTACCCTTTGTACTGGTTAAGAGAACAGTTAGGAAAACAGATCCCACTCTGTGACGTTTCACCATTTTAATCATCCTCTCTCTATCCCTCCCTCTATGTAATCGTTTCTCTCCTCACAAACAACAAACTCAAATATACTCTTAAGTCAAACTCTATCTCATCCATGAGCAAACTCAAGTACATGTCAATTACACCAAAAATTAAACCAAACCAATCTCATTCAAAATTGAAAAATGATACAAAAGAAACTTAAGTGATTATTGGAATATTGAAATAGATCGGAAAAAGAGAAAAAAGAAAAAGTAAATAATTGTATCTTCAATTCCACCGGCGGCGACAGATGCTGCGGCAGTGGCTTGGGTGAAGAACAGTGGTGGCGCGTGGCAGATTGGCTGCGGTGGCTACGACTTGGGCCAAAGACGTCATCGGCATCGTTGTCCACCGGCGTCGTTGTTGGGCAGTGGTGACAGATCTGGAAAAAACATAATCTATAGAAAAGGGATGCGGTAGAGGTGGACAGATGCAGCAACGGTGGGCGGCAACTTGGGTGTGGTGGCGACGGCTTAGGCCAAAGACGTTGTCGTCCATCTGTCCTCTGCTCTATCCATTGGCATCATCGTTGGGCAGTGATGACAGATTTGGAAAAAAAAAAAAGGAGGCAGCTTGCGTGCGATGGCGACGGCTTGGATCAAAGACATCGTTGTCCTCCGTCTATCGTCGGCTTTGTCCATCAGCATCGTCGTTGGGGGGGGGGGGGGGGAGAGAGAGACTGATAAAGTAACGGGTCTGAATAGAGTGAAGGGCAAAAGTGAGAAATAGCCAATTGTTACTCTTTTGTAGCAGTTAGTTTAAAAGAGATACAATCTGGGCGCTCATGATCACATGTGGATGGTCAGACGAGTGGGGTGTGTGTGTGTGTGAGGATCACCTTCTTCATATGTTATATAGTAATTCAAAAATTAAAAAGTTATAAACCTCGGTAAAAGACAATTAAAATAATTAATACGATTATTATAATTAAATTATAATAAATAAATAAGTTATTAACAGATAATCAAAGACTTAAAGTAGCGGAAAGTTCATTGCACAAGATAGTGTCTTATTTTCAAATCCGAATCGTTAATGTCAATTATTACCAATATTTATAGCATACTTATTCTTTTGTTCAAGTTCCTGCTCAGTTTCAAGCATCTTTCACGGAACACTACAAGTTTGACATTACAGTTATAAAGGTGAAAAAAATGTTTTAAAGATGATGTTAAATATAAACGTTGGAGTTGTCCAATTTCTTGTAATGTATTTCTATGGCAAGTATCTAACAATAAGAAGTGAAATTGAGAATAAATTTGAACTATGATAGAGATATTAACAAAAGTTCAAAAATTTATCCAAAAGAGATTGTCGAAAATAAAGTGTCTAACTGAAGGAGTTGTGACTAATAAATGCATAACAAAGTTTGTAAAACGAAAGGAATTAGGATCTTAAGTTTTGTATCTTTAAATCCAAAATAAAATGAACTTAACGGATCTAGCAGGGCACATATGAAAACTCAATTGCTTTAGTGACAAATCTAATGGCTATAGCTATTAAGGACTTTTTAAAAAAAAATTATCGTTTACTTTTAGAGTTTTAGTCATTTTTCTTGCAAGAATTATCAGTAAAGTTCAAAATATCATCACTTAGGACTTCTAGTAGCATTCATAATCAATTTATTTCTTTACAGTGATGGTCATTTATGATTGTTGAGGGTCAAAATAACCCCTAGAGTTATTTTCTTTTGGTATTGATCTAGTCTATTGAAGTATAATTTTTATCTATCTCTTAGTTGGAGATTAAGGAAAGAGTAAGCTATTTTTCAGAAATTTTAGCTCAAGTTTCATATTTCGAGTACAACTTGTCAAAAACTACTAAAAGGCCAATGAGTGTCATCTTATATATTCCTTAAAGTTCTTTACAATAGCCAATGTGAGACAAGTATTTTTCAAAACTTTAAGTATATAAGAAAACTTTTACTTACCATTTTCAAATAACGTGGAACTAAAACACTTATAGTTTTATTCAAAACTCTAATGTTTTTCTCAAAACCATTCTTGAAAAGAAAAAAGTGAATTTTTTTAAAACTACTCTAACAGTTCAGTGCATGTGCTGCGATGCACATGAATATTCACATTAAATCCTTTTATTTCTTTTTAAAGAGGAGAAAATAACTTGGTTGCCTGTCATGTGACTTCTTCCAAGTTCTTTCATAAGTACGTGCCAATTTCTCCACGATCACAAACATCAAAAAAGTCTTTTAACCATAACCTCCAAGCGAGAATCATCCTGCAAGTTAATCGCAACTGAAATGTTAAAAAGAATATCCTTTGTCTTTACATAGAAAAAGAGAATCTTATAATTATCTAAAAGGCACAGTGCATCACCCTACACGAGCAAATAGCAATATAAACAATCCAAATCTTAGCCCATGTCCAAAAATGTTTTACGGAGTTGAGAAATTAGTAAGAGCAAAAGTATCTTAAAACTTTTTCGATTTTAATTTTCTTTTTCACGGGGCTTCCACAACGCCAAACATCCCAATCAATCACAAGTGTATCTTCAAGAAGTTCTTCAACAATTATTCGTCCTTTAACTCGCTCATCTTCTCTTTTCTTATCCATCTTCATGACAAATTTTCTACTGCCTAATTCTAGCCTTCTCAAGATTTTGTAGTTCCTACCATCTGCGAGATGTTTTCTAAGACAAATGTCGTACAACACAGCTGGTAAACGTGGGAAAGTTCATATGGTTACGTGGATCCTTTAAAGGGTGCACGAATTTCTGGACCCTTTAAAAGTTGCTACGTAGCGCACAATGACTTTTCCAATTTGAGCAATTAGAGAGAAAGGAGCAACAGTTTCCCTATCGATAAATTTAAGATCTTCACAAATTAAGAGCTTTTAATTTACCTTCCAATTCAAAGGTGGTACAAAGAAAAATACTGTAGGGCAGGAAGCCTCTTAAATCAACTCGCCCATTGGTGTCGTAGATGTAGAGTCGTCGTTTGAAGAATTGTAAGCAGAGACCGTAGTGGATGAATGGGAACTTGAGAAGGAAAGGTTTTTAAGGATTGATATTACGTGGGGGAGACTGTACTACCCTGTTTCAGAAGGAGGACAATTGTAGAGGTTACGCCATACATGCGCTTACTAAGCACTTGTCGGGAGCTTATTGGATGCTTACTTGGCGATGATTGATGAGGTCTTAAGAAGATTCAATGATTTTCTACGCTACAGTTCTTGTAAATAGAAGGCTATTCAAGAGAACTGGTGAATAGCCCTAGAAAGGTAGAAGAATGTTCTAGAAGAACTCTAAAATGGTAGTAAAACTTGTAAATATCTAGATACTATTAGAGATAGTTCTAGAAACGGAATGTAGACCATAAGATTGAGTGTATCCTCACTGTCCGTTGAGGAGGTGGAGTAGTATATATATCTAAGGCTTTATAGGCCAAGGTATGGTCAAGTTCAAAACTGAAGATGCAGAAATAAATTATTTCATGCTATGTAGAAAGAAGCTTTTGATGGGTTTCATATTGTTTAACAACTCTTAATATCTTTCTTTTGATTCTTAGATTCATATAAACATATGTATGTAATTCTATAGAACTTTTAGTTGATCCATGACGCTAGAAAGTAACACATTGTTGTGAGGTATTTGAGGCAACTAAACAAGGAGAGCAACATGATATCGGACTCTGGACATAGATACAAATATCAAATACTTACCTACCGCAAATGATGGGTGCAAGGGTGACAAAATTAAATATAAACTTGTGAGGATGTTCAACATGGTAGATGATGTCATTTGCCTATTTTTAGCCTTTTTTGAAATTAGATTTCTTTAATTAAATGAAAACAAATATTTTTCATCTTCTTCCTCTATGCACCACCCTCTCTCTCTCTCTCTCTCTCCCCCTCCCTCCCCCTATTTTGTGGATATGGTTGTAAAAATTAGACGCCATTGGTGGAGATGAGTTCGGTGGAGGTGATGGGTTATGGCGGTGGAGGTAGTGGGTTTGACGGCAAGCAGTGGGTATGGCAGTGGAGGTGAGTATGGTGGAAGGTCGAGGAAGTGGGTTCGACAGTCGGCGACGACGGCCACCAACATCACCCATTCGTGGCAAGCCAAGCACGACAACTGAGATCAAGCTCGGCGGCCATGGTTATGACCGCCTCAAGCTTGCCACCAACTTTCGCTATCAATGGAAGAATCAAGGTTGGAACTGATTAAAAGCCCAGATTCTCTTAGTGAAGTTTTAATTTCTAATCAGGTTCATAGAAAAGTTGGGTTTTATTTGTCTCTATTGAGATAAAGTTTGGGAATGAAGTCTACAACTTGTCATTGCATCGTGTTACATCTATCTGGGATTTGAATTTAGGTTAGTGATTTGGGGGTTGGATCGTGATTGTGGCAAGGATCTGGGTTAGCATTGTAGAAGAAATGTGGTGCCAGTCATGGGGAACCGAAGGTGGTCTACAGAGACTGAGCAGAAACATGATTGTGGCTGTGAAAGTGGTGGCTGGTGGTTAGTGGTTGTGAAAGTGGTGGCATTGAGGTTGCTAGTGGTTTGGAGTCTAGATGGTGGTTGCGGGGATGTTGGTGCTTTAGTATTTAGTTCTTAGGGAAAAGATGAGAATAATAAGAAAACTAAATACGCATAATTAAAAAAACATGTATTTGTTTCAATTAATTTAATTTTATTAATGTACGTAACAAAATGACATGACAATATTACCCTTATTATATGCACATGCACGAGACATGCTTATTTAGAAGGGCATTTTTAAGAATAAAATACGTAAGTGAATCTCTCTCTCTCTCTCTCTCAACCCAATCAACAGAACCAAAATTTGTGGTTTCACATGTTCAAAATTGACATAAAAAAAGAAAGGAAAGAAGGGAAGACAGTTTTCTTTTCTTTTATTTTATCTGTGAGTTTAAGAGAGAAAAGAAAAAATCATTCTTTTTATCTTGTTTACAAGTTCAGCAAAAAGAAAAAGAAAAAGAAAATATACCATATTATATTTATGCCCCTATACCATATTGTGATATTTCTGACAGATATAATAATATGATCACAAAATAAAACATGATTCTCAAATTAGTCTTCAAGGACATCGTATAAAGTTCATTACATACCAATAGAATAAGTCTCATATCACCCGTTAATGCCACAAAAAAAGAACCCAAATGAGTCATGAGTTCACGACAAATACCCGAACATCCAAATTTAATTAATGTCACACAAAGAACAAAACAATTAATTATGAGTCAACTCTCACATCCAAAATAATCATCCGTTTGTAATTGAAATGATAAGGTTTTGTAAGAAACTCTAGGACCTGAAAGTCATTAAAAATTTAGTGTTCATTATCTTAAGGATAATTTGGACATTAAGAAAGTATTACTTATAAAAGTCTCATTTCTCTAACATCCAAATCTTTTTAGTTTTTAAAGGAAAATTTTGGAGAGAAAGAAGCCTAAGGGGCTGTTTGATAAAACTGAAATTTAAGTGCTGAAAAAGTTAAGTACTGAATTCGTAAAACTGAAAACTTTAAACAACTGAAATTTTACTGAAAAATAAGTTAATCTGTTTGGTAAACCAAAAGCAGATATCTGAAAATTATTTATTTATAAATTTATCCATTTTACTAAAATTATGCATTTGTTACTTTATAATTTTTTGGGGGGGCTAAAATTGTGTTTGTGGTGGTGATGGCAGTGACGATGGAGTAGTAGTGGTGGTAGTGACGGTCGTGGTAGCGGCAAAAAGGTGTTAATGGTGCTTGAAGATATGGTGTTGGTAATTGTGATGATGGCGATAGACAGCGACATGGCGGTCATGGCAGTGGTTATAGTGTGGTTGATCGTTAAATGATTTTGACAAAAATGGACATAGTGACAACATCGACGGTAGATAAAGGTGGCGGTGTCCTTGTGGTGGTGTCGGTGGCGGTGTCGTGATAACTGTGGTGGTGGTGGTAGCAAAATGAAATAATGGTTGTGATAGTTGTTGTATTATGGTGGAGGCGGTGTTGCCAACAAATTTATTGAGACGGCATCGTGGTGGTAATTATTTTTTTATGTAAAAATATATTAAATAATTTTTAACCATCTCACTTATAATTAAGTGATCAACATTAAGTAAGTCTACCCTAACTTAAAATTTTAGTCTATTTTTGAGTGATACATGGTTTAGCATTATCGAACGCACTTAATTGAAAATCATTGAAAATTTTAAGTTTTAAGTGCTTAATTGCGTTATCAAACACAACCTAAACTTTTCTTCCGTTTCTCTACTTTTCTCTCTTATAAAAAATTTAATAAATTAGAAAAAAAAGGGAAAGAATGAGTCCTTTCTTTTCTTTCTTAAAAAAAAAATTACAAACAGGTTATTAACCAAAGGAACGACAGTACGCACAGATATTCAAGAACAATCCTCAAGAGAGGTGCACACGTTTACCAAGGTCATTCCCCCTATCTATTAATCCCGACCCATGATTTCTCATTATCCATATATACACTTAGAATAGATACGATAGCATTTGCTTTGATAAAACTGAATAATTTAAATGTTGAAAAATAAATTGCTGATTTTATGAATTCTCTTGAAAATTTTAAGTAACTGAATTTGAACGATAAAAGACAAGTTTAACTACATCTTTAATAAACCAACAACGTATTTGGAATCACATAATTGATGGAACTTCATTTAAAATACTCAAATTTTATTGTTTAGAACATTGAAAAATGGAATTGAAATTGAATTTCATACGAGTTGACCGGATATGCTTCTACAATGTGAAATTTGATGAAAAATGGTCGGAATTCATGATATGTGAATTTACTTGAATTAAAAATAACTAATTAGATTTCTTACCCTTTTTCTATATCTATACAACCAATAAACCCACAAACATCGTTTTCATTATCGTCGCCGCTACACCTCCTTTTGCCGACATCACCACTGCTACCACCATTACGTTACCTTCACTACCACCAACAAACCACCATTATACCCACCACTGCACCCACCACAACCGACAGACTAATATCATCGCCACACGATACAATACCACCACCACCACTATATATCAAGTGTGTTACATCACCATCACCATCACTATTATCGTCATTAGATGGCCATCGTTGCTTCCGCCACCTAACCACTACTACCACTATCACCGCCATCATTAATGCTACCACCTCCGTCGATATACTGCCATTACAATTGGTGCAACTATCCTATTATGATCAACATGTCTGTCATCATCATCGCCGCCACCACCACCGTTTTGTTGCCGCCACCATGATTACATGCCAAACATACTACTAGTGACACATGGTTATACCACCACCGTTACCATTGTTACAATTACAAAACCGCTTCACGACTACGGCTATTGATGCCATACCACCTCCACCATTACCGCTAATGTCACAACACCACCAACGCCATCATCTCTATTGCTGTTATCGTAACTTTTATCACAAACATTACTACAAGTTACGTCCTGATACCAATAGCACCATTATCACCGGTATCATCACTAAACCGCCCTACCACTTACACGACTACTATTGTTGTTGTTGATGCCTCAGGAAAAACCATTGCTAGTATCACATCACTACCACCATTGTCGTTGATGCCACCACCGTCACTAGTATCACCATCCCTATCACTAGTTATACCTCAGTACCATGACCACCACCACTATTATCGTTACCGTCACTTAACTGCCCCCATTTGCCACTGTCAATGCTGCTACACCGCCACGTACACCGCGACTATTCACACACCACCATCGATACATGTACATGTGAAACCACTCACCGTAATTTGTTTGTTATCATAAGCCAAGGGCATGATTGTCTAAAAATATATTGCCTTTCCATTTCCTATGCATTCCAAAAACAAAATATGAATTTTGAAATTTAAATTCCCTTTATTCCAAACGAAAAAAAGTGACTTGAATTTCGGATTCAATTTCTAACTAGTTTTTATCCCGTGCGTTGCACACGGGAACAACAACTCTAAAGTAGTGATTAAAAGATCTCGTACTTATATGCCAAATAATAATAACAGAATTGGTAGTGACAAAAAATTTATCTTCACCTTTTTTTATGAGTTTTCTTACCAATTTTTGTTGTTAAAAATGACCTTAAGTAATAATTGTTAGCTTTTAGCAATAAATGAAGATGACAAATAATATATGAAATGATAAAAATAGCCCGTTCAAACTAATAGCAATAATAATGACATTAATAACATGTATGTTGAGGTTTGTGTCATTCAAGGGAATCAAGAAAAGAGTAAAAATATATTAACAAATAATTGAGAATAAAATGAGAGATAGAGTAAACTATACATGTAAACTTGTAATGAAATAAAAGGAGAGAGATTATCTTTAGTTATAGAGAGAGAGAGAGAGAGAGAGAGAACCAATGGAGAATATTGGGCTTATCTTAAAAAATATTTAAGATTAAAGAGAATACATAAAGAATTTGTTTTAACAAAATTTTGCTATAAATAAAATTTATAAATGGCATACATTGATATGGAAGAGAGGAAATTATAAAATCTATTTAGTTGTTTGAATTTCAAATGACAAAAAGAAATTCAATTCAAATTTAATGATAGAGAGGGAGAGAGAAAAAAAGGAATACAAATCATAATTAATAAGGTGAGTAAATTCAAAATATTTTTAAAAAGTCAAAATGAAAAGTCCAGGTGGCGAAATAAGAGAGTGTCCAAGTAAGTAATGGCTGGACAACTTTCTCTCAACTTCGGCTTTTATATATATATATATATATATATATATATATATAATTAGACTTGAAATTCAAATCGTAAAAGAATTGGTTTCAATAAGAGTGTAAAGGTTGACATCATAAAGTTTTTTGAGTAAATACCCTTAATTAAGTCAGCCCTTAATTAACTAAGCTTGATTACCACTAGAACGTTAGATAATGATTCATTTATAAAGTTTTTGGTTTTTCCCGTACAAACTTTGTTTACTTCCAAATGATACTAAAATTTTGAAACTGATGGAGTAGCCAATTAGCATAGCCGTTACATAGAGTGGGTATATGATCCGGCTAATCAATCAAATATAGATAAATGTAGGATAATGAGGAGATAAATGAACAAGAGATAAGGAGAGATTACAGGATGTGTGTGAGCGAGTGAGTGTTGTTAATAAATTGAATCAGTTGACCCATTATCAGTCCACTAACAGATAATATGTATTTATTAGTTTGGATTACTACAGTTAATTAAAAAATATTTATCTTTTAAGTGTTGAAGATAAATACAATATTTATTTCTTAGGTGCTTGAGATAAATACCTTCTTTATCTCCTAAGTGTTTGAGGTAAAGATAGTCTCTAATACTATTTATCTATATAAAAGGTTAGAGATACCCCAAGTCTTATAACAACAATAAGTCACAAGACAATCCCTCCCTCTATTGCACTCTCTAGAGCATTACCAAACTTTGAGATTTGGTTCGTGGATAAAGAACTAGACTTAGTAGCCATATTCGTACCTAAGAAAAAATCTTTGTTTTCATTTAATTAAAGAAATCTAATTTCAAAAAAGGATAAAAAGTAGGCAAGTGACATCATCTGCATGTGGAACATCCTCACAAGTTTATATTTAATTTTGTCACCCTAGCACCCATCATTTGCGATCGGTAAGTATTTGATATTTGTATCTGTGTCCAGAGTCTGATATCATGTTGCTTTCCCTGTTTAGTTGCCTCCAATACCTCACAACAATATGTTACTTTCTAGCAACATGGATCAGCTTTGTTAAACAATATGCAACCCATCAAAAACTTCTTTCTACGTGGCATGAAATAACGTATTTCAGCAGCTTTAGTTTTGAACTTGGCCATACCTTGGCTGAGTAAAGCCTTGAGTATATATACTACTTCACCTCCTCAACGAACAATGGAGATACATTCGATCTTATGGTCTACATTCTGTCTCTAAAACTATCTCTAATAGTAGCTAACTATTTACAAGTTTCATTACCATCATAGAGTTCTTCTAGAACCTTCTTCTACCTTTCTACGGCTATCCACTAATTCTCTAGAATAGCCTTCTATTTACAAGAACCATAGTGTAGAAAATCATTGAACCTTCTTGAGACCTCGCCAGTCATCGCCAGGTAAGCATCCAATAAGCTCCAGACAAGTGCTTAGTAAGCGCCTATATGGCGTAACCTCTAAAATTGGCCTCCTTCTAAAACGGGCCACTACACTTTCCCCAACGTAATATCAATCCTTAAAAACCCTTCCTTCTCACGTTCCTATTCATCCACTACGGTCCTCTACTTACAATTCTTCGGACGACGACTCTACATCTACGACACCAATGGGCGAGTTGATTTAAGAGGCTTCTCGCCCTATAATATTTTTCTTTGTACCACCTTTGATTATAAGGTAAATGGAAAGCTCCTAATATGTGAAGATTTTTTCTATGGTTAATAAAATTATCGATAACGCAATTGTTGCTCCTTTCTCTCTGGTTGCTCAACTTGGAAAAGTAATGATTTTAATGTTTTCATCTATTGTATGTAGGTCTGAAGCAAAGATATGTTCTCTTAGTATTACCAAGTTCTAGCCACTTGGAGTTGAATTCGAAGATTCTTACTACTCTTTAAGAAATTCATATATTTTTTCTTTTTGCTAGGCAAATGACTACTGTTTGTTCTTTTGAAGGTAGGGTTTTACGAAATAATTGTGCTATCAATTTGACTTGATTATTATTCTGTGTCGCAGTGCTTTTGATTTCATAGATACTAGTTTTGACCCCGTGCGTTGCACACGGAAACAGAGGCACTTTGAGAACATAGAATCATTAAAATTATGTAAAACTTATATTGAGCGAAACAAATGAGAACGTTTTCAAAGAGGTGCTAGCATTAAAAACTAAATTAAGCATATTATTGTAGGCATATAAAATCATCTAAAGTATCAAAATGATGAAAAATAACAAAGAGAACCAACCAAACGTATAAAATCAAATATAATATGAAAATATTGAAAGGTCAAAGAAATTCCAAAATAGGATAAATGTTCCTATATTTTGATGAAACTATTAGACACCGACAACCGGAACCACTTAGTTTTTCTTTCGTCTCTTTTTTTTTGTTCTCTCCACGTCCGCTACACTATATAGCGGACGGTCCGCAGAAGACAACTTTCTAACACTTAGTTTTTTTTTTTGGTTCTCTCCACGTCCGCTACACTATGTAGCGAACGGTGCCGTAGAAATGTAACTTTCCAACACTTAGTTTCGGTCTTCTCCACGTCTGCTACACTATTAAGCGGACAGTCCCGCAGAAAGGCAACTATCTAATACTTAGTTTTTTTTTGTTCTCTCCACGTCCGCTACACTATGTAGCGGACGGTCCTGCAGAAAGGCCAACTCTCCAACACTTAGTTTTTTTTTGTTCTCTCCACGTCCGCTACACTATGTAGCGGACGGTCCAGCAGAAGGCAACTATCCAACACTTAGTTTTTTTTTTGTTCTCTCCACGTCCGCTACACTATGTAGCGGACGGTCCTGCCAGTGCTAAATTGATCCTGGGATATCAAAGTGAAGAAGTCCCTAGCGGTTCTCTTATTCGTTGCTTCCGACGGAGGAGCAATTACCTACCGTCCCGTCACCGACAACCCTAAGATAAACCTTACATCTTCTAGGGTAATTGTTATCTCTCCGAGCGGGAAGTGAAACGTGTTCGTTTCACTTCTCTATCTCTCAACAAGGGCACCAATCAAGGCCCAGTCAAGCTGTGGAAAGATCTGCCCATGCGTGAAAATTTCAAACCCAATTCCACGCAGTATCTTTTTCTGGGACTTGTTCAAATTCCATGATGTGAACTCGTGAGATACTTCTACGGTGGTGAGAAGTTCTCTTTCCTATGAAATAATAAATACAATTTAAGCAAAACAAACGGTATACAACGTTCGTAAGAATAAGAAAGTTAGGTAAATAATGTATCTTACTCCACCATCCCATATGAGCGTACTGATATGGTTGGCTTGGTCGTATAACACGGATGATTTTCTGGTCCAGGGTTAAATTCCATTTTTAGCAACTGAAATTAGGGAAAAACCTTCTCAGTTTGGATTTTACGATTTGGATTTTGACAATCGCTCGCAAAAATACGACGCTAGCACATGAACTTATACATGTAATATAATAGATATATATACATATACGGAATCGGATTTTACAAACGCTAGCACATGAACTTATACATACATATATAAATCATCATCATCGCTAGCACATGCTTAATGCATAATCAAAATCACGCATAAAACGCAATATTCATCACAACTATGGATTACGAACATGTAAAGGATTGATTTTGTGAACTTACGTGATCTATTAGGGTATTAAAGCTGCTCTTAAGAAGAAATTGCGCAGATCTGCTTGCCAACACCGTTGGGAACATTTGTAAGTAGGAAGAATGGAGAAGAGTGTCGTAGTTAGGATTTTTTTATATATATATTAGCCATCCGCTATACTATATCGCGGACAATATAATGCCCGCCACTGTGTACTTCCAACTGTTAACGTGACAGATAAGGACAAGGACTGACGGGACAGGTACTGGCGTGTGTCAGCCTAGAGGTCGTCGGCCACACTGTGTGGCGGACGACTTTTTGTGAGGGCCCCTCACTCGTCCGCGACACAGTATCGCGGACGGCGTGGAGGGGTAAAAAGGTAAAATAAGCCGTCCGCGATACTGTATCGCGGACTACTGACAGTTTTAAGAAAAGGCGCGCTCTGGGCCGTCCATCTTTCAAGATGGACGGTCCAGATCGCGCTAGCAAATACCCTATTTTGCTAGCGCTATTAAGGGATCAGCTCCCATATATGTGTGTGTATGTATATATATATATATATATATATATATATATATATATATATATATATATATATATATATATAATGTACAATGAATACTACTCAATTTTCTTATTCAAATATACAAATAATTACACCATATTTTTTTTCCTGTGTATATTTCTTTCTTCTCCTCCAGTCATGTGAGTTCTCTGACTTCATATTTAAGGCATACAAATTTTGTTGTGTACTCTCAATTGATCTTAAGCAATATCCTGAGTAGTTTGCCATGAACTACGTGTTTGCGTGAGGGATACTCTTGGATTAACTTGATTAGTTTAGTTATTAGAGCCTGTAACTTGATTGCAACCAGGTAAGCTTGTAATGTGTATGAACACGAGACAATTTATGATAGTCTACACCATGTTTCATTTGTTAACAAAAGTTGATAACCATGAGAAGAGAGAAGCAACTTGGTCTTTAGACTATCCTCCAGATTTATGACTTTTAGAAGTTTTTGTATTAGCTATAGCGAGAACTTTCCTAGCTGTGTATTTTACCACTACTTTAATATTTGTATATTTTTCCTAAGACTCCTTTTTAACTTTCCTTCTTTGTAATATGACCTCTAAACTCAAACTAACTGAACTGGTGTAATAGGCATACTAAGAATGTGTTATTAGGTATCCATTATAGCCCAGATATCGGTGCCATGACATTTACAAAAATGCCTTGATAAAAAGCAAAAGTTTCTAAAATGTTGGAGGTGCAACACGGGACTGTCTTTATATGTCTCCCGATATTCAAAAAAAAATTCTAATCAAGAGTACTTGTTATTTGGCTTTTTTTTTTTTTTTGTTCTTTAAATGTATGGCATCTGCCTTTCATCTCTTTTAACTCGATAGTTGAAGAGGGTATTAAAGAGAGTAAAAAAAATTAGCTCGAAAGGAAAACATGCAACTCAGTTTGACATAAACATGCAATAACCTGTTGCCACTCCAATTGGTTGTAGTTGTGTGTGTGACTTTTGAAATTATGCAATAATTACCTTAAGTAACTCCCTCCATCAACTTAGGTCCAGTTTCGCAGAGTTTTTTTTTTTTTTTAAACTGAAAAAAAGAAACGTATTTGGTAGACACTTTTCGTTTTTTTTCCCTTCAGTTTAAAAAATTAGTTTTTAAATTATGACTGTTTTTTAAAACTCCAAAAATGAGTTTCGATTTTCAATTTTGGGTTTTTTTTTTTTTGAGACCACGACCACCTTCTCACCGTCGGCAGCCACCGCCCACCGCCACTGTCTATTGTCGGCGACCACCACCTGCCACCATCGGCGGCCAACCACCACCGCCGTCGGTCAAGGCCACGCCCCACCACCGCCACCGGAAACCACCACCAAATAAAAAATTCAAAATAAAAACTGGGTAATCGAACGCTCAAAAAAATAAAACTCAAAATAAAAACTGGGTTATCAAACATCCACTTGTTTTTGTAAAAAAAAAAAAATTAAACTGATTTTAATTTTTATTTTTGTAAAAACTGAAAATTAAAACTGAAAGCGTTGTCAAATAGAGCCTTAGTTTCGTATATGACTTTTGCATCGAAAGCTTTAACTGCACTTTTGCGTTTAGAATATCACCAGAAAAGTACATGTGCATGTTATATTCTACAATTGCATAATGGTCGGTTTGAGCGGCCAAGTCAACCATCACGGAGCCATGGCTAGAATTTATGAAGGGTCTACAGTTGAATATTGGTTTCTTATATCCTATATGAGAAATGATCTTTCTTATTCAAACAAGTACATGATCACAATTTTCGTAGTTGAATAAGATTGAAGTGCAACTTTAACTCAATTCGGCGAAGCACAACAGTTATTTGTTTGCTACGTAGCAAACTTTAAAGGGTCCAGGAAATCGTGCAACCTTTAAAGGATCCAGGTAATCATACGAGCTTTCTTACATTTTACAAGTTGTGTTGTATGACATCTGTCTTAGAAAACATCTAGCAGATGGCAGAAATTACAAAATCTTGAGAAGGCTGTAATTAGGATCCAAGAAAAGTTTGTCATCAAGATGGATAAGAAAAGAGAAGATGAGCGAGTTAAATGACGAATAACTGTTGAAGAATTTCTTTAAGATGCACTCGTGGTTGATGGGGATGTTTGGCGTGGTGGAAGCAAGTGAAAAAGAAAATTAAAATTGAGAAAGTTTTAAGATATTTTTGCTCTGATTAATTTCTAGACTTCGTACAACATTTTTGAACACAGACTAAGAAATGGGTCGTTAATATGTTATTTCTCGTGTAGGGTACGGCACACTCTGTCTCCTAGATAATTAAGATTATTTTCTTTCTAGGTAGAGACAAAGGACATTTTCTTTAACATTTCGGCTAGTATTAACTTGCAGGATGATTCCTGCTTGGAGATTATGGTTAAGGACTTCATTGATGTTTGTGGTCACGGAGAAATTGGCGCATGCTTATGGAAGAACTTACATGACAGGCAACCAATTTATTTTTTTCTCTTTTGGAAGAACTAAAGAATTTAACGTGAATATTCACATGCATCGTCTCACGTGCACTGAACTAGTAATATAAACTAGTAATATAAAAAGAAGGTAAAAAGCTGGCTAAACGAGAGTTTCTTACTACTGGCATAGCACGGTTCATCACACCATGCATTAGAAGACCCAAATTATTCTCAAATGATTTATTGCATGGTGATGAGTGTCATGACCCATTCTATGCAGGTGATTCTACTTTAACTTTTTAGAAAGTGACAATAAGACTTCTTAACATATGAAAGGGCGTATTTGAGTTAAAAAAAAAAAAAACTTTGAATTTGGCCAATGAATTCGGGACAACTAAAATATTCTTTTTTAAACTAAATAAAAAAATATGATCAAATAGATTAGCTCTCTATCAAATCCAAATATTATCTATCTATACATACAACATATATAAAAGAGCCTAAGCTCATTTTCAGCCATTTTAGCACTTTGCCCACGGTTTTGCATTGAACTACATACGTGCGACCGAATAAAGCCCATCTACAACCTCGCAAACTTGCCGCCTCCTTTCTTCTTCGTTCTAAACATTCTGCTGCCATCAAAGTTCTCTCTCTCTCTCTCTCCCTTTTCTCTGTTTGTGCCACGCATGAAAATCATTAGAAACCCACCCTCCTCGTAGATCTCATTAGACCCTAATTACCAACGAATAGCCATCAGCCACCACTTTGTTTCCACTTTCAACGATGCTGCCACCCACTTTCCAACATCTTAATTCCACGTGCGAACCACCATCACCACCGTGCAGGTGTGCAACAACCGCATTCACCTCCCCTATATATGCATCCCATGTCTCCTCTTCAGATTTCCACAACCGCCATCGCCGCCTCAACATCCGCCATCGAACATCGCAATCCAGATTTGCAATGGCCACAGTCACCGGCGACCACCAACCAATGTCATAGTCGCTTAGCTTGTGCCTGTCTCACCCAAAATCAGTTTAGGGATTCATTTGGGTATGATTTTGATTTTGATCCAGGTTTACGATATGTAATATGGATTTGGTTCGATTTTATGGGTTGTAATTTAGGTCTGGATTTTGATTGGGCCAAAAATTGGGCTCGGACGAGGTTTTTGAACAGAACTTCGATAGGCGAGAGGTGTAAGCACCGCGAGGTGTGAAGCGATCTCGAGCAATGACGTATTTTAATTACGGTATTGATCGGTGGCAATAGTTGATTAATTGAAATGGTAGACTGTGGTGGTTTTATGTGGCATGCATGGTGGTGGACCACTGTGGTGGTAAGTCCAGGTGTAGGGAAGGAGATGAGGTCTTTAATGTGAGGATAAACCGACTCTGGGAGCCTTAATTCATGTGAGCGTAAACTGGTTTCGAGAACCTTAATTCCTGTGAATTTCCTGAAACTCGCAATTGCTTGCTATACCCCTTGGAAATAGAGGTGTCAATGGGCCAGGCTTGGGTCGGCCCAGCCCAAGCCAAACGGGCCTCCAGGGAAAATGGGCCGAGGTCGGGCCTGGTAACTGAAAACGGGCCGGGCCTGAAATCTGGATATATGGGCTCAGTCCAAGCCCTGGTCCTAGGCCCAATATTTAGGGCTAGGTTTGGGCCGGGCTCGGGCCCAAAAAAAAATTTCTTCTTTTTTGGTTCCCAACTCCTCGGGCCCAAATTTTTTTTTTCTTTTTTTTGGTTCCCGACTCCTTGTTATTTATTTGCGTCAATGGCCAACAAGAATATACATCAAATTAATTGGTTGAGATTGATACATGTTAATTTGGTGTAATATTGACAAGCCTTTTTTGACCTACTAACATTGTAATTTATAAGTAACATTTTTTGAAAGTTTCAATTCTAATCAGTTTATTTCAAATATATATACTATTAGTTTAATTTTGTATAAAGTTTTAGAATATATTTTGAAATCCTAATCAGTTTATTTGAAATTTATTCTTTTAAGCTTTTCTTTTTTCACTGAAGTTGAATTTTTGTTATTATAATGTACCACTAAAAACTAGTTAGAATTTACAAGAATTTAAATTTGGAGTATATATGGTTATTAATTCCCCAGACGATCTTAAGTAATAAGTATAGAGTTTGACTAACAGATTTTCTCTCTAGTTGGTCTCATATACAAAATTTATTATATAGATGACTCTCATATGTATATAGGATGGTTATGAGTGAGTATAAAAGAACATATGATATTAATATACTGCGTTTGTCAGAAAATAAGAAGTAAGTGAGGCTAGAATTTATGAATGTATGTAAATTATTAACGTCCATATAGAGTTAAATTGAAGATAAATGTGTTCATAGGCCCTCCTCCTTTTATCCGGACTTGGGATCAGTTGCTTGTAAACAAACAGGCGAAGTTACCTATTTTTTTATATATAGGAAAAATATCTATCTTGCTTGTAAAAACTTATTATATATATATATGAAAAAACTATATTTTGTGAAAAATTTTATTCTTAAAACTTAAGAGAAGGAAAATAAAAAGAAATTACCTAATCATCCGAAAGTACTTCAATATCCGAGTCACTGCTCTTCCTATCATCAATCGGTTTATCTTGCTCGCGGTATTTCGCATCAAGATAATCCTTCCAACATACACATAGCTCGAGCGACTCGGGGTTAAGACGACTCCTCCTGTCATCCAAAACCCTCCCGCTCGCTGAAAATGCCGACTCTGAAGCAACCGTGGAGGCTTGCACTGGCAGTACATCCCGTGCAATTTGGGATAAAGTTTTATACATGTTTTGATTTTGTTTCCAAAAATTTAACAAATTAAAATTAACCTGTTCTTGCATTGATAAATCAGAATAATGATCAGTATTTGAATATACACCAATCTCATTAAAAGAGGAAAAAGTAGACGAACCTGCCGAATTAGAAGTACCTTCACCTGGTAGTTGTCTTGCTACTAGATGTTCAAAGCCCTTAAGGTATGGCGCATAATACCTCTCAGCAGTCGATGATGAAGCTCGCCCGCGCACGTCAGCAGAATTACGATAGAGGTTGAACAGTTCCTCAAATGTCTTGCTCACTTTCGCTGTGAGTGCGGTTGTGTCCTCTACTGGGTAGCACATTAATTTCGATATCTCTTGTATCGAGACGTTCACGCCATGCAACTTTAACCTAGGATCTAAACAAGTAGCCACAGCAAAAACAACAGGCAGTTCACTCCAATATTTATTAAACTTTTTATCCATCACTTTTACTATTTCCTAAAGGGTCCTATATATCTCCATTTTGTTAACATTGTAGCCATCTTGAGAATTTCTATTACAGCGAGAGGAGAGGTGGGATAGTACGTACCAGACAATAAATTGGTAGACGTGTAAAATACCTCCAAAAATTCAGCTAGGTATGTGGCCATCTGCCATTCCTCTTGAGTTGGCAAGCCGGCTGGGAACAAGGTTAGTAGAAAATGCGTATAGACTTCTCTGTATGCCAGAATGTGTAAAAGCATATGGTATGTAGAGTTCCACCTGTGGACCACATCTGTAACTGCTCTCCTGCGAGGCATATTATATTCAACACACAACGTTTTAAATTGTTGTGTTCTCGGACTCGAACTATTAACATACGCTGTCATACCCCTCATTTTGACAAGAATATCTCCTGCAGCAGCTAAACCATCTTGAACAATTAAATTAATTATATGACAAACACAACGAACATGAAATAATTTACCAGAAAGTACAGGTTTGAGGCTCTCTTCTAAAGCATCAACAACAGCTGTATTGTTAGAAGCATTATCAAAACTAATACTCATAATCTTATCCTTTAATTTAAACGTGGTACATGCTTTTAATATAATAGTAGCAATGTTCATTCCATCATGCGGAAAAGGAAAGAGCTCGAAAGCGATGATTCTCTTGTGCATAATCCAATCTGCATCAATCCAATGGGCCGTCACACAAGTATAACTAACAAAAGTAAACGGAGATTGCCAAATATCAGAAGTAAGACTAACTTTACCGTCAAAATTATCGAAATAATCGATCAGGCGTGCTTTAGCAGCATTATACTGTCGGAGTGCATCGGATCTAGTTGTGTTTCTATGAACCTTTTTGTACAAAGGTTGAACGTATGTGTTCATATATCTAGAGTGCTTAGCATTATCGGCAAAAGAAAAGGCTTGTTCATCGTGAATAACAAATTCAGCGAGACCGTCTCTTTGCTCTCGCTGATTATAAACAAATAACTTACCGTCAAAAGATAACTGCGTTTGGGTAGGTTCGACGTGGCCTTGTCGAGGTGCACACTGAGGGTAATGCCTGTTAAGATGTCCATTACCACTACCAGACGAAAATAATTTAGCACAGTACTTACATCGAGCTTTTCGGATGCCGTCCACCATAACTTCATCAAAATGATTCCAACACTCGGCTTTCTTTTTTTTCCCTTTTGGACTTCTGGCTCATTACCGGAGGCATTGCTCGGCCCTTCTTCATCATGACCAGGCATCGGGTTAAGATTATGCCACGGAGTAGTAGCTTCGCCAACCGAGCTGCGTCCTTGACTATAATGCGGGGGGTCTTGTGAAGGCGTGTATTCAAGATCTGGAATGTTTTGATTGAACTCCCAATTGGCTTGGGTATCTATCATACAGCCTGTACTCATTCGTCCAGGAACGAATGGTTGTGGTGGTGCTTGGATTGGTGTTTGTGATGACCGTGGTGCTGGCGCTTGTGCTGGTGCTGGTGCTTGTGATGATGATGATGTTTTTCGTGATGATGATCCACGCTTCAGTTTCTTCAGTAATCCAGTCATATTTGACGCTAAACTTTTTTACTAGATTGGAAAATAAAAATAGTAAGAGTAACTAAATACACAAGTATAAGAGTAGTAATTAGTAATTAGAAATAACAATTAAAAGAATTAAAGAGTAACAAATGAATCACTGAGGGTAATTCGAAATTCAAAATTTGACAGAGTTAGTAATTAAAAAGAATTTAGTAATAGTAATTAATAAATAAAAATTCACTAATTACTAATTACTAGACAAAAGAATTAGAGAGTAAAAAATTAATAAGAGGAGTAGTTAGTAATTAGAATTTAGCAAGAATAGTAATTAGTAAACAAGAGTAATAATTAGCAAGAGTACTAATTAATAAATATGAGTAGTAATTAGCAAGAGTAGTAATTGGAGAGGGAAATATTAGCAAAGCTTGTAGAAATGTAGAATGTTTAGATAAGAGAGAGTAAGAAGATTAGTGTGAAAAATTAGAGAGAAATGGTGTGAATTTATAGATTTTTAAAACTTCACAAAATACCAAAATGCCCTTAAAAACTATCTGTTTATAGTTGTTGGAAAGGGAAAGAATGTAAAAACCCTTAAAAGAGTTGAAAAAATTAAGTTAAACCAAAATACCCCCCAAACTAACCGTTATATTGTTGTTGGGGGGAAAAAGTGAAATTTAAGAAAATAATGGGGAATATAACCGTTGGGAGGAGCATAAAAAAGATAAAGAAGATGCAGAAAAAGTTGGTGGAATAAGCAAATAGAGAGGGAAGGGTACCGTGGAGATGATCTTGTAATCTTCATCAATAAGTCCTTGTAGAATAAAATTTCAGCTGCCTGTGAACTTTGAGGTATTGTTTTATTCAATGTTTGTTCAATTATTCTTAGACACCGAATTAGAATCTAAATCATTATTCTTGTCGTTGAGCTTAAGCTCATGCTGCTTCTGTTGGCCACAGACAATTGGCACCTGAAGAACATGTAAGTGTCAACAGATCGTCTTAAGCAAATGCATCCAATTGTATATAGAAGTTTGAACATACAATTAAACTGTCAGTTAAAACAAATTTTAGTTGAGGATAGTCTATGTACATTCAGGACCAGCTTTTACCAAAGTTAGATCCAACTTCCCTGTAGTAGCTTGATGGCTGTGGGCTTCTCTTCATTGCAATCAATCTATATTTTCTTATTTGTGCTCAATGATCTCTGAAAACTCTAGTATAGAACAAAAAAGAAAACATACTCAAGTCATTAATCACACAGGAAGGCATCCTTTGCTATGGCAACAAAAACATCAAACCACAGTATTGAATTCAGGTTGAGCAGACAATTCCCATCCACAATATCTCATCAACCACACCAAAATAAGGGGCCAATTGTGTCTTGTAAAACAACTTTAAAATGCAATACTCGGACTGTGATACATGCATGCCGAAACAATAAAAATCTAGGTGGGAGGGGGCTCGGTCACGGCTAGAGACCAAACACAAGAAAAATCATGACAAAATAGCATTTTTAGTCAAAGCCAAAAGATACAACTACAATTCAAACTATAGACAATAGCATTTCATTCTCAGAATGTGTTTCTAATAAGAAGCATCACAATAAAATATTTGGATGTGAAACGGGGACATCCAAACATAACGGAGTACATAGTCTCGTATATAGATTAGATGGGGATCGCGAAATGTTAAATAAGTATGAACGAAAAAAACATTGGTGCAGGAACCAATTCACTATCTTAAACCACAAACATAAACACCAAAGTACCATTCGCAAATACACACACACACGCAGGCATATACAAACACATGCACACACACACACACACAAAACACACACACACGCACTCCACAAAAAATAGAAGAGATACATACAGTACTCTAAGCCAATTCAGCCGTCCAATTTGGGGAGGGATTGACCCAGTCAATTTAATGTTATGGAGATTCTTATCACATAAACAGAAAATCAGACGGCTGCAACATCAAATTAAGAGAAGAAAAAAAAAGGAGAAGAGATACATACAGTTCTAAGCCGCTTCAGCCGTCCAATTTGGGGAGGGATTGACCCAGTCAATTTATTGTTATGGAGATGCCTATCACATAAACAGAAAATCAGACGATTGCAACATCAAATTAAGAGAAAGTCCATTAATAATGATATCAATTCGACCGGAAATCATGAAAATGTAGAAGAAACAAATGCATAGTAGTGAAGCTGCAGTGAAGAAATAAATGCATATTAGCGTAATATAGTGGCTGTGTTAAAAAAGCCCCGGAAGAAAGAATAGGAAGAGCTGGTGAATTAATTGTTAAGTTAACTACGTGATTGACCACCGTACTATAACACAAATTTTACTTTGATTACTGAATTTTAATTTGTGTTAAAATGACTATTGGACTCTTTAATTTGTTCAATTAAATCATTCCATTAAGTTCTGTCAAGCTTAAGTCCGTTAAATCATTTAACTTATGGGCAAATTAGTCGGTCTCTATTCTTCTTTTTCTCCCTCTTCCTCTTCCTCTTCTTCTTCTTCTTCTTCTTCATTCTTCTTTCTCGTTCGATGTCTTTGACCTCAACCAAGCATCATCACTACCGAGCACAGCCACAGCTCCACTGTCAACCACCACGCACAACCGTGACACCAACCCAACAACACCACCAACCACCAAGCATGACCACCGCCATACCCACGACCACATTCTGTCCTCCGCCATTAAACTCACAACCGCCACCAGTATAGTCCACCACTACCGCCAAAAAACTAACCTATTAACACCACAGATCTGGAACTTCACCACCGCAAAAAAAAACCCGATTTGAAAAGGAAACAATCCATCGGTGCAATGGGACGCCACAAACCACAATACCAGCTCTCCATCGGTGCAATCGCCGCATCACAGTCCACCACTACAACCAAAAAACTAACCTATTAACACAACAGATCTGGAACTTCACCACTGCACAAACAAAAAAAACGATTTGAAAAGGAAACAATCCATTGGCGCAATCGGCCGCCACGAACCACCATATCTGCTCTCCATCGGCGCAACTGCCGCATCACAATCCATCCAAACCCAAAAATTAACTGACATCGTAGAGGGCTGGGAGCGAGACCCATGGTGCTTCCCGCTGGGAAACTTTGACATCGTAGAGGGCTGGGAGCGAGACCCATGGTGCTTCCCGCTGGGAAACTTTGACATCGGTGCAACCGCCGCATCACAGTCCACCATTACCACCAAAAAACTAACCCATGATCACGATGGGAAGCTTTCTGCCAGAGACGATGAAGGAGATTGAGGCCGTACAGAGTTTGTGCAGTACGTGACGGTTGGTTGAAATGGGTTAATGCTTTGGGTAGGAATTGAGTATGAGCTAGAAGGTGTTGTGGTTATGATGGTGGCGCTAGGAGAAACGATTGGTGGAGGCAGCGTAGTTGGGTCGGGCGTGGTGGTGGTGGGTAAGTGGGCAATGGAGGAAGAAGAATAGAAGAAGAAAGAAAAAAAAAAGAAGAAAAAAGATAAAAAGAAGAAAAGAAAGAAAAAAAAGAAATAATATAAAAAAATTAAATTTCTATGTTTTGACAATTTTGCCGCCACATGTGCCTCGCACATGGGCACTTAACAAACCTTTTGTTAACTAAACCTAACAGAATGACTTAATTAAATAAACTAAAGAGTCCAATGGTACTTTGACACAAATCAAAGTTCAGTGACTACAGTGAAATTTGTGTTATGGTACAGTGGTCAACCACATAATTAACTCTTAATTGTTTAAGAAAATTAGTATCTTTTTTTTCTTATGCGGTCCAAAGGTACTTGGATACAAAACATTATGCAGCTTTCCTTTATGATATTATCCAAGAAAAAAGAATTAGACAAAGGGGAAAGCGAACCAAAGAAAATAAGTTCATTTCCAGCATTCTGTTCCTTTTTTTTTTTATTGTAAGTTCATTAGGTGGAAGCACACTGTCACTGCAATCCTCATTTTGGATATTCCTAGCAGATTTTTTTATTACAATAGAGAGATCCAAAAAAGTGTATACTAATACCTTTTGTAAGCTGTCATGGAGCTCCAAGTGCAAAATTATCTCAGAATAATTTTGTGTACTTCAATATGAAACTCAAAGTTATTTCATATTTTGCTGGTATATTTTTGTTGAGATAGACTGTTATCATTTGTCGAAAAGGGGTTAATTTTTTTTTCCTAACTCATACACACTGCAACAATCACATAAGTTCATACAAAGTGCAACAAACTTCCATGATCTATCAAAGCACAAGTTTCAAAACCTCTTTGGAGGGTTGGCGGATGCATGGAACAAGTCACTGATTGAAAGAGATTATGCATCCTCAAGAACTGAAAGTGGTAAAGTACTACGAAGGCTGTCTAAATTTTAAGACCTATGTAAGTAAAGACATGCAAAATATGAATCCTCGTATATTTATTTGTACCTCATATATTGCAATGATTCAATTTCAATGAATTTTCAACATCTTTAGAAAAACATATATATATATATATATATATATATATATATATATATATATATATATATATATATATATTGGAGTTTTTCTTCGGGGCATTGAACAATTCTTTATCCTTCCCTCTGCTCAGACCTAAGTTACCTGAAGTTTGTGTTCAACGCATCTTCAACCACTAATTTCTTCAGCTCAAATTACATTTAAATCAACAATAAAAAAAAAAATCCACATGAACCTCCTACAAAAACAAATTGCAGCGCACAAACACAATCCAACAAAATGTACAGAAATCATGCAATTTTGATGCGAATGAAAAAGAAGAACACGTAAATGCATATACTCTGAACAGAAACATTCAATCCGAGACAGGGCACCAATAGGAATCATGTAACTCAAAAAGGAGAAAACCATCAAAGTAATGAACATCTTCCCTGTTTGGTTAACCACAAAGATAATACACGATGTAACAAACTTTAATCATCAGTCAAACGATAATAGAACAACACTTTTGAATGGACTAAAAGACTTTAATCATTAAAATATCTCCACAAACTAATCCTCTCTTTTCAGCAAAACCATACAAGACTTATTTCATTCCCCCTTTTGGTGAATGGACGGTGGCACTTTTCATTATAACGCGAATTTCTCTAATTTCACATTAACTCTCATTGAAGAAGCTCCAATCAAATGTTTTGCGCATAAAATAAAGGTACGTAATTGAGTTTGGCAAAATATGAGTTATGGTTAAAAGTGTGTAATTGAAGGTATGTGGGAGAGAATTGGTAAATTAATTACCTCCCTCTTCTGATTGCTAGAAGCGACAGCAAGAAGGTGGTCTTTGTAATTCTAGTTTTATGAAGTTCCGGCAGAATTTCTGATGTTTGAGTGCCTTAAAATGATAACAAGAATAAGGGGAGGAGCAATTGTCCAGCGACAAACAATTTTAAGCTGCATAAGGAAGCTACACAGAGAAGCAAATTACATGCAATTGTCCAGTGGGCTGTAGTATGTGATCTTTGGGAAGATGAAGCGGCAGAAGCAAACAGTGCAGTTCTACGTGCACATAAATATTGCTGACTTGACATGAGTGGCATGTTGTGTAATTTTGTTAAAAAGCATGGGTAATGACCTAAAATGGCTGGAAATGAAGTTAGGCTCGACGTTCGCCAATCAATTGAAGGGATTGATTGTCATAATTACACGTTGATGACTCACACCTCACTGACACGTGGCAACAGATGCTTCACCTTTCTTTCCATTCTCATCTCCTTCCCCTCCCAATTTGTTCTCATCCTTTGCAAATACTTTGCCTCTCCTTACTCACCGGCTCAGCAGCATAATTTGAAAAAAAAAAGAAAAAGGTAAATTAGTTTACCTTGTTCATGAAACTTGTTTTAAACTTGAAACTTTTTACTTTGTTCGGTTTTAGTTAATTTTTTTATGAGTTTAGATATAAATTTCTTTCTCAATTGTGGATGGAAAGTGTCAAGTAAGATTGGGGTGTGTGTTATTCCCATTTTTCTTTCTTATGTTCCAGACTTCACTTTGTTTTGTAAATTCCAATTGTACTTTAATTGATAAATTTTGAATAACTCTTCGTCATGCTTGTATTTCAAGAATCTCAATACCCTCCATCCAAATATTAAAGTTTTCGTCTTTTGATTAAGTAGGGTTCTTGATCACTTAAATTTTTTTTTTCTTCTTATATGTTTGGTTACTCAAAAAGTGGAGGAAGGGGAAAAAAATTGAGTTTGTTTCTTTATAGTTTATGGGTATACATTGTTTCATTATTGAAGTTGATTAGTGGCGTTGGGATAAATTAATTAGAAATAGATAATTTTTATGGGGTTCAATGTGTAATTGCAAATTTCAAGCCTTTCTTTTCCGAAAGATTTCTTGTTATCATAAGTTCATCTTTGAATTTTGTCTGCAGATTTACATTGCTTAACCATGGTGTTTAGAAGCAAGTATTAGGCGCCTGGAGCATGTGGGGATTTGATTTATTTTGCAGATTCCCTTCCTCCGCTAAAGAAAGATGAGAATGAGCCTGTTATGGCCACTTCAAATTTTTAGATTTCAAGATTTAAAAAGTCAAAAAGGAATTGGTGCTAATAAACGTATAAGGTGTATGAGTTAATGATGGCTACTTTTGCTGTGATGTTTTGTAAAAACGTGGTAGCAGTAGGTGTGCCACAAAGGCTGACATGTTTTAGAGTTCCTGTATCCTATTGCTAGTTTTACAGGAGAGTTACTTACAATTGGTTAACAACTGTTATCATGTGATTAGCATATCTCAAGGTGTTTGGCATTCTGTCTAAAAAATTTCCTGAGTCCATCAGAAAGAAAGAACCTTCTTCCACTATTTGTTTGTCAAGAAATTGCTGTTGTAAACTATGAGCTGAGCAGTTCTAATACATATAGCATCAGTTACTATCTCCTCTGGTATAATATAAGGTTGCAATACTTTTCCGTATAGCTCCAACAGACTAAAACAGTGCAATTTGGATGGAGCTTTTTTGGTTACATCACCGAAAAAATTGTTGCAAAATCATTTATAGACACGTGAAGTACTCAAATGCGTTTTTGGCACAAAAATGTTCTTTTCTTTTACCTCTAAAATGCCATTTGGTATTCGAGAATCATAAAAATTCAGCTGCTTGTGAACTGAGGTACTGTAATACGTCATTTGTATTAAGTCATAAAAATCAGCTGCTTGTAAACTTTGAGGTACTGTTTTATTCGATGTTTGTTCAATTATTCTTAGACAGCGAATTAAAATCTAAATCATTATTCTTGTAGTGGAGCTTAAGCTCATACTGCTTCTGTTGGCCTCGAACAATTTGCACTTGAAGAACATGTAAGTGTAAACAAATTTAAGCAGATCGCGTTAAGTAAACACATCCAATTGTATACAGAAGTTTGAACACAAAACAAATTTTAGTTGAGGATAGTCTCTGTACATTCAGGGCCAGCCTTTACCAAAGTTAGATCCAATTTCCCTGTAGTAGCTTGAAGGCTGTGGGCTTCTCTTCATTGCAATCAATCCATATTTTCTTATTTGTGCTCAATGATCTCTGAGTTGCACTAATAAACCATTCCAAGATAATTTTCAGTTACTGTAAAAAAACATACAAAAACAATAAGAATTTTGCCAAGTTGATGAGGTTCCTGCGATTAGGCAGTGTGGAGAGATTAAATGTCGCAAGGAAGCAACCATGTTGAAGCAAATATCGCAATAAAGCAACCATGTTGTTCTACCCCTGAAGAACCACTATCTTCCAAGTTAACTGTACTTTTTGAAGTTATGGAAGCTGAAGTAAGAAATCAGACATGGCCTACTTTCTCTGATCTTATAAACTCCGAACAAAAAATTTAAACACTTTTCATCTATATAGCCTACTCAATCAATCATGAATAAAAAACTTCCAGTGAGAAAACAAAACATTGAAGTATGAGAATTATTGACTTGTTTCAAATTGCAAACACCTTAAGTAGAATTTCTATAATCAAGGTCTCAGCACCCAATTAAGATACAAAGAATTCCAGGTCACTCCATAAAGTCAAAATTACAATCATTGAATACAACATGAAAACGCTAATATCACATATCCCTTAAAGTTGCTGCAATTGTCATTGAAGAAACTTCAGTGAAAGAAATTCAGATTCATGCTGATGGATAGGCTCGACACCATTATTAGTGTGCTTTGTGCATGGTCAGTGTCAAGTTAATAAAAGGTTTGTATCTAATTGTAGTATATACACAGGTGACGAGTATGTTATGGATGAATAAAAGTAGTAGCATACAGTTGAGCTCTTGACAAGGCAACATACAGTTGTCCATGCGAGAACATAGGTTCTGGTAGATATATGCCGACCTTTTCTAATGTTTGTCCCTGAGCTTTGTTGATAGTCATTGCAAAGCTTAAACGAAGGGGGAACTATTTTCCTTCAAACTGGAAAGGATATTTTTCTGAGGTTGGTGGTCGCAAAGGAATGCGAGGAATGAAGACATGGTTGCCCTTGTACTGGCCACACGCACCAAAACTACCAACCATAGTTCTTGCATACATTGTCGCCCAATGGAATGCTCCATCATCAACTTTTCCTCAAGAAAAATTCACCTGTCAATCAACTGATTGGTGGGTCTGATCCCAAGCCAATACTTGACACATCCCTCCTCTTCTAGGTCCATCTTAAGGAAAACGATAATTATGGCTGCATCCATCATTCTATCGTGATGTGTTTTTCCTAACAATGGCAATTATCAATCGTTATGCAAGACATTTACATTGCGAAAGAGGTACAAATTTTGCCTCATAACTGAATGAGTATGGCGATACAGTTATACAAAACCTCTACTCATCTCTTCATGTGTAGGATTTCAATGACATGAGTTTTAGTGGAAACTTTGATGGTGAATATTAGCATTCAGTTTTCTTCAGTTCTTTTAGTTGCGTCTCCTCTTTTGGCTGCTGAGAAACTCAAGGGAACAGAGAGCAAACCATTGAACTACATGTCCTGCTGTTTTACTTATCAGGTAGGGGAAAAAGGTGGGTCAATTTAGCTGAGTTGCTTGGCAACCTGTCCAAATATAGTAGAACAGTAGATCTTGATACCATGTATAAATTTTGAGGGGCGGAAATGTTACAGGTGGATTTGAAGCTCTAGATCTGTAGACACCTATCAATCCGAAAAAATCTGGTGAGATTTCAAGCGTATGTAATTATTGTTGTCAGCATTCCTTCAGTCTACGGTTTACTACGTATGAAGTAAGTTTTTCATAGATGGGAATTCTAACTCCTTAAGTTTTTGCAGACTGGAATACCTCTTGGTTAGTTGCTAGAGATGAGCAACCTTTATGACTTCCAGTCAATAGCCACATTGTGTCTTATAGGGTTTGCATCAGTTACTCCAACTTGATGAGCGACATCAAATTAGAGCATTCTATCAGCTGGAAAGGTTAGGCTGATTTCACATTCTTCATCCAAACTCAACCTTTCCTCATCACTACTATTCAGATTAGCAGAATTCAAATGTAGCTCCATTCTATAAGGACTGTGCAAAGAAGTTAACCAAAAGATGTCAGTTCTTGAGATTAAAAATGTTGGAGCATAAGGTAAATCTCCTATAAAGGTTGTATGTGGGTCATTCATATACGATGAGCCTTGTCGCAATAACATGGTTGCTTCATTGTAATATCTAATCTCTCCATACTGCCTAATTACAACAGCTTCATGAACCTGGCAAAATTCTAACTGTTTTTTTTTTTACTTTTTCTGCAGTAATTGAATCATGTTGGCATGGTTTGTTATTGCAATTCAAGGATCATTGAGCACTATAAGAAAATATAGATTGATAGCAATGAGGGGAAGCCCATTGCAGTAGTCAACTCCAACTTTTGCCAAAGTCAACTCCAATGTTGCCATATGTATCAACTTCCTTATACCATTACTTCCTATACCATTACTGCTTGACCAGATCATTGCATTTTGCTATCTGCACAAGCACCATGGACTAAAAGCTCACTCCTACATCCATTCTTACCTTGTAATCTTCATTAATATCATTAATATGTAAACCAAGTCCCTACTACTGTAAGCCATAAACCAACTACTCCTAACACAGATACATTGCTTAGGGGTGTAAGAACGTATCTTTTTAATTCACTGCAATTCTCATTGAAGAAACTTCACTAAAATGCTCTTTTGCTTTATTCCAATAGAAGAGAAATCAGCCAATAATGAATTATGATTAAAGTTGTGTAATTGAAGATATGTATCATGAGAGAATTGGATTACCTCCCTCCTCCGATTGCTAGCTGTATGAAATTCCGGCAGAATTTTCCGGTGTTTGAGTGCCTGAAAATGATAAGAAGAACAAGGGGATGAGCAACTGTCCAACACAAAGAAGCAAATTACATGAGTGGGATGGCGCGTATGCAACTCTCCAGTGGGCTGTAGTACGTGATCTTCCTGCGAAGATGAAGCGGCAGAAGCAGACAGTGAATTTCCACGTGTACAGAAATATTGCTGACTTGACATGAGTGGCATGGTGTGTAATTTTGTTAAAAAACATGGGCAATGACCTAAAATGGATGAAAATGAAGTTAGCCCCTTTTATACTGTGTATGTATAGAAATGGATGGAAATGAAGTTAGCCCCTTTTATACTATATATATATATATATATATATATATATATATATATATATATATATATATATATATATATGATCCATTGATAGCGCTAGCAAAATGGGGTATTTGCTAGCGCGATCTGGACCGTCCATCCCGAAAGATGGACGGCCCAGATCTTTTTTTTTGCGTTTTTTTAAGTACGTCCGCTACATTATGTAGCGGACAATTTTTTGACAAAAATACCCTTTGTGCCCATCCGCTACATAATATAGCGGACTATCGAGACTACTGTTCTGACTTTTTTTTAAATCAGTCCGCTACATTATGTAGCGGACCATTTTTTGATAAAAATACTCTCTGAAAACCTGTCCGCTACATAATGTAGCGGACTTTCTGACTAACTCACTCTCTGTCCTTTCTTTCTCATTTCTGTTCTGACTCTCTCTCTCTCTCTCGCTGTCCCCACTCCACTCCCCCATTCCTGCTTTGCTTCTTCTTCAACAACCGAATAAATTCTTCTCATCTGTGCTTTGCTTTTCTTTTCATCGGGCTAGACTCGGGCTTGGAGCTCAACGAATCGGACGTGTGGAGCTCGGTCGGCGGCGGCTGCGTCTCGCCGAACTACTGGAAACCGGTGGTGAGTTTGAGGAAGAAGCCGCTGGCAGCGGTGAAGAGGGCTGAGGCGGTGGTCGGGGGGATGGCGTCGTCGCTGCCGGTGAACATACCGGACTGGGCGAAGATATTGAAGGAGGACTACAAGGACAAGCGGCACCGGGACATCGACGATGATGTGGACAGCGAGGATCTCTGACCCCATCTCTGAATTCAGAACCTTTCTAACCAAACAGCTTCTTCTTCTTCTTCTTCTTCCTCTATTTTCTCGAGAACAGCACCACCCTATCATCTTGATACTACAAACATATGCTTCATATCCCGAAAATTGTGGCAAGTCTTTCCTCGGGAAAGAGTTTTCTGGCCTTTTAGCTCTCTGGGTGTGCGTTTATATTGTTTATCAGAGTAGACAGAGGAATTGAAAGCCACGGATTCTGCTCAAAGGAGTCAGGCGGTGAGCTTCGGTTGGAATTGAAAGCCACGGATTCCAGCTTTCCAATCTTAGCTCCTTTGTTTGCTCTCATTCAGTTGGAATTTCTGTTTGTTAAAAGGTATAGTTGCTGAATCAATACAGGAGGATGAATGCTGAGCTTGTTCCAAACATACTGAGGAGAAAAGAAGAGAGAGAAATGACAAGAGAAAGTGAGAAATTGACGTGAAAGAGAGATGTGTCAGAAAATATATTGTCTACTTGTCCGCTACATTATGTAGCGGACTGTCTATTTGTCCGCTACACCCGTAACGGACTCTGTCATTTCTGTCAGAACATTAAAGACAGAAAGAGAAAAAAGATCTGAAAACTTGTCCGCTACATAATGTAGCGGACGGACTCGAAGGGTATTATTGTCAAAAAAAGTCAAAAAATTGTCCGCTACATAATGTAGCGGACGTACTTAAAAAAACGCAAAAAAAAAGATCTGGGCCATCCATCTTTCGGGATGGACGGTCCAGATCGCGCTAGCAAATACCCCATTTTGCTAGCGCTATCAATGGATCAGCTCCCTATATATATATATATATATATATATATATATATATATATATATATATATATATATGTACCGATAAAAAGCACGGGCAATGACCTAAAATGGATGGAAATGAAGTTAGCCCCTTTTATACTATGTGTATAGATATAGAATATGTGTGTAGAAACAGAGAGAACCCTTTTTTTTTTAAAGAAAGGCATTTGACTACTTCGCATGTCCACAAGTGGTTTTGCAACAATTTCTCAGTTAATTATGCAACCAAGGAAGCTCCATCCAAATCGTATAATTTAGCCTCTTAGAGCTATTCAGAAAAGTATTCTCTCTTTTGGCTTAGTATTGCACCATAGGAGATAGAAGCTGATGCTAACGCCATGCGAAAGGTGGATCCCATATCAAGAAGGCCAGTTCTCTAAGCGTCCATTTTAAGCATAGTTATTAATACCGTACCGGAGTGCGTACCGTTTTCTCCACGAAACGGTACGTACCGGTACCGGTATCGTCTCGGTACCATCTCAAGATTTTCATTAACATTATCTATTTATATTATTTATTCACTGGCGAACTAACAATATATACATATATATTTTTACTTACAGCTCTTTTAAAATAAACTGTTTATCTTATAGAGTTTGATTTACCATAATTTTTAAATAAACTAATTTGTTAAATAATAATGTATTTGGATTCAAGAATAAGTTATTTTTGTGTGTGTGTGTGTGTGTGTGTGTGTGTGTGTGTGTGTGTGTGCATGTGTGTGCACGAGCGGGTGTGTGTAAAGTAGTACATCATATAGATGAAAGAATATGATTAAAGTTTACAGGTATGAAGTAATCAAAGATAAGTGAATATTGAAAACTTATCAGGAATGATTTTGTAAATTGTAATGAATTTTATGAACAAGAGGCTACAGAGGTTTTGATTAGTATAATAGAACTTAGAGTGTCTTTATATTTAGTCTTTATATGGTCAATTTATAAATTTTCTAATAAAATTTGTTACTTTTACAATTTTTAAAGGAACCGGTACAAAATACAATATCTCGGCCGGTACGCAGTTTTTGGCCAGTATCACCTGTACCGGCCTGTACAACCGGTACCAAGCGATATTTTGACCGGTACAAAATTTAAGGGATACCGTACCAATAAAAGGCAAAAACGGACCGTACCGGCCGGTACGATATTGATAACTATGATTTTAAGGATTCTGTATCAGCTAAAACACCTAATGATGAAACCCACAACTCCCTGCTTGCACCCCTAATCAGTGTTATCTGTGTTAAGAGTGCTGGTTCATGGTTTACAGTAGTAGAGACTTGGTTTACATATTGATGAAGATTACAAGGTAAAAATCGATGTCTTGGGTGGGCCTTTAGCTGAACATGTTTAGGCAAATAGCAATTTACAAAATTGGGAACCGAAAGAGAGAGCGAATGGATTCAGGATATTTCTTGTGCAGAATGCCAAACACCTTGAAATACTGATGATGCATAATATGTAGAATAGTATAGTAATCCAATGATGTATTGTTTCTCTAATTTTTGGATGTCTCATACATGTTGTCGCGCATAGATGTTAATGGTAGTATGTCTTTTGCACTATGTCTTCTCTTAATTTTATTGATGTTTAAAATATACTAATCACATGCTTTTTTAAACAGTTGCTAGCCTATTGTAGGCGGCTGTAAAACTAGCAATATGATACAAAACCCTGTACAATATGATAGAAGAAAAAAATCACTTCTTGGCTACTATTTCCTAGTAATTCCGAGAACATGTGATCATTTATGTTGTTACTACTGTTGTCATCTTCTTTAGAAAAGAAATGTAAGAGCCAAGACACAAAATACTTAATATATATTTAAATTTGTACTATTTTAGACTTATAATAAAATAATTTCATACCCTTTACGAATTTATTAGCGCCAATTCGTTTTTGAATATTTACTTTCCTGGTAGAATAACGTACATGCTAAATTTAATTCCATACTGATATATACATATTACTTCCTGTTGCTGCTAGAATATTGATCGGGAACCGCGGCTGGGAAATGGACATGCAAAATAGAACACAGAGTGACCACCGGGGATGTTCCGGTAGAGGATGCTCCGATGCTAAAGTCAGAACGTTGCTACTAGGGTAGAGCTCTGAATAGCAAGAAATGCACTGGTGCTTGTATGTGTGAACTTGTCTGCGTACCTGAGGGTAGTCCCATTTACATAGGCATCAACTGAAGAGTCCTGGTTGACTTACATGTCTATGCAGATAATTCTTAGCCCCGATTAATTGGGATTACGTTAGGATCCTTATAGAATCTGAACTCTGCCGACACAATAACCTTGAAATCCAAGATAAGGTTGACCCGAGTCAACCTTGCCACGTGTCGATATCTGGTTGGGCGGATATTTTCAGCTATATCATAATGCCCCCCACTTTTTAGCCAAAATGCTTGGCTGAGAAAGTGTATCTCGGGTGTCTTGAGACACGCATCAAATTTTTCACAGACCTTTTCTCGCTCTTGTAAGCACAAATGATATTTTCTCCAATCTTTTTGCTGACCAAAAAGTGCCCGAAGACCAAAAATAATCAATTATTTGAAATTGGCTATTTGTTGCATAAATAGCATTATGAAATTATTCAAAATTCTTCTGGTATGTTTATGAATTTTTCCTTGAATTTTCTGCTTGGACCAAGGCCTGCTCGGGAAGTAGGCTCAGACTGGCTTCTCGGATGAAGTCCCAGAAGCCTGCTCAGATCCGCTGCTCAGGAGGTGGGCTCGGACCAGCTGTTCGGGAAGCCTGTGCGGGCATGCTGCGCGGACAGCCTTTCCTTAGACGCGGGCTTGTGGCTGAGAGGCCCACCTTTGTTGAAGTCCAAAGCCTAAAAAGAATAGAGCTTCCAGGCGTGGCTAGGGAGGATCGAACACTTGATCGCGAACGTGTAAGGCGCACGAATTACCACTGGGCTGGTAGGCGACTTGTAATTGGTTATGAGCACCAAACACATTTAAACTTACTTGAAAACTTGGAAAATCCATAAATTCAAGCCTGCTCGGGAAGTGGGCTTGGATATGCTGTCCGGGAGGCCTGGCTCGGGAAGTGGGCTCGGACTCAGGGCTTACGGTGCGGACCTACTGCGCGGATGGCCCAATTTCTCTGCTTGGACTTGAAGTTATGTAGTGGCCTGTTTCCTTGCAAAAATGGAACTTTTCTGACGCTGTTGGGAGGTCTTGAACTCCTGACCACGCGCACGCATGAGGCATGGCCTTCCGTTGGGCTGCTTGATCACTTTTGGCATTACTGAGCAGAAAACTTATTTAAACTATCAGTTCAAATTTTGAAAGAACCACTACTTCTTGCTTGGACCTCCGTTTGAGGTGAATTTTTTTTTGATTCTAAGTGCTTTCTCGAGCTCTATCCATTGAAAATCATATTTTCTTCAAAAGAGTTCAGATGCAAGCTCTACTCAAGAAAAATTCTTTGACTTCCATGCAAGAGCTTTCCTTAATCAAACTCCCTGGAGCTCTACACGTATGGATTACTTGAAAAAGAAACTTGACTCGCCTAGGCTGCTCGGGAAACCTATTCGGACGTGACTACTCGGGCATCATTCTAGGATGCCAAGTGCTGGTGCAAGGTGCTTAAGCACCCTGCTCGGATGCTCTTCTCGGACACAGAGCTTGAGAGCAAGGTTCTTGAGCATCTATTCGGATGAGCTGCTCGGGCACCCTGCTCGATGCTCTGCTCGGGAACTCTGCTCGGACACAGAGCTTGAGAGCAAGGTTCTTGAACATATATTCAGATGAGCTGTTCAAAAATCCTTCTAGGATGCCAAGTGCTGGTGCAAGGTGCTTAAGCACCCTGCTCGGATGTTCTGCTCGGGCATTCTGCTCGGACGCTCTGCTCGGGCACCCTGCTCGGACACAGAGCTTGGGAGCAAGGTGCTTGAGTACCCGTTCAGACCAGCTGCTCGGACGGGTGCCAGAAACTTAAGCTCTTGAGAACCTTTATGATGTAAAATTCTACAAAATTATCTGCTCAAGCATTTTGTTCGGATGACATCGTGCTCGGACACTCTGCAGGGCCATGTTGTTCGGGTGACGAGCTCGACCATCATCCTGCCGGGTAGATGCTAAACTTTGGGCTCTTGAGGGCACAAGGGAATTCAAATGAGGCGATCTAATCGGGTGACATATTCAGCTGGCATCATGCTTGGGCGGACACCAGAGACTTAAGCTCTCGAAAAATTTAAAATATAGAATCCCATCACCATCATTTTTCTAAGCATTTTGATGCCCCCTAGAGGGGTTTGACCTGTGTGTTTTTCACCTCTCCTTGGGAGGGTGCTTATGCAATTGTGTTTTTAAGCTTGTGATATCCATATCTTGCATTTTGTTTTTCTTTAGAGCGAACCCTTGTCATCACCTAAGGGCTGGCAAAGAAGTCTCGCACTCACGCTTGGCTGTATTTTGAATTAACAAAACAGGGTGGGATGACGATCCCCCACTTGGTTTTGCCGTTTCTCCGGCTAGAACTAAAGCTAGACCGTGTTAGGTGAGACTTGTGTCTTACCCTATCACCTTGGGTGATATTTTTGCTTGAGCAACCTTCCTAGTTTTACTTTGACGGGAACCCTTATCGTCAGCTAAGGGCTGGCAAAGAAGCCTCGCACTCACGCTCGGCCATGTTTCAAATTAACAAAATAGGGTAGGGCGACGAACTACCACGAGGTTTTGCCGTTTCTAGGGCTAGAACTAAAGCTAGACCGTGTTAGGTGAGACTTGTGTCTTACCCTATCACCTTGGGTGATATTTTCACTGCCCCCTGGGGGGTGTTTTATACAACTGCGTTTATAAGCTTGTGCCCATCACATCTTGCATTGTGTTTTACTTTGGCGCGAACCCTTATCGTCAGCTAAGGGTTGGCAAAGAAGCCTTGCACTCCTGCTCGGCTAGTCTTTGAATTAGCAAAGTATGGTGGGCTGACGAATTTCCACAAGGACTTTACCGTTTCACGGGTTAGAACTATAGCTAAACCGTTTTAGATAGGACTTGAGTTCTACCTTATGTACACCTTTTCTTGGGAAGAGTGTATGAGAAAGGCATTTGGGCTCTTGAGAGCCAAGTTAATCTGTAAAAAGCCATAAACGAGCACCCTGCTCGAGCAAACTGCTAGGGTGACATATTCGCGCGATGCGCTCGGGCGCTTTGCTCGGATTGGCCTATATTTAGTAGTTCTTGAGAACTTAGAAATAATAAGAAGAGTTTTACTTGATCACTGCTTGAGCAAGAGTTTGCAATCATCGTAGTTATGCTCAGAATAAGACTCCATTGCTTGGGTAAAACATTGAAAGTACAATGGTGACTAATGTCGTTCTTGTTATTCACAACTGACTACCTGAATACTACTCTAAGAATTCAAAAAAGAATCATAAGTCTTACTTCAGAATGGGCAAAGTCTAAGCCTCTCGCCCTAAAAAAAAGAGCATCTTTCTTTGGGGCAAGGTGCTACTGATAGTAGCGTCAAAGTTTCTCTTTTAGGCCATCTCGGAGGTCCTCGATGATAAAGGCTTCTTTATTTATGGCTCGACATTATGCCATGTAGCATTGTCGGGCCACTATCTGGTCGCCTTTGACTTCCCCTACTCCATGTTCTGTAGGGAACTTCATCTTCAGATGATACGTGGACACCACTGCCTTTAACCGGTTCAAGGCTGTTCTCCAGAGTATGGAATTGTAAGCTGAAGGAACACGAACAACCACAAAATCTAGCATCAACTTGGCTTGAGTCGGAGGGTGCCGATGGCGATTGGTAGCGCAATGATCCCTTCAACTGCAACAGGGTGATTTGAGAAGCCGTAGATGGGTGTATCCATCTTGTGCAGCCGATCAGATGGGATGTTCATCTTCTGGAAGGCTTCATAAAAAAGTACCTCGGCTGAACTCCCATTATCAACTAAAATCCTTTTGACATCAAAATTACCCACTCGAAGTGTGACAACCAGCGGGTCATCATGGGGTGTTTTTATATCCCCTATCTCATCCTCTGAAAAGGAAATTGTGGGCACCAATGTCGTCTTCTGTTCCTTACTTAGGGACTGACTTGTGATGTATACTTCCCTTATATAGGCCTTGCGACCCCGTCTAGAAGAACCTCCTGCTGCAATGCCCCCAGAGATTGTGTTGATGGTGCCCGCATTCTCTTGCCTCTCTTCTCTTCCTTCTACAATCGGAGTCGCTTCTCTTCTATCATCTTTGCGTGCGATGTACTTCTTCAAGTGTCCACGCTTGATGAGGGCCTCAATTTCACGCTTAAGCAATTTGCAATTGTTGGTAGTATGGCCATGATCGTTGTGGAATTAGCACCACAGACTTCTGTCCCTCTTGCCTAGGGCTGATCTCATTCTGTCTGGTCGATCTAGAATTTCCTTATCTCTTATCTTGTGCAGAATATGTGATGGTCGGGTGTTCAAAGGCGTCAAGTTCTTCATGTCGAGTGGCTCTCTGGGACCCCGCTCGTCGCGCTTTGAGCGTTTGAAATTCCTTATGCCTCCAAGACTGTCCTCACGGGAACGTCTCCCCTACTCTTGCTCATTGCCGTTTTGATGCCCCTTGTGCATTTCCAAGTATTCTTCGGCTTGGATATACTTGTTGGCGTTATCTACTAGTGCGCTCATGCTGCCAAGGGGACTTTTGTTGACCGCGAATGCAAATTTGGATGTAGGTCGGAGGCCGCGCAGAAAGGCCGTGTATTTTACCGACTCATCCAAATTGTCGATCTCTAGTGTCGCTGCATTGAACCTCCTTAGATAATGTAACAGAGATTCATTCTTTTCCTACACCACGTTGAGAAGGCTCGCGGAGTTTTTCCTTCTAGTGCGGCTACTCATAAAATGCTTTTGAAAAATATCAGAGAGTTGAGAAAATGAGTGAATGGACCTTGGCTGCAGGGACTTGAACCACGCATGCCCAGCCTTCCTCAAGGTGGTTGGAAAGGCCCGGCACATGACAGCGTCGGAGACTTGGAGGAGTAGCATGTTCGTCTGAAATTGGTAGACGTGCTCTCCGGGGTCCCCATTCCCATCATACAAATCACATTGCGGCATCTGAAAATTCGGAGGGAGTTTTGCTCTCTCAATTGTCTTGGATAGGGGATACCCGGAATCTTCCCTTGGGGGAGTGAATTCTTCTGGGGGGGGCTCAGAAACGGTTTTTCGAGAAGTTTGCCCTTGGGAGGGTACTTCTCGTGTATCGCAACGAATCCGTCCTTGGGGACATCGTCTTTTGTCTGCGCGGTGTCGGCCACGAGCTCTTTCGTTCGAAATGGGAGACGAGTTCGTGCTGTCTTCTACCGATGTCTCACGACGGAAGCAGGAGCCACTTCTAGTAACATGTTCTTTGACCTCCTGTCTTGGCCGATAACTAGGATCAGCCTCCGAGCTGTATCTCCGACCATAACTTGACCTTGATGTCAACCTGAGACGAAGGTCACTCGGGTCTAAGTGTGGCTGATTTATGGAGGTCACAGGGGCAACCACTTCAAGCGTTTTCTGTAGGGTGCTCACCATGCCCTTAAGTTCATGGATTTCCCTTGTCAGATTCACTTTTGGTGTGTTGAACCACTTCTGGGTCAGGCAGTGACGTCGGTCTCCCCTTTTTAAAAGAGGAGTTGGGGAACGAGTTCTCTTGGAGCTATCACTCGTTTGCGGGGTGACTGAAGTCACATTATTCCGATCGTTACTGGAATATCGGTAAGATGGTGTCAAACGTCGGCCCTCTCGGCGAGAGCCACTGGATAGCGCTTGTCGGTTTTGGACGGAGCTACTGGCTGCAGGAGTGTCTGAAGATGATTTCCTCACCATGTTCCCTGTCGGTCCCACGGATGACGCCAAAATATTGCTGCTAGAATATTGATCGGGAACCACGGCTGGGAAATGGACCTGCAAAATAGAACACAGAGTGACCACCGGGGATGTTCCGGTGGAGGATGCTCCGATGCTAAAGTCAGAACGTTGTTACTAGGGTAGAGCTCTGAATAGCAAGAAATGCACTGGGTGCTTGTGTGTGTGAACTTGTCTACGTACCTGAGGGTAGTCCCCTTTACATAGGCATCAATTGAAGAGTCCTGGTTGACTTACATGTCTATGCAGATAATCCTTAGCCCCGATTAATTGGGATTACGTTAGGATCCTTATAGAATTTGAACTCTGCCGACACAATAACCTTGAAATCCAAGATAAGGTTGACCCGAGTCAACCTTGCCACGTGTCGATAACTGGTTGGGCGGATATTTCCAGCTATATCACTTCCTAATCTTGAATTTTGAGAAATTAAAATAGTCACCGCAAATTTCTTCTTATCTTTATTTATTGTTCTTTCATTCATCTTTTTTCTTAAATTACTTTCCCTTCTACCAGTCTCCCTAGTCTATACTCTATATATATATATATATATATATATATATATATATATATATATATATATATTTGAATTTGGTTAGCATCTTCTATACCTTCCAAACTCCCACTCCTATTTTCTTGAATTTTTACAATTTTAAAATGGATCTTAATATGTGTTAAATTTTGATTGGCAATAAAATAACTTTCAATCGCATAAACTCTAACCATCCAACCCCATGACTTCTATTTTTTTATTTCATAATTAATTAATATAATTTTTGTGCGATTTTAATTAACACCCTTCCCGTGTAGCACTGGGTTTAGCTGATATATATAAACACCAAATTACCAACTCACCGCACGTGTTTGGCACATGCCAAGATGAAGGGCGGCTAACAGTAGGGTGAAGGCCACATTACCGCTATAAAAAACCCCTCAAAAGCCCCCGTCCTTTAATTTTGCAAGCACTCGGCCTCTCGCTGCTCGTCTGGGGAGACTGCCAAAGCTCTTCTCTCTTTCTTGTAGTAGATAAATAAATCTGAGGGAGCCCTAAATTCTGTAATGTGGTAGCCCAACAGTTCCGGCTTGCTCCGACCTCTAGGGCTTCGATTCTACCAGGTACGCACCATCTCTCTCTCTCTCTCTCTCTCACACACACACACCCGCGCACGCGCACACACACAAACGTCTGATTTTCACCAAAAAAAACATTGGCCAAATCCTATGTAATTACTTAAACTGTTCGAATTGCGTATTCCCTTTGACATCAATGTCACTTCATCTGATCCTAGCAAGGGAACGATTGTGGAATTGGGTTTTTCTGAATTCTTTTTATTTGTCTCTCAGTGTATCGGACCGAGCAACTAGAACGAACCAGTGCTGCAGCATCGACCAGTACTATGATATACACGGCGATTGACACGTTTTATCTGACGGACGAGCAGCTTCAGAACTCGCCGTCACGAAAGGACGGCATAGATGAGGCTACCGAGACTGCCCTTAGGATCTACGGCTGCGATCTCATCCAGGAGAGCGGCATTTTGCTCAAACTGTATCCTGTTTTCCCGTTGCTTGATCTTCCTTCTCCTTTGGTACAATTTTATTCAAGTTTACTTTCATGTGTTTTTTTATGTTCCACGCATTGGGTAATGCTCTATCCTTCCAAAACTTTGACCCCCTAAATTTTTTCAGCTATTTAGGTTGACCCGACTTTACTCAAGATATTCGTAACTAGGTAGATTGCGAACATCTTTTTGAGAATTAATTGTAACTCTTTGCCTGAATAAACACTATGCAACTAATTACATCTGAGGTCAAGCCGAATTAAAGACATAAAATTCACTAACGTAATAGACTCATTATGATCAAGCTAAAGGTGGGTATATGTTTCATTGTATGTAGTAAGTTATTCTCTTCTTGAGAATCATATGATTTCCTTAATTGCGTCGATTGCAGACCTCAAGCAGTAATGGCTACTGGCCAGGTTTTATTCCATCGGTTTTACTGCAAGAAATCATTTTTGCGCTTTAACGTGAAGGTGCGGTTCGCTTCTGTATTTGTGTAAACGAATTAAGTTGTGGGAAATTACCCTATTTAATATGTTTATGACGATTGACCTAATGTTGTTGTTTACTATCAGAGGGTTGCTGCGAGTTGTGTCTGGCTTGCCTCGAAACTCGAGGAAAGTCCTCGACGAGCAAGACATGTCCTCAATGTTTTCCACAGAATGGAATGTAGAAGAGAGAACTTACTAATCGAGCATTTGGATCCGCATTGTAAGGTTAGATACCAAACTCGTTATTGCAGTTCTAGGTCTTCACTGGGTATCATACTGGTTGGTCATGCAGTCTAAATGGGATTTGCCCCCTTTTTCTTTGTCACCATTGAATATACACATATTACACGTAGAAAAGAAGAATTTTCCAATTTGGGAGAGTATTATTGACCAAATTTTGATTTTAAATTTGCCTTTTATTGCAAGTTATTTTAGTTCTTAGATCAGTTTTGTTTCAAACAGAAATATGTGGATCTTAAGATGGAATTGATCAAAACTGAGCGGCATCTATTGAAAGAGATGGGTTTCATATGCCACGTCGAACATACCCACAAGTTTGTATCTACTTATCTTGCCACCCTTGAAGTACCCGATCAGTTGAGACAAGAAGCTTGGAATCTCGCAAATGATAGGTCAGTGTTAGATATTTTTTATGGGAACCATTATTGCTTATCTTGTTAAGGGTTAAGAACAGCTTTGTTCCACTTCTTGATAATTGTCTGTTACTCTATTTTGACCTGTCTAAAATATTCCCTCGACTCCTCCAAATTTTATTTCCAAAATAATGTGATGTGTTGATGTTTCCGTAGATATAATCATGCATATATACCTCTTACATGCTCAAAATTTACTCTACCTTAAGTGTTTCTTGATGGGCTCTCTCTTTTTTAAGCAGTCTGCGAACGACCTTGTGTGTGAGATTTAAGAGTGCAGTCGTGGCATGTGGGGTTGTATATGCTGCTGCGAGGAGATTCCATGTACCTCTTCCTGAGAATCCTCCTTGGTGGAAAGCATTTGACGTGGACAAATTTGGTATCGATGAAGTCTGTAGAGTTTTGGCTCACCTATACAGCCTACCTAAGGCACAGCATAGTGCACTATATTCACTATCTCAGCCAGTTCCAAAGGTGACTCTCTCTCTCTCTCTCTCTCTCTCTCTCTCACACACACACACACACACACACACAAAAACACACATGCAGACACACACTCAATCGAACCAAAATTTGTGGTTTCCCATGTTAAGAAGTTTGTGTTAACCGAACAAAATTGAAATCAAAATTAGCCCTGGTTGCTAGGTTATATCTGGTAGAAACCTTATAATATTTCCATAAATGGTGTGACCTTTCTATAAACAAAATGTGAACTCCTCATTCAGATAAAGTATAAAAAGCACTGACATATAAAAGAAAACTCTAATTGGAAATGGATTGTAAATAATGTAGAAATGTAGGATAGAAATTAACTAGTATCTCTCAAGCTATATAGGAATGAGTCCTAACCCTCCGCATTGCATACGGAGCAACAACGAACAAGATTTTCATTGACAAAGTCCGTCCTCATATGCCTAATAGTAATAACAAAAGAGGTAGTAGCGATAGTAGGAATAATAATAACAGAAACGTTATTGCCACCAATTCATAGGATATATTACCATTCTTGTTCGTACAAAATAGCAATTGTTAGCTTTCTAGCAACAAATGAAGAAGTGAAATAGCATATAAAGTGGTAGGAGAAGTATCTTCCAGATACAAATAATCATGATGATAATAACCCATGTGTTGAGGTTTGTGTTAATAAAGGCCACTAAGAAGAGAATAAAGTCATACAAAAGTGGCAGAAAATAAAATGAGGGTAGAGATTATATATATGGCTTAGTATGAAATAAGAGAGGGGATTCGAATTCAAATACTGGGCTTGTCTAAAAATTGGAAAGATTTTAAATTAGAGGGGAGACGAGATTGTTTTTTAAGTGGTACATGTTGACATGTGAAATCAATTTGATTGGTTGAATTTCAAATAGCAATATAATAGACATGCCAAGTAGGAAAGAGAACATTAATAACTTTCTCTCCGCTTCACCTTTACTATAATAATAATAATGACGACGACGATGACGATGACGACTAGATATGCAACATAAGGTTTATTTGTTATAAATTTTACACCAATACATCCTAATATTTATTCGGAAAAATTAGGCATGCAATAAAGTTGGCACCAGTAAATTGGTTTTGATTTCAGGAAGGCTAGGTATCAACTAAAGATTTTCTTTGTTATTCCTATTTAGGAAGTTTTGTCATGCGGCCCACCAGCTAATGATGATGATAGTAGTACTCCCGCGGCAGTTACCATAGCAATTAATCAGAAAGGTGGTTCCAAGGGTGCAATAACAAAAGCATCAGTTTTTTCTGACTTCAAAAGAACTAAGATGGATGCATTGTCAATTAAAGGATTCAAGCACGAGGGTAAGGATTCAAGTTGTGTTATTTGCATTTCTTGTTTACCTGTCCAATCATTTAAACAATTTGTCTGACCATTGTAGTTTATAATTGCAGGACACTGTAAGAAACCAAAACATCACTCATCCCGAGGTAGTTCCGTATATTTATGTAGATTTAGTATCAGTTTATAGTTTTTCCAAATGAGTTGCAACGTTTATGACATATTTTCTTTTCAGATCGCTACTATCATAGATCTTATTCTTCAAGGCAAAAGGATCGGCACAGGCATCACCCGTACAGCTGACCACGAGATTCAACTTCTTTCTTCTTGTTCCGTATGCTTCGGGGATGTTAAACAGTTTTAGGATCTCAAGGATCCGATTGTGATTTCTTTAGCATAGAGATGAGACTCCACTTTAGTTTGGATGTTAACTCACTTTTTTGATCCTGTGTTGACCGTTTCCCTGTTCTCGCCAATAGCAAATTGAATAGCAGAATGATGAACGGTTTTCAGCTAAAGAGAAGCTACAATTAAATATAAAACTTTTGTACATGCAAAATGACGAGCATTCCAGCAGTTGCTTGATAGGTTTTGATCACTTGTAACATTGTAATTTTTAATCATTATGCAATCAAGAGATTCAAGCGTGCAACCGCAGTTAAGCGATTGAACATGTTACTAGACATACACAGCCTTCGATAACAATAGCCGTCACATCAACGTCTACTTAACAGTTCACGTATTCTCTCTTGTGAACATATAGAATCAAGCTATCAAAGAGCTTGCCGCAATTATGTATATGCAGCCTATTTATGCTACAAGGGTATACGTTTCTTTCCTTTCGGTATGTACATCGGCTGGTTCTACAGAGGGATTAGTGGCGTTTTGAATCCTGTAAGAATTCTGATGCTGGGTATGCAAGTGGATTGATATCTCTGTCTGAACGATAGACTTCTGGCCACCTGCAAAAGTAGAGGGAGGTACTAGTTGGCCTGCAAAAGAACTGCTTCTAGAGGTTGCAAGGACGCAATATAAGGTTCATTAATTCTGAAGGTAAAAGCAGGTGTATCAAAAGTTGTGATGCAACACCAATTTTAACAATGCAGCTACATGATATGTGTACTGTAAACAAACCGGTTAGACTGCTTCTCGGGTGTATCACAAATTGTGATTTTTGTAGTGCAATATTGAACATATATTTCCAGTTGATGATCAAGAAAGAAAAAGTTCATGCTGGAACAACAGTTTTTGCTGGGGCACTGGAGTACAGGTCTGATGATTTTGAGGGCAAAGGAGATCTCAGCCAATATCGTTCGAGGCTGGTTTGGTTATGCCTATTCTCTTTTAGTACATCGTTCTTCACAGTCTTTGGACAAAACCCGTATTATTGCACTTCTTCACGAAGTCAATCCCTAGATCATACTCGAATATGTCAAACTAAATAGCCTCGAATATGTCAAACTAAGTAGCCCCTTAAGTAGCTGCTTTAGGGGGTTGAGCTTTTGAAGAGAGCTTTCAAATGTGGGTTTTCGGCATCTTAGATTAGCAGTAGTGGCCAAATTGTTATTTCATCCGAGTTTATTGGCATCCTGATGTATAGTTTTTCTATATTATACCTTCCGTTACCATTTACTTTTATTTTTGTGATGCTCTACACAACTTTTAAGTCACGTGCATAGAGGCCATTAACTTTCAAGTGTCCGTTAAAGGTGCAAGTGTGGCATTTTTGGAAATTGCTAATGCTTAAGCGCCACCCGATTTACTGAATGTTTGCAAAAAAGCGATGCTAAAAGCCACCTATTATATATTGTAATGTCACCCCGGCGAATAAGGTGTGGAAAAAGTCGAGTGATTTTGTCCAAAGGCGTGAAGTGACTATTCCGGAGTAATGTCCAATATTTATTGTACTTGATGCATGCAACTTGAAATCATGAAGTCTTTGTATTGTAAGTGAATTGTTGTGCACGAACCAGATGACACGATATGATGTGGAACTTGGATGTGACCGAGTGAAAGAAACATATTGTTATAAGTGAATCACTGCCCCTGGAGAAGTTGGAAAATCTCGGAACAGAAAACATATAAATAGCAACCTTGTGCAATATAATGCTGGCCAGAAATGAGTTGCTAACAAGTATGGGAGCATGACTTTTCAAAAAGATGAGCTTATAGCCAGATGTGTGGAGAGTATATCTAGATGGTTGTACCAGATGCAGTAAGATAAAGGAATCTGGATGGTGTAGGAACCATGCCGCTTACCATGAACATTGGAATATCCTTTGCGATATAAGATCTAATTTAAGTTCGAAGGCACCAAGTGAGTATCCATTTGTTTGGTCCGCCTAACAGCGCTGATGGGGCTGCGTGCCACACTTCTGCGCTTTCTTTGCTGTTACGTCCGTTTTGTATGCAATGATTCGCCATCAAGGAAACTAAATAAACTCTCCCCTCCTTTAGCCAAATGAAAGAAAGCTGGTGGATTGTGTCCCACATCAATTTGGAGCTATTATAAGGGTTATATTGTATATGCGTAGGAACTCAAGAGCACCACCAGACTTGGCTCTTATGAGGAAAGCAAGCTCCCGTGATTGGGGTATTGTTACTTATTCAATGCCATGAGCCACCCTTAGGCTTAGCAATTGAGTGGTGTAACCATTACCGTTATTCATACAGGTTTAAGTACATTTATGCTCTCCTCTGTAACCTATTTTTTGCATAGCGGCTTTACTGACAAACGTTGAAAACGCTCATATTTGCTTGCTAACAGTAGGTTTTCCACTTGCAGGTTTGTTTTGAAGCGCAGAAACCTTGCTATTCCAGCATTGCAGATAAGTTTAAATGCTTTTGAATGGACAGATGGTGAATCGGAAACAAAAGCTTCTTCATTCTGCGGAGTCGTAGTTCTCCTGTCTATGTCTACAAATAATGTGGAAGTCCGAGAGTTTGTTGCCAAAGATTTGTTCTCCGCGATCATTCAAGGTTTAGCCCTCGAGTCAACTGCTATTATCAGCTCTGACCTGGTTGGTCTATGTGGTGAAATTTTCACGCATCTCACTGACAGAGACGCAGCACCCAGACAGGTTCGTAAGCTCCCTCTTGCTGTCAATGTGTTCAGAGAATTGTTATGAATTTGGACTACTCATATCAGTTTTATGCCTCGACCTTTTAATGTACCTATGCCTCACTTTCTTGCGTCCTTGCAGATTTTGCGCTCGCTTCCTTCCATTACTCAACAAGATCTGCTTGCTTTTGAAGAAGGTTTGGCAAAGACTAGTAGTCTGAAGGAACAAAAACAGCTCATGAAGAGCTTCTTATTACTAGCTAGGGGAAACCAGTAAAAAGCGCTTGCTGCTTAGAAAAGCGTGAATGTAATTACAAATGTTACAAGTAAGTACTCTGGCCACGCTATGCTTGCTTTCAGCTGTTTCAGTTAGGCAATATGAGTTTGAAATACGAAGATTCGCATGGAAATAGAATAAGAGACAGCTGCAGCCGTATTGTTATTTTAGTATTAACTACTGTGCATGTTCTAGACTTAAAATTTTTTTGCTTATTTTCGCTCCCGAGTGTTCGTGTTACTAACCAGGAAACTTCATAATCTCAGTGAGGGCTCGTAATTTGGGCTCTGCTCCAGAATCCAGAACAACGGAAGAAGAACATGTCGGATTGGCTGCTGTTGTGTAGAGGTTCGTTAGCTTGACAGTTTTTTGTACGGAGAGATGTTAACATAGTCAAAAGGAGTCAAAAGAGTACAAGCGTAAGGGCAACCCTTTTTGTGGTGTTCTAGGTCTTTCCACTTTGGCACGTACACTCGTCCATCCCTTGTGTAGAGTAGGTCTCCCTTCACCCAATATCGTTGGGTTTTCCCACTCTTCGCAAGCTGTAGCAACTCTTTGGCTAAGGGATCGCGTTGTAGGCCCTCCTTGATTAACTTGATAATATTCCCCTTCGCCTTCGATGCAGCTGCCACCTTCTCCACGTTTTGCGCCATCTCACTTGGTGCCACGGTTTGTGGCTTGGCCCCCCGGTCAAGCTTGCCTTCATGATCCACCTTTCGCCTAGGTGGTTGTCGCTTTTCGCATTTGCACAGCGTAATGTCCTTCTTCCCCTTAAGGATGCCCACCAACTCCTTTGGTGGCTGCCCGGTCATAGGCACAATGACGTCTTCCTTCTTGAGACTCACCAAGTAAGTGCCCTCACTCTTCTTGGCTTCCTCCCTTTCGACTTCTTGTACTAGTCGCATACCCGATAGCCGCTTAGAAGTCATGGTGCTCGATGTTCCCCCAAACATAGGCACCGCACATGCTGAACCCTTCTCCATAATGCACACCGCGTTATTATACGGTGACACTAAGGCATTTACCTGTCGCAAGAAATCAAGGCCCAACACCACCTTGAAATCATCCAACCGTGCGAAAGAGAAGTTCACAAACCCCTTACATTTGCCAAGACACATTTCCACCCGTCGAACTATGCCTTGTAGGGGCTTTGCTTCGGCGTTGACAGTTTTTAGCCAACCTCCCCCGCCAACCACATTGAGACCTAACCGCTCGGCCTCTTCCATCCTGATGAAGTTGTGAGTCACCCCCGTATCCATTAACACATGGGCAGGTTTCCCATTCAACTTCGCTTCCACGTAGAGCAACCCAAGCTTGTCCCTCACCCGTCGGGACTTATGGCACATTCCTCCCTTGGAGCGTATTTAGGACTTGAATCTAGCCTAGGCGCACCGTCCCACCTTCAGACTCCTCTTTCTCCTTGACTAAGGCAGCCATCTTGCCTTGTAGCGGACAATCCCTTGCCCAATGCGGCCCTCCGTAAAAGAAGCATCCGTCCTTGGGCTTGTTCTTGACTCGCTTCTCCTCTAGCTTGCCATGGCCCTCGGACTTGCTCATGCTAGCTTGATTCTTCCCCTTTTGCCATGCCTTGGGACTTCCTCCCCCACCATTGGCATGGTTGCCTTCCGAAGCTTCTTCTTCCTCCTTCGACTTTGAAGATCCCCCACCTCTATCATACTTCGCCAATGACTCCACCATCGCTATGGCTTCATCGACATCCTTCACGCCCCTGCGTTGAAGTTCCTTCTTGGCCCAACTTTGGAGGCCATCGACGAAGTTGAAGAGAAGATCCTCCTCCGTCATATTTGGAATATGAAGCATAAGAGTCGTAAACTCCTTCACGTAGTCGCTTACCGAGCCCTTATGTCTCAATTCCTTCATTTTCTTCCTTGCTTCGTAGGCCACATTTTCCGGATAGAACTGTTTCTTGATCTCCCTCTTGAACACCTCCCACGTATCTATGGTGTACAACCCCTTCTCTATATCGCAATGTTTTCTACGCCACCATAGAGTTGCGGTATCCGTAAGGTAGAGAGTAGCAGTTCTTACCTTAGTTTTCTCATCCGTGATGCTAGCACCCTCGAAGTATTGTTCCATGTGCCATATGTATTTGTCGAGCTCCTTGGCATCCCTCTTTGTAATATCCCGAACTTCGGGAGCCGATTAAAATAACCATTCGGGCTCCGAAAAATAAACGGTCGCTAATTTTGAGCAATACTCGAGCATTAGAAGCTTGTGAAAGCTTAAATGTAATTTTTGAAAATTTGGGGCATTTTCGTAATTTTGGAAACTTTGGGGGGGTATTTGTGCAATTTTATAAAGTAAATTAGAAACCATTTTTCTGAGTTGGCCACCTTCTATTAGCTTAATGATTAAGCTAAAAAAAAAGAGAAGATAATTGAGAAAGAATGGATAAGGTTAAAGAAGAAAAAAACAAAACAAAACAAAAAAAGACAAAAAGGGAAACCTTTCCCTTTCGGGAAAGGAAGAAGAGCAGGAACCCAGAAACAGAGAAGAGAAAAAGAGAGAGAAGCAGGGGCTTCGGCCGAAGAGGATTGAAGGGGAATTCGAGTAGTGAATTGGAAAGGGCTCAAGCACGAGATTCCAAGAGGTAATCTCTTCTTGTTTGGGTGTAGGTACTCACTGTGTGTGTGCGTGTGTTCTTGGCGTACGGGTGTGTGAGTTAGGTAGGATGTTTCTTTTGGTATCTGTTTCTGTGAATTTCGATCATTTTGAGAATCATTGAGTATTTTTTACCGTTTGAAGTATTCTGGAAACCTTTGTCAGTTGGATTCTTGGAATCATTTTGTAATCCTGTTGGTAGTCCTTGTGCGACCTTACTGAGCTCTCAAAAACTCACCCTTCGTTTGATTCCTTTCTGCAGGTTTTGATCAAATGTAGCATGTTCGGGAATGGGTTAGAGTCTATGTGAGATCCCGATGAGCCCATCACTACTGTGTAGGGAGACCCCTGCGTGGGTTAGTTTTGTCAACTCGTTCTATAAGAACTTGAGTTTGTAAAGAACCTAGATCTTAATAGTTCAAGTTTGACTAGTTTTGTAATATTTAATGTAAAGAGTTTAAGTTGATATCATATTAACTGTTTTGGAAGTATATGTTAGTGAACAGGTGTGATGTGCTCCGGTAGGTTAATGACCCGGGAGTTCGGGGCAGTGGAGCTCCGGATTTCTGAGGGCGTTACACTCTTGCCTCCGAACTCCTTCGGCTTTGGCGTGTCCACCCTTGGACTAGGAGTGACAACCACTCCACCCGCGATAGCTCTCTTTCACATCGCCGCGTCTTGCCTTATCTCCTCCACGCCAACCTTCACCACATCGAGTTGTTCTTGCAAACTATTGAACAACTCTGTGAACCTTTCACGTAGCTTATCTTGGGCGCCCACCGCCCTCTTGAGCGACTCGAGCTCCTCTAAGACGTGATCCTCCAACGTCTGTAGATTTTGCTCGACCATTCCCACGTGATCCTTGACATCACCCATAGCAATCTCCAAGTGACCTGTTCGGCCATCCAACGAAGCAAGTGCATCACTCGCTTTGACCCCGGCCACCCTTCTTCCCACCGGTGGGTGGTAATGGATCTCGCCCACGTTCCACAACGACATTCTCCTTGGCTACTCCGGATGCTCCAACGTTAGTATCCTTGCCTGCCATTGTTGCTCCTTGCTTGGCACGACCCGTCGTAACCAAGCTCTGATACTACTTGTCACGGAACGAACTTCTCTAAGTCAAAACCGTGCTGCACTTAGCTAGATCAAGCCCCCACTTGCTCGCTAAGTCAGCCTAACTGTAGAGCTGGGCGAAGTTGGAAACAAATATGCAGCGGAACACAAGAGGTTGGGGAAAGAATTCCCAATACACTACTTGGAGAAAGCCTATATTACTCGAATACAAGGATGTCTTGGATGCCTTGGCCAAATGAGGCCTTGGCCTTATATACTACTCCACCTACTCAACAGACAATGGAGATTACATGCAATCCTACGGATAGTATTCCCTATCTAGAATTCTCTAGACTATTTACAAGCTTCTCTAATATTCTAGACTACTTCTAGAATACTCTTTTACCCTTCTAGAGTTACCATCACTGCTCTAGAATATTCACACATGTACAAGAAAGAACATTGTAGAGAAGTCTTGAACCTTCCGGAAGCTTTGCCCTCTAATTGCTAAGTAAGCGTCCACTAAGCGTCCCGTAAGCGCCTAATGAGCGTCCGCATGGCGTAACCTCCAAAAATCAGCTTCCTTCCAATCGGTCCGTAGGCTGACTTAATTGAAAGCTTAGGATGTATAAAATCTGTCTTTATATATCATCATATCATGTTACCTTCTTAAAGATCAGGCCTCTCGATTTCCATTAGTGTGTTTTTCCCTGTGTATGTGACCTTGTATTTTTGTTTTATAAATTGTCAGATTTTGCCTGACGTTTCATTTGATATATATATATATATATATATATATATATATATATATATATGGCTACTTCTTTTAAGTTTATGGCCTCGTTAGTGGTGAAAGATGGTCTATATCGCATCGGAATCCTCTGCTGTCATGTAAAATTCTGTAGCAGTTTCAGCGACATTCTTTTCTTGCTATTGCTAATACCTATAGTGACAATTTTTTAATCGTTAAAATACATTTACCTCGCTTCAGATATATATATATATATATATATATATATATATATATATATATATATATATATATATATATATATATATATATATATATATATATATATATATATATATATATATATATAAAACACCCTTGTTTTAACTCGAGTACTGGATGCATATCACAAGGCATGTTGCAGTTGCCGACCAACTAGCTAAACTGGCTGCAAACCACAAAAGGAAACCTTTTCCCTCCGTTAAAGCGATGCTTACTCTTTGGAAATATTACCTCAAACTCCACGCAATCTAATAAAGCAGTCTTAACATTCAAAATGCTTAGTTTACATTTTTCTTCTCATCAAAGAATTCAGTTCTTAAAAATAATATTTAGGAAAAGTACGAAATTAGTAAGAATTCAGATTCTATTACTTTAAAGATCCAATACAGTCAATAGCATACCCCAGAAAGTAGCCCTTGAATAAATGCAAGAACACTATTGGCTAATATTGTGTTTGCTTCTTTTGTCCACACAACATTTTACTATGTCTCAGGATTCATAAAATCACGGCCTTTTTGCCCCTACAAACGTAGCGGAAACATACAACGTATTTTACGTTATTCAGTTGATCTCAAATGTGATGGCCTTTTTGGCATGATCATTCCAAGTCATAACTATTGTGTTTCACATTGTATATGCATGGAAAACCTTATTAGATCCAGCTAGTGCAACTTGTTGTCTAGCTATAAGTAATCTCAGTCATAGTTTGAAAATTATAAGAATACCTATTGCTTCCTATCATACAAATTTTAATATGATACGGCCCTTTGTTAACGTTGTGTTACTTGTGAAGGTAGAGCACCGGCAAATGTTGTGAGATACTGGAGGTAATTAATTCGAAAAATGACTTTGCGCAAGCAGTGTGGTTGTCAAAGGAGAGCAAGGAAAAAGCCAGCGCCAAGGACATGCTTGTGAGAGCATCAAATTATGCCTTTAGAGTTTCTTCATCTGATGAACTCTGAATGTTTCAGCTAAACGTCCACTTCAACTCTTAATTGACTTCAAATTCAGTCCCTCTATGAAGGTTAACATTGTGTTGTGTCATCGCAGCAGCACTCACTCAATTTTACAAAAAGTTCGTAAACTAGTTTGCAAAGTGAGAAATTTCTCAACTTTCTCTACATGGATAGGAGTTATGACGGCGAGTTTTCGTGATAAAGTAAGCTACTAGCTTAATTTGGTTATTATTAAGAACCTCCGTCCAAAATATTCATCGTTAGCAATGAAGTGGCAAAAAGTTGTTAACCTATGGTTTTACTGTTCTTTTCTTCCCCCTTAAACGTCTAAACACAATCCTTAGATTTTGACGATTTACAGTAGATTCTTGTCGGATTATATTTCTTTATAAAAAATTGAATACTTGAAACTTTCGACGATTTTCAATAGGATTCATGATAGATTACATTTGTGAGTCAGATATTGGTTATATGAAAGACTATATTCTTCAATTACATTTAGACAAGAAAAAAATGTTATGAAACATCCAACTTCCAACATAACGTAAAAAACTAGAGAACAAAATTTTGCTGCTGACTAGGCAACAGCCTCACGCTGCTCCCCCCCCCCCCCCACCCCACACACACACACGTGGTAGTCTGGTATTGGTCCACCTGTCCGCCTTCATCTTCCCACGTAGATTAAAATTTTGTTGTTGTTAACGGAGGGTTGCTGTCAACACGGGCAATTTCTAAAATCTTGGATGATTTTAGGGATGTGAAGCTGTTAATGGAAAAAAATACCACATGTAATCTGATGCACATCAGAATTGGTAATATCCACACCAACAACTTCTGGTTTGGTCACCGATTTCCACCCCACGCTACAAGAAAAGATGACTTTTGTGACGGACTTTTAGCGACGGAAGGAATTCCGTCGCTAAAACAGCTTTCAGCGATGGATTTTACCGTCGGTAAACGTTCGTCATTAAAAACGTTTACCGATGGACATTCGTCAGTAAAAGGTTATATTAACAAACTTTTACCAACAGAGTTTTAACGACGGACTATGCCGCCGTTAAATAGTTTTAGAGAATTTTATAATTTTTTGATGATTTTCAAAAAAAAATTTAAGCGACGGAATGGTACCGTCGCTAAAAATTTCGTCGGTAAAAGTGAACTTTTACCGATGGGCTTATAGTGACGGAATATTTCTATCGCTAAAAGTCTGCCTTAAAACAGATCAGATTTGCTTTCTTTCTCCCTTTCTCTCTCTATCTCTTATCTCTCACCCACCGGTGTTCTCACCTCCGGCCACACCCCCGTCCTCCCCCCAACGCCACGCCACCTTCGACGGCCCTCACGGCCTCACCAACTCCGGCCAGATCAATCTAGCATAGTCTGCCTAGATCTACAACTCTGGCCAACTTCGGTTTCGAGACCTCAGCCACCACCTACATTCACGGTAAGTGCGCTTCATTTTCATTTTACAAGAATGTCCATAGAGATGTTTATTCTTCGTTTGTTGATGAAGTGGTCAAAATTGTAAAATCTGTTACTGCTGTAAGTACATTCCTTCTAATTTTTGTGTTTTTGAGGTATGCTTGGCTGATTTTCTGAACTTCACTTTATGGTACTTCTACAACTTAAATTGGTTCTATGAAGAATTGTCTAATGCAAGCCCTTTGTCAGTAGTTTGAGTAAATTAGAACAACAATTATGTACATTCTGGAGGTTTAAACATTCCTAAGCTACTGTACTAGCTTGCTATAAGTAGTGATGGAGCAGTAAGATTCAGTTAGGCATGGTATTGATATCTTCAGGTTAGAACAACGAAAAGATAGCAAGGGAAAGCCTGTTTAAAGTTTAAACTCGCTGTTAATCTGCTTGAAATGCATGCAAATAGTTTTTGACTCAATAAATGAGAAGCATAAGTTTTTTGGGCTCAAATGTACAAAAAGGTTACAACAGGTCATCCCATTGGTCACTGCATTTTGTCAAATCATCTAACTTGCAAATGTTTGTTGTGCTACATGTGCAACATAAGTGATGTACTTCGATGTTTTGGGTTTTGGCGCAGCCTCTTATTATAACCTTCAAAAATAGGAGTCGTAAAGGCAATACATGTTGTCTTTTGTAAAACCCTTAAGGTAGAGTCATAGTAACAAATTCGATATTCGGAAATTATTTGGCATGGGCAATAATATAGAATTCGGGAATTATTTGGAGAATTTTACCAGTGGATTAGAAATAATTCGGTGGAATAACAAATTTTGTATTATAAATAGGAAATAATTCGGTAATTAATCGTTCAGGTTATAATAGTTTTAAGTACCTAAATTTATAAACTCTATGATTGAAATGACAAAAATATAATAATTCTTCAACTCTTTTAAATGATGGGTAAAAAAAATAATAGAATTTAGGGGTAGTGCTATATAATTACGTGTGACTGAATCATATGTAGTTACTTTTTTTTCAAATTTGAACAAGAATCAAGTGGTGGTGTGCTAAGTGAAAAAAAAAATGAATGGAGAATGTAGGGCAGTGTTAAATAACTATATGTGGCTAAATAATATCTGCTACTTTTCATCAAAATAAACAACGGCCGTGTGGTGGTTTGATCGCACGAAGTTTAGTTATCAACCACCACGACCCGGGTTCGAATCTATGCAGCAAGGGAGTTCCTTGCTTTCCCCATTTTTCAAAAAAAATGGGGGAGTTTTCACTCACAATAAATTTGTAAAGATCGCGATTTTTTCAAGTTATTTGCAAAAAATTCAAATATTCGCTATAAAATCGCTTTTTAGACTTTCTGTTAATTTATCGCAATAAATTCGCGAATAATGTTACTATGGGTAGAGGCTATACGTAATCTTGAAGCCATTTGATCCCGGAACTGCTAAGTCCTTCTAGTTTTGTAGAGGGTTATTTAGTTTCTAGATTTCTTTGTGCTAAATTCACAGGCAAGAGATTCTTTTAGACATATTAAAAGGCAGGATGTTCAGTACTTTAATATGCTTGTGTGCTAATTGCTTTATAATATGTATGGAAGAGTGGTATGCTCTTTTGGCTTCATCATACTATGAATGTGCCTGCAACTCGTATCATTAGGATTTAAGCAAAACGATTAGGATGTGTCATCCTCATATCACTTTTATAGGTGGATCACGGCTTCACTGTCTCCTATCCAAAAAAACATAATGCAATTGAAAAATTATACCATCGTACATATTTTATGAGTGCATTTGTTTCTTGGAGTATTATCATTTTCTTGTGACATATAAGTTGAAGACCCGTTAGCAATGCAGTATCTTCAGTGCCTTTTATAGCTAGATAAAAGCATGTAGCCTGCCAATGGACTGGGCTTGGTAATACTTGTTCATGCACTGAGACTAGTCATACATACATCTTGAGAAAATATCTGCCCAATTGGAGAATAGAGAAATCATTCCCTAGAATGGTAATAGGAAACACAAATATAGTGGCAACTGCTCGGGTAACCGAATTCTTATGGAGAGGCTTCATAAGAATTCGGTGACTTAGGTTGAAGATGCTGATTGGCTCATATTGTACCTCTATAGTTCAAGATAGCTTTACAATTGCGAGTATTAAAGTGTGTACCAGTAGCACCTTGATCTAGCCCAGACTCCTTAGCTTAAAGGATCTCTAGAAGTCATATTTTGTAAGAAATGTCACATTGCACCTTTTAGCAAGATTAAACCATTTAGATGCTAGTCTCTTTTTGTGCACGGCATTGTTAGTTACATGCCTTATTTGTCCACAGTTTGCATCTTTCACTGTTTACAATGCCCCTGTAGATAGTGGAAACTGGAAAGGGTATGCCAAGTTCTGAGATCTGACTTGCCAAAAGAAAATAAATGGTCATTTCTAGATCTCACACCAACCCTCATATATTGGTGTGAGAAGCAAATAGTCTTGACTTTATGCTCTATCTATGCACCTAAGGTTATAATCTAGAAACTATGAGATGGTTAACCATGAAATTACATGTTTCCCCTTTAGGAGCTGAAGGTAATCGTGAGTAAACGTAGACCAGAAGCCGATGTTTCTTTTTGTTAAGTTTGTTCTGAACATTTCTTGAAAACTTCAATCATATTGTTCAAGAAACAAGCTTACATTTACTTCAAAGACTTCCTGCTTTTAAAGCCATAAGTGATGTTGTCTAGATATGGTATAATATTTGACAAAGTAACTGACAGAAAAGAATTTAGAAAACATTATCACACCACACACCTAAATAGAGCTCAGCAAAAGACCCGATTCAATTTTTTTTTTGAATTGGTTAAATGTTTTTGTTTATAATTTACTAGGATAATACGATAGAGACTCTTTATTCATTGTAATCGACAGTTCTAATTGTTAGACTTCTTTATATCAATTTTCATTCTTTATATATATTTGTTAAATGGGCATTGAACATTTGAGAATTAAAACTGTTGACTGTGCATTGAGCATTTGAGAATTAAGATTGTTGACAGAGGATGAGACTCAATTGGATTGAGATATTTGTTACGTAACACGGACACGGACACCGCGTCCGATCGACACCGATACCGAAATGTCATATTTTGGCTTTATATTTGTGGACACTTCTACAAGAGGTGTCCGGAGGTGTTCAGGATGATCAGGGGCAGGATCAGCAGGGCACTGCTGCTGGACATACCGAGCCAACTCCAGATCAGCAGGATCCAGATCCAGGACTCGATAACTCCTGATGAGTCCCCTCTATTGCCTTCCCAACTTGTACCCCCCCTCCCGCTCTCGTCTCCTCCTGGCTTGTACTCTTCTCCCCTCCCCTAATCGATTGTTTCGGTTCCCGGCTTGTACATTTTATTTTTCATTATAGTAAACATTTTTTAAAGTTATATAGTTGTTTTGTGTCTGTTGAAGGGTTAAATAATTGCTGATCGATTAATAATTATTTAACCATAATGTGCATTTGGGGGATTGTGCCTTGTTGTTGAAGCTTAAATTTGATTACAGGTTTGAGCATTAAAAAAATATAAAAAATTAATTTTTTTTTTTACTTTTTTAGCGACGGATTTATTCCGTCGCTAGAGAGTTTTCTTAAATCTCCACTTTTAACAACGGAATATTCCGTCGCTAAATATTTACTGAATAAATTATTTTAAAAAAATAAATTAATATACTAAAAATACAATTAGCCACGGAATGTCTGTTGCTAATGTATAAAACATCCCGTCGCTGAAAGTCCAATATTAGAAGACGGATTTTAGGAACTTCGTCGCAAAACTTTTAGCGACGGACTTTTATACGATGAACTTTAAGACGGGTGTTCCATCGCTAAAAGTTTTAGCGACGGATTATATGCTTTTAGCGATAGATTTTTCCGTCGCTAAAAGTCTTATTTCTTATAGCTGGCTTTTGGAGTTTGGTGGAAAGGAAGAAGATGCATGGAGGAGGAAGATGGGAAAAAGGTGGAGAGAGAGAGAGAGAGAGAGAGAGAGAGACCAAAATTATTTTTTCTTGTTTGCTCATACTTTCTTGGCAACTTATTTTAGTTAATCCTGTAAGAATGTTGTTGAAAATATCACTGACTCAGAAGTTTCTCTAACTGCGTAAAAAAAGATGATTTAAGATGTGTTGATATCATATCCAGATGATCACACATCTATGTGCATTGTACAAACTTTTTATGGTTCACTGTGCAAGGCTCTACCCTTTGAAACTTAACATTGATGGGTCTGCTAGAGAAGGTGCTTGATGACCGGATGAGCACGTGGAGGAAGAAGATGCCAAAAATTTGTTTTCTTCCATTAACAGCTTCACATCCCTAAAATCAGCCAAGATTTTAGGAATTTGTCGTGTCAATAGCAACCCTCCGTTAACAGCAGCAAAATTATTATTTACGTAAGAAGATGAAGGCGGATAGGTGGACTAGGCTGGTGGGTGGGCAGCAGCGTGAGGCTGCTACCTGGTCAGCAGCAAAATTCTGTTCAAAACTAAATAAAGCAAATTTTAAAGTGGGGCAGTCTTCACTCTTTTTTTGTTGCAAGTCGCATATTCTTGTTGCAAAAAGATGCATAGCAACACTTTTAGTAAGGGCGTAAAGAGATAATTACACACTTAAAAATATCATTACTTTAGTCCTTTAAACTACTCTGGCATTTTTAAAATACTCCTTATTTCTTTATTTATGTTAGAAGAGTCTTTGTACTTTGTTCCGTCCGTAAATGGGGGGGTAGCTTTTTCATGAAAAATATAAGGATAATCTTGTCTTTAAAAATATTTTCCTTCATCCTCCGTTATTTTCACCCCATTAATTGTCAAACCATGACCACCACTAAGAGCCTATTTGGTTGATTTTGAGATGGTCAAACTTAATTTAATTTAAATTATATCAGATTGATAGACATTTGACAAACAAAAAGTTTTCGGAAGCTAAAAAAACTAATTAAATCATAATCCAAGAAAACGAAGATTATGATCTGACCAAGTAAAGTACTATACTTCCCCTATTAATCAAATAAAAATTTAATACCTTCTACTCAAAATACTATGCTTAAAGTTCACTACACTTTTTTTAGTTAAACCAATATATCATAAAAACTTCAGTTACACGAGTAGCGGTGCTACTTTCCAAGGGGCTGTTAAGAGTTTGTTACAAGCATATCAAATCAAAGTACAGAGTTTAATATTTACAATAGGTAATCTCGAAAGCCAAAGCAAAACAGGTAGCCTCTGGCGTGAGATTATGAATGTTGTCCTAAATTTGACGTACAGATTCCTTAGCTCTTTCCTTTCCTTTGCTTCCTTTTTTTTTTTATTGTCCTTGTTGCAAAAGTCTCGCTGGAAGGTTGATATTTCTTCAGTGCAAAATGAATATTAATAGTATTTAGGCATGTCGTCTGTCCTCTCTATGGTGCTGTAAGGACAGAAGGAAAGAGTAATGAATGTACAAATTAATATGAGTGTAACCTAAATCAGATAGCCATGTAATGCTGTACAGAAAGCTTATAAGGCTGACCTCACGAGTAGAGGTCGGAGGCAATAGACTTTCAAGTTTTATATTTAAGGATACCCCTGATTGTAAGTAGAGAGGTACAGCCCGAGAAGGAGTTTCTTGTTGTTGAAGTAGCAACCCAATACATCCTGACCGGATGCTTTTTGTTCAAGTACAGATATGATGCAAATTAAAAAGATGATGAACAGGCTGCTTTTTAACCGAAGTGAGTTTGATTTTTTTTGTATGCTTTGAGATAGTCATTAAGAAGTTGCTGTCGTTGAGATAAAATGTCGATCAGATCCTGAGCTTTATTTTCAAAGATAAGTTTATTTCTCTAACTCCAAATTAACCGGAGTGAGGAAAATTATGTTACGAGTCTTTGACAAGCTTGAAGAGTTGGAGAAACCAGCCCAAGCGATAAATCATTTCATGAATGACTCTGTAGTAATGTTCCGAGAGATGATTAAGTTGAATAAGTTCCAGATAAGCTTGACTCTTGAACATTCAAGAAAAAGGTGGAGGGCCATCTCGTCGCAAGAGTTATAAAGCTGGCAAATTGGGATTTCAGGAAGGCTTATTATATGGAAGTGTATTTTTACCGCTAGTTTTAGAATGAGAGGTTACCAGAGGAAGTGAGAGAATTCGATGGGAAGGTTCGGGTGCCAAACGGAATCCCACACTTTGTTATAGATAGATTGTGGTGTTTGCCTCAGACATGTATTTCTTAATAAAGGACTAATTAAACTGATGAAACAGAAAAACTCCATATCTGTCAGGGTTCAGATGATTTTATCTTTCGTATCTGTAAACAGGAAGTGGGTGCTTAAAATGATTTTGGAGATATCATCAGGAAACAATGAATGAAAGAGAGTAGTATTCCGGTGGTCGTTGAGGAGGAGGTCGGAGAAAAAAGGTAGTTGTTGGTTTTTAAATATGGTGTAGGATAGAAGTTGGGGGTAGAGGGGGATCCAAAATTCATCCCAAAGGCAAACCGTACTACCATTTCCAATTCTCCACATGATTCCTTTCAAGGGGGTTCGAGTACCGGCCTTGATTCCTTTTCAAGCCCAAGAATCGTACTTGTTTTCTGAGAATCGTAGAAGTGAGCGATTTTTGCAATATTTAGACAAGAAAACCTTCACATAAGGAGTTAGGATTATCTAAGATAACTGGTTTTAGCAAGAAGGGCAAGACTAAAAAATTTAGAATCCTTGAACTTGAGTCCTTCTTCTTTGGGCCCACAGAATGAGAGCCAATTGACATCGTGAAGTCCTTTCTTGTAGAGGGACCCTGACCAAAAAAACCTGCGAAAGATGGTATTAAGTTTATTACAAACGTAAATTGAAAAAGTAAAGGATCGCATGTGATATATAAGAAGTCTCGAGAGAAGTGAAGAAATAAAAGTAGTTCTTTCAGCTTTGTTAAGCAGCGTGCTTTTCCAACCAGAGCATCTGCTTTGGACCTTGGAAATTAGAGATTGGCAAAAATCTTTCCTCTGTGTAATGATGTCCAAAGATGTGCCATGGTATTTCCCAAAAGCGTGAGAAGATTGGATGATGGAGCATGATTAAGCAAAAGAGATCATTTTTTTGGCTTGAATTGGGACTGCAGACAAGAGTGGATTTTCCTAAATTGATGAGTTGCCCAGATATGTTGTAGTACATCTGCAGGATGAGTTCAAGCGTTTCCCAGTTCAGATAATCTAGTTGAAAAAAAGAAGATAGTATCATCTGTGAACAACTGAACATTAGATGGTTTATAAGGTGGTGCTGCTCTGGATGAGGACCTATCAAATGAAGTCCCATCTGAGACAGTCAAGGACTTTATTCTTATCTATTTTGAGTGCTTCATAACCCTTTCTTCCTATATCTTCGTTCGGATGATACTTATTAGCTCTTATGCAATGAGGATATTATCGATAATTGTTCTTCCTTCGATAAAAGTGTTCTGATTCTTCGAGATTAGAGATGGCATTACACTTATAAACCTGTTTGCAAGCACTTTGGAGATTACCTTATAAATGGTATTGTAGAGGCTAATCGGTTGAAAATCGTAGGGGTACTGAGGGTTGGAACATTTAGGGATAAGGGAAATACAAGTAAAGTTAGCTTCGGGGAGAAGATGTCCCGACTTTAGGAAGGGAAGTACGTCCTTGGTGATGTCCTCCTTCACAATGGACAAGTGTTTTTGATAGACAGCTAAAGGAATGCAGTCATGTCCTAGGGCTCTAAGCGGTGCAAGAGAAAAAAGAGTTGTTTCAACTTCCAACTCATTGAAAGAGCAGGTAAGGAATCTTGAAAGTTGATTTAGAGAACTAATCTCAAACGTACTCTTAATCATATCTCTCCAAACCTTACATGCTTAGCCCTTGGCTAGAACTCCATGACTCTGATCCTAGGCCACCACCCCGACTGTCACAGCAACCACCATATCCGCTTCCATAGAATTGGACTGTTATGGATTACCATTGTTTGTACCATTGCCAGATCAGCTACTCTCAACCACCCATCACCCGAAACGGGTGATTGGTGGTGATGGGTAGCTCATTGCAGTCATAAGGTGAGGTGGTGATGGGGTTGATGAGGTAGTGATGATGATGGCAATGAGGGTGGTGACTGATGTGGGTAGTGTGGTTAGGTGGGGTGACTCTTGGCGGTGGGATGACGACATTGCATAGTTGATGAAGTGGTGATGACGGTGGCATCCGGTATATATATATATATATATATATATATATATATATATATATATATATATATATATATATATATATATCTATGTGGGTGTGTGTGTGTGGAAAGCTATTATGTATGTTTCCATTGCTGCTGTTACTGATGATTTGAGGTTGTGACGACATGCAAGTCAAGTCTCTGAACGAACAAATCGGGCATTGAGAATCTGACCCGTATCTTGGCGGGGCAACCCTGGACGGCGTGTAATGTCTTGCATGCAAGCGGGTGTTGCAGCCATGGTGGGTCGGATCCTTTGTCTGATCCATCACACCCGCCCCCTCTCTATGCTCTGTAATGTTATGTATTGGTGGGTTTCAATTCGAGACATTTTGAAGAATTAGGCTTAAACATTTGATTTTGACCCCATACCTCATTTCAGATTCTTATTCCTTTTATATTTGGAATATTCTCCAGATAATATTTTTTCGGGTGAAGCTAAATTTGCAATTTTATCTTTTTGCCAAATCCGTATCTTTTTGTCTTTAAATTGGTATTTATGGCACTTCATAAACTTTAGTGACAAAAAAACATGAATTTAGCCGCCAAGTGTGCTGCTAATATTTACACATTTGTAGTGAAGTCTTTTTTATTCTCTTTGTTTAAGGTTAGGAGATTCTTATTGCTAGTTGAGTAAAAGGCACACGTGACCTCTGAATTATGACTCATTTTCATGAAAGTCATTCAGGTTTTTTTTGTGTTATTTTAGCCACTAGACTTGCAAATTTGTCCGATTTGATTATTCTGTTAGGTAGGGTTAATTTCTTTTCGTTAAATGATCACGCGAGGAGGGCATTAAAATAAGGGTAAAAGTGTCTCTTCGTTAGTGTTTCTTTCCTGGTTGTGTTCCTTCACCCACACCCACTGCCATCATTTAACACCGGTAGTCCCCCCACACCCCCGTTGCCAAACACCCCACGCCCCCTTCTTCCTCCCCCTACCATTAACGATCAAATTTGTAAGTAATTCGCACACTCAATTTTGAAGTAAGAGAAAACAAAATGTAGATCTCTATAATCCCCGAAGTCGCCACAGTCGCTGCCACCCACGGTCTAGGGTTCGCCAAATTTCTCTTCCACCGCCACAACCACGCCTGAAACCTCCAAGTCTCCGCCGTGATCTTCCCCGTAGACGCCGTCGCGCCGCCGCAGGTCAAGTCCAGCTTCAAGATTGCACCAGGCAAGTCTGTCCGAAAAAGGCAGCGCACAAAGCAGAAAAAACAAGCACCCCGTATGGAGCCACCGGCAACGGTAAGCCACCGAAAAAACAGGCACCGGAAAAACGGGCACCAACTCAAAACTCATCACCACCTGCTATTCAATTACAACCACCCAAACGCTGTTGCTGTCCACTGCTCCGACGGCACTAGCCACCGCAACATCATCGACGAACAACATGCCTTAATTTGTCACGTCGTTGCCGATCTCCTCCTCGCCGCCGCTACCACACAAACCCTAACAACACCTGCCAGTCAATCACCACCAACGACCTCCTCTTCCATTCTTCAACTGGTGGTGGCAGATCTTTGTATGAATGGGAGAGAGAGGAATGAAGAGAATGGAAGATAGGCAGATCTGCCGGTGGTGAAATGAAAAAGAGAAGCAAAGGAAATTACGAAAAAAAGGAAGGAAGGAAGGAAATTAAAATAAAGAGATAGAGAAGATGGACAATTCTGCTCCTCACCTGAATGGTCATGTGCGACGCACATGACCATTTAACGGAGAGAATTTAATTGCGGCTAAGGTTGTATACGAATCGAGTTCGAGCCGAACAGAGATATATTCAAATTCGTTTGTTTAGTTTCAGACTATGTTCTTGTTCGTGTTCGTTTAATCTTCAAATTTTTGTTTAGATTCGTTCGCGGTTCGTTTAACAAAACTCATGTTCGACTCGAGTTCGTTCGTTTATCTATACAAATCGAACTCGAACTTGAAAAACTCATGTTCTCGTTCAAAATAATTACTCCAAATAAGAACTACACCTTACTTGATCCAATTGTCTAAGTAATTTTAAGGCTTTTAAGTTTAAACTAATTTAGAGGGTGTTTGGGATTGATTATGGGATGGTCAGACCTGATTTAATCTAGATTAAATCAGGTTGTAGGTGTTTGACAAAAGAGATTTATACTATAATTAGGTTATATGACTTTTGAGTTTTGAACATATTATAATTAATTTATTATCCAAACAAGCTGTTCACAAACACATTGGTGAACAATTTGAAATGTTCATGCTTGGCTCGTCTAATAAACAAGCTCTAATATTTTGTTCATGTTCGGTTCATATATTATACAAACGAACACGAACGAGTTCTTTGGGAAACGAACCACGAGCAATTCATGAACAACTAGGTTCATTCACAGCCCTAATTGCGGCTCACAGAATGGTCAGATTGAATACATTTGTGAGTACAATGGTTAAAATGGCACAAAAAAAGTTCAATTACTTTTGTGAAAAATGAGTTATAGTTCAGTCGTCATTTATGTCTTTTACTCTTGCTAGTTTTATACATTCTTAGGATAGTTTAAATTGTAGCAATCTCAAGCCAATAGATTTTTGTTTTGGAAAATTTATAGTATGTCATATAGGTTCCTTCTGGTAAAGTCCTAACAGCTCTTGATCAATTATAGATGTTTACATCTTTAAGGATAAATGCATCAAAATTTGAGGGATTTTTCCATCCATGACATAAATTTACGCTCCTATAATTCAATGGGTAAATTACGAGGTTTGCCGTAAATTGCACATGACTCCTACTAAATAATATCGTTGCACTTCGTTCCACTTTTTAATTTCTCAGTTAACGGAATCAATGAATCCTTCACGAAGAAATAAATTTACCCAACCCACCCATCCACCTAATGCTCTACCAATTCATCCCCACCACACCGATCATATCACATACCGTCGGCAAAATCCCCAAAATCCTTTTTCCTACCCACAAATTCACCAACCCTTTTATTTTGAAATTAAATCTGAGATCTAAAATAAGATCCATCATAATCGAACCGGTAGTGGTGTGTGGGTGACCGGTGATGGTAATGCGACTGCATTGCTAATGCCAATCCGGTGTAGTTGTGGCAGTTGGTGTTGGACGACCGATTACTGAAGTTGGTGGTAAACGTCCAGCGATCACGGCACCGGTGATCGACGGTTGGTTATCTCCGCGGGTGGTGTGGCCCTGATAGTGGTCGGCAATGGTCCAGTCCATCAGGACTCTTGGTTCAAATTCTTTGCTACCGGGTAAATGATGCTTCTTCGGCTTTTCCACGACTCTACCACCCCAGTCAATTATGTTCCACTTAATCCCCCTTTCATGGTAGATTAGATTGTGGAGATCTAGGCCATCTATGTGCCGTCACGACTGACTGATGTTAAAGAAAGAGATGAGATCGCATGATGGCAAAGTTAGATCGACGAGGTGGTGATGTTGCTGACGACCAAAAATGGTGGCCTGATGTGGGCACCGACTGTGTGGCGATGTGCAGTGGATGGTTATGGCGATGCCACATGTTGTGTGGTGATGATGTGATACGGCACAAGTGTGCGTATGTAGGGGTATGTGTGTGTTTGTGTTGTGTTTGGAGGTAGGTAACATCATGATGATGCTAGATCTGTTAGTGGTGGTGGTAAATATCTTGTGGGCAGTGAGTGTGTGTGTGTGAGAGAGAGAGAGAGAGAGAGGGGGGCAGTGGTGTTTGGATAGCAGGGATGACAACGGTGTTGATGGCGGTACTCTGGAGTCAGTAGCGGTGGCTGAAGAAGGGAAGACATCTTAAAGGTAATTTCAGGATCACAAAATATTATGTGGTGAGCTTAACTTTTATTCACATATGCTTAACGAAATGGAGTTTGGTGTAAACAGACTATAAACACAGGGAGCAGAGTGTAATGAAAATACTTAGTAGGAACCATGTGTAGTTTATGGCAAATCTCAGGAGTGTCGTATATAGTTTAACTCAAAATTTTCTAAAATGCTATTCTCTAAATTAAATCACAAAAAATTGCTATGTGGAGAAACAAAAGGAAACTGCAGACAAAGGAGTCCATTGCGAGGCCTACTTCACATTTCAGAGTTTCATGCCAGGCTTCTTCAAAAAGGGTCTCAACAATGCATTGGGTCCCAGAGTGGTAGTTGGGCCATGTGAGCCGGGCCTGGGACTACCCAAGTTCGGCCCAAATAATTTTCAGCGAAAGAAGACCATTTTAGACATAAACAACCCCTTTTATCCCCAAAGATTTTCAGGTGACGCTTGCTTTTCCATAGATGACACTTTTATTAGTCTTAGAGACGAAAATTAAATGAGAGTTGAGATAATGATAAAGCGGATCTATAATCACCCTTCACTTGCCAACACTTACACTCGTTTCCATCTCAAAAGGCAAAAAAAAAAGGTTTCACATAAGGGAACAAAAAGAAATCTGGCCTGTATAATGTTTAGGGACAAAAATAAAGCATAAGCGGTGAAAATCCTTACGAAAGCTCTATCACGTGATGTTTGTGATGACCAGTAACACTCATAATTTGTGAGTTTGACAGGCTACTTGCGTTTCTTCTATTCTGTGTTATGTCATGTGCATGAAAACTATCATCTTAAGTTACCTGAAACTAACTTTAATCTTTGTACTTTCCAGAGTTCCAAAGTTCAAAACTGAAGCTGCAGAAATAAGTTATTTCATGCTAAGTAGAGAGAAGCTTTTGATAGGTTTCATATTGTTTAACAACTCTTTATATCTTTCTTTTGATTCTTAGATTCATATAAACCTACTTACGTAATTCTGTAGAACTTTTAGCTCATTTATGACACTAGAAAGTAATACACTGTTGTGAACTATTGGAGGCAATTAATAAGTATGTTAAGATGACTTCAATGGTTGTATTGTACACATGAACAGATCTACAACATGGAGTTCTTTGGGTTAATTTTACTGAGAAGAAAATATTAAATATCATTACACTTGGCACATTTTTTTATAACAAGAGAATTGTTTTCACAATCTTATGTATTGCATAAAACACTATCATTGCTGCGGTCATTTCTCCAAAGTTTAGGTTAAGGTGTACAAGCATGCCTTGAATGGAATTGAAGAAGAAATAGTAATAGGTTGATTCAGTGGCGAGGCCGTCTAACCAAAAATATTTAAGGTTTATTACCTTATCGACTTGAAGTTCAGGAGAATGACAGGAGATGATAAGAGGTGCTCTTCTGTTAATGGATGATCA